>JASCZW010000013.1:600000-865599 GCA_034211315.2 Aedes japonicus | reverse complement strand
GGAAGGGTTATGTCACACCAAGTCTCGACAGCAAACACAGTTTTTAGGATGTTGTAAGCTTCAAGCTGAAACAAGTTTTCATTTATTATGCAAACTTCGCTTAGTTTAATTTAGATTATAATCACTTACAATTTTAGTGCACGTTATCGTCGAAAATGCGAGCAATCCTATCAAGGAACCACGTTTTTCTGGTTGCTGTGAACCGTAGATTATAAGTTAGTTTTTAAGTTCAAATAGTTTTAATTCACAGCACTTACAATAGTTTTCAGTTCAATTCACTAGATTTAGGCACGATTTAATAATCTAGAATAGTTATTAGGTATAATTGTAATGTAGATTAGCTTACAATTTAGTAACTACTTTTAAGCACGTTCTATAATCTGGCAAAGCGAAAACTGACAACGTTTCACTCCTCACTCTCAGCCTTTGACGTTTCTTAAGCTCTCCGTCACACATGACATTCGGTTCAGCAAACCTGCTGATAAGCGTCTCGCTCCACGTCGACGGCGTCGCTGCAACGGGAAGTGTTGCCGTCACATACCCCCGCCCGTAAACCTAGGTGTTGTTCCGGATGTCCTGGATGTGCAATAGGTTTACGTTCCTCTCCGACGTCCAACACTGCCAGCTTTACTCCAGGTCGCCGTAGGATACCACTCGGTGTTCGTACTAATGCTTGACGAACTCTTCCGTCCCGGCCAACGAGGGTTTTCTCGATCCGTCCTCTGATCCACTGACTTCGCCCAGTACCGTTCAGAACCAGCACCAGGTCACCCACCTCCAGATCCTTGACCTCATCGAACCACTTACTTCGACGAGTTATGACCGGAAGATACTCCTTAATCCACCTCCTCCAGAATTCGGCGACGATATATTGAGCCATCTTCCAGCTGCTACGGAATGTAGCGTGAACTTCGACTTTAACTGCTGGTTCAATTTTGTTGCCGGTTGAACTGCCCAGGAGAAAGTGGTTGGGTGTCAGTGATTCGTGGTCCGCAGACTCCAGCGGAATGTATGTGAGTGGTCGTGAATTCACCAACGCTTCTGCCTCGAAGATGATTGTCTCCAGGGTCTCGTCGCTAGGTTTCCGTGGATATTCCAGTGCACTACCGATTGCCGATTTTACGGACCTTACGAGGCGTTCTCAAACTCCGCCCATGTGAGGCGCTGCAGGTGGGATAAACTTCCAGTCAGTTTGAGCGTTGGTAAAGGTGGTTGCCAAGGCCTCGTTCCTTGTCGCTATCTCCTCCTGTAGCTGTCGGTTGGCTCCTTGAAAACACGTGCCGTTATCCGAGTAAAACACCGCCGGTGATCCGCGTCGGCATACAAATCTCCGTACAGCCATAACACACGACTCCGTAGATAGGCTATGCACTACTTCCATGTGCACGGCGCGAACGGTAAGGCAGGTAAATAAGGCGATCCAACGCTTCACCTGGCTACGACCCACCTTAACTAGTACTGGTCCAAAATAATCGACGCCAACGTACGTAAAGGGGCGTATGAACGGCTGTAGCCTTGCCTCGGGAAGTGGTGCCATAACAGGCGCTTTTGGAAGGGCCTTGGATATCCGACACCATGTGCAATCTCTTGCCACCCTTTGAACAAGCGATCTCAGCTTCGCGATTTCGAAGCGTTGCCGCATTTCGTTTACCACGGTTTCGCGGTTGGCGTGTCGAAAGCGACGATGATACCAATCAGTGATCAGGACTGTCACCGGATGATGTTTAGGGAGAATAGCAGGGAATTTGGCATGGAATGGAAGGAATTTCGCCGCTCCAATGCGGCCTTGCATTCTCAGGACACCTTGTTTGTCCATAAAGGGCCAGGTCTTGTAGATGCTGCTGGATTTAGGAACGGTAGGATGCTTTGCTTCAGGGTTGCCGCTTGTCTCTTTCAGCAGGATTCTCTCTTCCGGGAAGACTTCCGTTTGCGCCATCTTCAATAGCAAAGTATCTGCTCGCATGAGTTCAGCCTGGGTGAGTATCTCCTTCCGTAGACTTTGTCCCACATTCTTTCGACGCAGGCCGTCAATGAAGCGGATGACGTATGCGGTTGTGCGCTGCAGTTTCGACCATCTGCTGAATCTCGAGTAATCTATCAAAGGTTCACATTTCCAGTGCGCTTGGATACGTCGAACTTCTTCGTGAGTCGTACCCACGATCGGTTGTTCGGGCCATGACTCTTCGGCACCGTGTAGGAACTCGGGTCCTGCGAACCAAGGACAGCTGAACTCCAGGTTTGGACCACTCTTCCACTTCGTGGCATCGTCGGACACGTTCATCTTGGATCTTACCCATCTCCAATCTTGCGGATCACTCAAGGTCAGGATTTCTCCAACTCTTACGGACACGAACTTGTGGAATCTTCGGTGATCAGATCGGATCCATGCCAGTACCGTCGTAGAGTCACTCCAGAAGAACCGCTGTGATACAGATAGCGTATGGTATTCAAGTACAGCCGTTAGGAATCGCACTCCCAGAACTGCAGCCTTCAGTTCAAGCCTTGGTGTTGACAGAGTCTTCAGAGGGGCCACTTTACTTTTGGCTCCTACCAGTGCCATCTGGACGACGCCTTTATGTACCAGTCGGAAGTATACAGCACACGAGTAGGCAACATCACTGGCATCCACGAAAGTATGGACTTGCAGATCATCGAGGTTTGTCGGAAACGGCGAGAAGTAACATCGTGGTATCATCAATTGTCCCAGGTTCGGAAATAGAGCAACCCATTGCCGCCACTTCTGAAAGATATCTTCGTTAATTGGCTCATCCCAACCAGTTCCAGAAGCCCAGGTTCCTTGTATGATTACTTTTCCATGAACTAGGAAATGCGAAACGAGCCCGAGTGGATCGAAAAGACTCATCACGACCTTGAGAACTTCCCGCTTGGTAGGAACGTGGCCCTGATCCAGGATTTGTCGAAGATCTTTGCGTAGATTGAAGTTGTATGAGAAGCTGTCTTCGGCAGGGATCCAATTCATTCCAAGCACGGATTCCGATGCTCCAGCCCGCTCCAACGCTAGGTTCTTTGGCTCATCGGCAGTCGTTTCCCCAATTTCGCAGAGAAGTTTCACCGAGTTTGAACGGAACCGACAGATCTCGAAGCCACCCATCGAATGTACATGGATAACCTCCTTTACCACTTCAACGGCTTCCTCGACGGTCATAAAGCTGTCCAAGTAATCGTCCACGTAGTGGTTTTTAACGATAGCGGTGGCTGCACGTGGATATACGTCAGCGAAGTCCTGGGCATTCATGTTCTTAGCATACTGTGCAGAAGCAGGCTAACATGTCGCCCCGAAGGTAGCTACGTCCATGACGTAGATGTCGATAGGATATGACAGACAGTTTCGCCAGAGAAAGCACTGAGCCAGACGATCTTGCATGCGGATTAGGAGTTGGTGGAACATCTCCTTGATGTCACCACAGATGGCTACTGGAAATTGACGGAAACGGCTAAGAACTGCTGGTAGAGGTGTCAGTAGGTCAGGTCCCTTCAGGAGTTTTGAATTCAAAGAAACCCCATTTGTCGTCGCTGCTGCGTCCCAAACCAGCCTCACCTTGTTGGGTATTTTGGGATTTTGCACGACACCTAAGGGTAGAAACCACATACGCTTCCGATCTGCATTCTTCAACTCTGCTTCGGTTGCCTTATGCGCGTAGCCCTTCTGCATGTACTGCGCTATTTGCTCACGGACACGCGCTAGCAATGAAGAATCCTTTGCAAGCTTCCGCTCTAGAGACTGTAGACGCCTGACTGCCATTGGGTAGCTATCTGGAAAGTCCGGATCATCGTTGCGAAACAGAAGTCCGGTTTCGAAGCCACGGTCTGTGCGCTTCGTCGTCCGTTCCAAGATACTTCTCGCGCGAATGTCTTCGTTTGACTCCAATACTTCACTAGGTCCTGCTACACCAGCATCTTCAAGCGCAAAGTAGTCACGAAGTTGATTGTTAAGCTGGTGGTCCGGATCAGTCGCAGGTGTCACATGAAACTGAACAACTGCTCGTTGTGCTGGTATGCCAGTAACACACCCGTAGATGCTCCAACCCAGTCGGCACTTCGCTGCTATCGGATCCATCGTACTACCTTCACGCAATTTCAGGGGAACTCCAAGACGAAGGTTGTCCAACCCAATCAGAAGCTTTGGTTGGATAAGATCGTAGTCCTTCACAGGAAGTCCACGCAAGTGTGGATATCGTTTACAAAGCTCCTCGTACCTCATCGTTTGGGAAGGCAATACCAAACTGCTAACAGTTCTAACTTCACAGAGCTTGTGACGGTTCTGACTGCTTTCTCCAGAGATTTCTAGTTGAACTCGTTGTGACTGTGGTTCCTTACGAGTTACCTTACCCGTCCACTGCAGAGTTAATGGTTCTACCGGTCCGGATACGCCCAAACAATCAGCAACACCTTCCTCCAGAAGTGTGGTCGACGACCCCTCATCTATGAAAGCAAATAAAACCTCTGTCCGCGTCCCCGCGTACAAAACTACTGGAAGCACTCGAAACATGGGGCAAAGACTGCTGCTCTGCGTGACATGATTGGCGGAAACATTTGGGAACAATTGAGCGGAATGAGAGTGGAGAAGAGTATGGTGTTTTTGGCGGCAACCCTCAATCCCATACCCCTGCCAGGACTTGCACGGCCATTTGCCGTGACTATTTAGGCACGTACGACACAGGCTTTTCTGTTGAACGATTTTCCACCGTTCATCGATGTTGAGCGATTTGAAGCGATGGCAATCGGCCACCCGATGTCCCTCTCGTTCACATGTAGCGCATGTCTTACCTGGTTTCTTCTGGTTTACCGATGAGCTTAAGGTCGCCGGGGAAGAGGAAGGCATCGATGAATGAGCGTGTATCAACCCTTTCTCCTTGGTCTTCCCTTGATCGCCTTTGCAGCTTCGACTGAAACTTGGTAGCTCGAAGGACACTTGACTTGCTGCAGACAACAATCCTGACATAAAGTCGCCGAAAGTTGCCAACGTCGCGTACGGTTGCTTACTTTTGTAGACTGCCCACTCCATCTTCAATGAACCAGGAAGTTTCTCAACGAGCTCCTGCATGAGCACCGGGTTGGCCAAGTGCGTGAACTGGCTAGCTGCCTTTAAGTGGTCAACGAGATTCTGAACGGTTAATCCAAAATTAATCACCGTTTCAAGGCGGTCATGTCGTGGTGCTGGGGCTCGATGAACCTTTTCAATCAGCGATCGAATAAGAAGCTCTGGTCTGCCATACAGGGTCCGCAGAGTGTTTACAACCTGAGGAACGCTTGAAGGAAGAAGAAACCGGCTTCGCACCGATTCGTAAGCATGCCCCTTTAAGCATCTTTGAAGCCGAATCAGGTTTTCAGCATCCGTAAACCCACAGGCTGCCGTTGACTGCTCGAAGCTACAGATGAATATCGGCCAATCTTCGGGATTGCCGGAAAATATGGGCAATTCTTTCCCCATTACCTGTCGGGCTGCCAGCTGGTTTGTATCCAGTGCCGTGGGAAATGCACCAGTTCTTCCTTGATTCACGATCATTGGATCAACCATGGGAATACCAGTGGGAACCGTGGGATCGTAGACTCGCGGTGGTTGACTCGGAGCCGGTTGGTGTTGATGTGTGTTGGTTTCTGCGTGGTGCATTACAGGTTCTCGGCAAGTTGTTGGTCGACGATGCATTTCACCAGCGAACGGAACCGAGCTGTTGAACGGACCTGGTTGATGGTGTGCAGGACTTGTGTTCTGAAATTGCATCGGTTGTATCGGATTGAGAAGCATTGAGTGTTGATTATACTGTCCGTTAGTGGCAGAGTATTGACGAATCATTGGGACGTTAGTCGACAAAGCGTGAACATCATTGGCAGGATGAGATGAGGTGTGACGTTGGCCATCGGTTTGCATTGGCGGGTTCGGTCTGACTAACGGTGGTGCGTCTCCGGAAACCATCAGCGAGGCAGGGATTTTACCTCCGTGTGATTCGAGAGAACATTGTTGCAACCAGTTGGATACCCGTTCATCAGAGTCGGGAATCGATCCACCTCTGCTGCTACACTCACTCAACTGTCGAATTAAGCTCTGTTTTTTCTCCAAAGACTCCTTCCTGACCGACTGCTGCTTTTGCTGGAACTCCCTTTCATACTGCAATTTCAACTGCCGCAGCTTCGCTTCTTCTTCCATTATCGCCTTCTTTTCCTCCAGACGACGCAACTCTTCTTCCATTTCCTTCTTCCTCAATGAATCTTGCGCTTCTAATTCCTGTTCTTTCCGGATCTGTTCTTCTTCCGCCAGTTTCAGCTCGTTCTGCAGACGTATGGCACGGGTACTCGAGGTCGTGCTAGGAACAACTGATCGGACATTATTGGATCCTTTATGGAACTGATTTGTTCCGGATTTGGCCACTGACGAACGGAGACTTCGATCTGTCGGTGGGAGTTTTAATTGTCTTGCCGACGTTGCTCCATCGACGATTTGGTTTGATGTGCACCTCCTGCAAACATACGGCTTGTCCTTCACCGAATCATCTACTCCTGCGCAACCGAAATGTTCCCAGAGCCGGCAGCTGTCACAGGCTACCCATTTCTCACAAGAGGTGTCTGCCCGGATACAGGATTGACAGCTATTTCCTGTGGGTCCTTGATGTTCCTCCATTCCGATCCCCGTGGATAAAATTCTTGAAGATTTTTGTTGGGGGAAGGGTTATGTCACACCAAGTCTCGACAGCAAACACAGTTTTTAGGATGTTGTAAGCTTCAAGCTGAAACAAGTTTTCATTTATTATGCACTTCGCTTAGTTTAATTTAGATTATAATCACTTACAATTTTAGTGGACGTTATCGTCGAAAATGCGAGCAATCCTATCAAGGAACCACGTTTATTTGGTTGCTGTGAATCGTAGATTATAAGTTAGTTTTTAAGTTCAAATAGTTTTAATTCAGAACACTTACAATAGTTTTCAGTTCAATTCACTAGATTTAGGCACGATTTAATAATCTAGAATAGTTATTAGGTATAATTGTAATGTAGATTAGCTACAATTTAGTAACTACTTTTAAGCACGTTAGCAAAGCGAAAAAACTGACAACGTTCCACTGCTCACTCTCAGCCTTTGACGTTTCTTAAGCTCTCCCGTCACACATGACATTCGGTTCAGCAAACCTGCTGATAAGCGTCTCGCTCCACGTCGACGGCGTCGCTGCAACGGGAAGTGTTGCCGTCACAACAGACAAAGGAGTAACGATGGATAGTAAGCTGAATTTCAACGAACATATTTCTATAACTTCCGCTAAAGCTTTTGCCGTCCATGACCGTGCCGTGTTCCACGATATTCAAGTATTGAAAGTCCTGTACTGTTCTTTGATGCGCAGTATCCTTGAATATGGAGTTCATGTATGGGCTCCCTGTCATGCTGAACACGCTGACAGCAGCAGAAAGAGTTCAGCGAGGTTTCATCAGATTTGCCTTGCGCAACCTGCCGTGGAACGACCCTCTCCGGCTGCTTCCATATGAACACCGATGTCAACTTTTAACCCTACACGGGAAATAATCCACACATATTTATTGGTAAAAATCCATAGAAAATTTAACATATTACTGATGTGTTCACACATAAACCGAACCCTCTGAGAAACACACATGAAGTTTATGTGGCAAATAAAAAAAAATGGTAAAACCTTTTCTTGAAAAACATAAAGCATCCACGCAAACCAACAGCACCAATATATAGTAATTGTTTCACCTTACCGATGATACGAACATTTCCCATACGATTTTACATTTGTTTTGGATACATCAATTGTGCCAGATTCACGTTGCCCGGTCTATTAGTTGAGTGTCTATACTTATATTACGTGATATAGAGTATCTTGATATCAGCAACTATACACACTTAGAAAATTTTACAGTATTCGGTAATTTTTTACCGAACTTTCAACAGTTGAACGTTCGGTAATCGAATTTACCGGGTTTCGGTGATATTTTACAGTATTCCGGTAAAAAAATTACCGGAACTTGTCAAATTTACGAAGTTCGTTAAATTGGATTACCGAACTGTTCAGCTGTTGAAAGTTCGGTAAAAAATTACCGAATACTGTAAAATTTTCTAAGTGTGTACGTCTAGTTTTCACTGGAAATACTGTATATGTCATTTAATATCAACCCAGACAACCAAAATGCACGTATATTGAAAGTGGCCTTTATGATATATAAACATATATGTAAGTAAACAAACGAACATTTCCCATACGATTTTACATTTGTTTTGGATACAACATGGCGGCACATTATCCGGTCTATTACTTGAGTGTCTACACAGAACAAAAAATTGTAATAAAAACTACCATTTTACCCGACTACGCCTATCTTTAAAACAACCATGAAATTTCAGTCAAATTTACTACGTTTACGGTAAAGTCTTCAACGTTTGTGGTTTATTTGACAGACTTCATATTAATGTCAATCGCACCATTGTTGATCCAATCGCAGGCATGGTAAAATCAAAGGCATTTATAGTCAGGTGAAAATTGTTGGTGCTTGCGCTCAATTTAAAGGCCAGTATCGACCTAAAAAGTTAAGAGGTTACGGAATTTTGTTCAATATTACCAAGCGGAATTTTGACAATTGATCTGTATGGAACGAAATGTCACCTTCACTTACGGAATAATCGAGCGGAATATTTTTCCGAAAGTAAAAGTGACAGCTCCCATTAGTTTGCGTGGAAACCTTACAAATTCCAAATTTATTTCTCGTACTTTTCAAGTGGATACTGCTGCAGAAATTTCTTATCGATTCTTTACTTTTCCGTTTCAGTAAACGGAATTTAACATGTGTTTGGGATAGAAAAAGAAATTTCTTTCCAACACGATACCGACCTTAACCCTCGAAATGGTAGTTTCTACTGCGGTTTTTGTTTGCGTGTATAAATATAAGCTGTTGGACGTATACTTTTATAATACGTTGACAATAATTGTTAGTAAACATTATTAGTAAACATCGATCGGATTTAACTCGATGTTGACTTTTTGTCATCTTACCACTACAAACTAAATATGTTTACTCACTTTTGGGTGGCCATACTTCCGACAAATTTGAGTAAATCGTACTCAATCTTGGGTTGTTTAGAAATAGCGTGTAGTACAATAGATCATTGCACCGAATGTATTAACCTCACTTTATTGACAGTTCAGGGAGCTTGTTTACAAGGTGTTAGAATTTGAACCGCTCAAACAAAAATTTGCATTTACTTTTTCCGGACTCTGTACGATAAGATTCGGGAAACGATGTTAAAATAAGTACTGGTGTCTGTCTTCCTGCCGTTTTACTTCAACCGTAATAACTTTAGAGCACAAAATCTCAAACCGATCTCACTGAAAATATTCTAAGTCCAAGTAAACAAGCTCCCTGAACTGTCAAAATTGCATTGATGACGCCATCGTGCAATGATCTATAATAATATAAATTATCGCGGGTGTTTTCTTTCAGTGTACCGTATTTATTTTCTGACATTCGACAAATAACGCAACACCAAAAGTTGCTCACTTTTCATGGCTGCTTGCCGGCGATAGTCGCGTTTTGTGTATACTTTTACGTTTCAAATCCAATCGGAAGTTATTGTTCTTAATGTTAATGTCGATTGACTATTTGCGAAAAAATTATCGTTAAATACTGTGCAAATCATGTGGTCAAACGAAATATATTTAGAGTTAAAAAATGTAGTGGAAATCCATAATAAAGAAGAACGACGCATTACAAGTGCAGATACCTCTGCAGAGGATGTAGCGGCAGCTTCACAAGGAAGTAAGAACAATTTACGTAAAATTTGGTTATTTGTTAAACGATGAGAATGTTTGGTTTTCTTTCTAGGCATTGGCGGATTTTTCAGAGATGGATCACTTGGCTGGAATGCCAGGGGATCATTATTTGAAGTTTTTTGTACAAAAAGTGGCTCCAAATTGGTATCCCTTTGTTTTGATCAAGATTCCAAGTAGGTTTAGTTTTGTAATAATTCCCATAATATTATTACCATGTTAAATCATTCTGTTCTATCACAGGACACAAAATTGCATTATTTGTAGTGCAGAAGAAGTTAACCTAAACGAGACGAACTGCTGTGTGGTAGCTGTGGTAATTCAACTCGAAAATAGTTCGAGTGTGGTATCCTTGTTGTCTGTGCACGGTTCTCGAATCTTGGGACGTATTGACGTCCATGAAAAGCTGACTTGCTTGAAACCTGTCAGCAAATTGTCCTACAGCAGAGGTCGAATAGCCGAGTACAATGGATGTCTAGCGGTAGGCACAGCGAGTGGGAAGGTTTTGCTCATCGATGCTTGTTTAAAGTTCGAGGAGAATCGTAAGATCGCCTATAGTGCTCTTGACATTACGTATAATTTATTAATTTAATTTTACCCATTCCAGCTATTTTCGGACGACGTTTAGTGATGAACAAAATAGAAAAGAACCAATGTCACATAGAATTTGCGAGCACCGATAATCAGCAGATTTCAGCAAGTCATTTATTAGTAAAGAATAGGAACATTTACTTCGGTTTGCAGTTGGATACGGTAGGAGAAGAGGATAGTCTTGTCATAAGTTTGGTAGATCTGCCTGCATTGATGGCAATTGCTGTGGGTTTTGCGGATGGCCGAATTGTCATATATGACTTGCTGGAACTTCGCGTGATTCATGTGATCTATCCGGCTGTGGAAGATTCACCTGTGGTTTGCATGAATTTAGTTGAGCCAACTGATGACCCTAAAGCTTGTGTCTACATTTGGGCGTTCCATGCCAGCGAAGATGGGGCATTTGCAGTCATGCATACTCTAATGTACGAGGAGAAATATGTGGAACCACATGGCCATGTCTACGAGGGGTTTATTTCATGTGCTTCGCGTTTAACGATTCCATGTCACGATAAAGGTAGTTTTCCTCTCAACGTGCAATCCATCATGAAAACTGTGAGCCAAGAAGAAGAGGTTCTAACCCTTTGCGTTTTAAGTTGGGTTGGATCCAATAAATCAACTAACATTGTAGTGTTTGATCTGAATCAGTGGTACAAGGCAGAAATGCCGCATACCTGTGATTGGCGACATGATCTCAATCACACAGTAGTATTTAATGTTAAAGATTGTGCCATAAATGTTTGTTTAATAACGGATTCTTTGGTTCCGTTCAGTTCTATCCAACGTCCAGAGGAGCATTTTTATCCAAATTCTTTGAGTTTTGGTGAGTGCTTTGAACTAAATTATTGTCGATTAATTAAATTAAAATTGACTATAATTATTCCAGATATCATTGCATTATATAGTGAAAATTGCGCTCGATACCACTGGACAGGATTGCAGAATAAAATCTTAGATTACTTCGAGAAAAGCAGCTCTGCGTGTATCACGGATCCGTGCAAAATGTACAACATCATGCTGCGAGCAGCCCTAATGCCTCAATTTGTGGATTATAACTTTACCTCGGAGACATCTACGGATATCCAACGAGAGTATTTGCTTTCAGTAGCCCTGGAATACAATTGCTACACATTGCTGCAGGAATGCGCAATAAATTGGGCAGATGGAAGTCACCTGGGCCAAAATCCGGACGAAGGCGTTTCTTTGTCAACACTGACCGAGTGGATCTGGAATCGGGCCAAGGCATTGAAAGATCTCAGTAACACCATGTGTATTCCGCTGTTTGATCTATCTGGCAGAAGGATAGATTGTGGGACACAAAAAACTTTGCTACAGTGTTCTCGGCAGTTACGACAACTCAATAAGCTGTACGATATCATTTTTTCGCAGTGCAAGCAGTACATTCCTAGCCAAGGTAAAATGATTACAAATACGACTTTTTTTTCTGTTAAGGTTCTACTTTTTATTTCTTCTAGTTTTCAAAACACTTCAGTCCCAACGAAATTCGATTCAGCTAGCGGCCGATTATCAAGAAGTCGTCCAATGGCTACTGAATGTAGGACTTCTGCCAGAAGGAAACATCGACGGTGTCAACTTGTCGGACGAGTTTCTGCTGGTGCCTCTTCCACATCAAGCAATTCGTTCCTACTATGCATCTCAAAGAAACATGCTGAATGATAAACGCATAGAAAAGGAAAATTCAGCGAGCGTAGAAGAGCTCACTTGTAAATATTTATTCATAGATAATTTCATAGATCGTGAGTTTCCAAACGATGTTTTGAGGAAAATGTGGATCGAGAACAATTCATCTGGTGTGTACCCGCCAAATTCAATGCAAAACCTGCTGAGAGCTTTGCTGGTACCCAACGTATCTACGGAGCAGAAATACGTTTTGCTGTGCTACACATTCATGGATATGACTGCTGTGCTCGGGGATGGAAGGTAGGAATCAATTGAAATCTTTTAAATTGCAATAACCTCTGCTCTGTGCTAGCCGTGCTCTGTCAAATGACAGCCAACGATTTTCTCCAGAATTCCACTTGAACGAAATATATGTCAATATTTCAATAGGACGAATCTGCTTTTGTAAACAATGGCTTTCAACGTCAGTCACAAACAAAGAAAAAGTCACAAGTAAATTAAGCACACAGTCATAAAGAGAAATGTGTTTCCTGCCAGTTGGAATTTTCAGTTTGAATGTGATATGAGAAATACGTCATTGAAGTCATTATTCACAAAAGCGTTTTGCCTTAACGAAATGTTGATGCTGAAATGTGTGTTTTTAAAAAAAAAATTATTAAAAGCAGATATGTGAATCCTTGTGATTGTGAGTTTTTAGTGAATTAGGTATCTGTAACTAGAAAATGAGAAGAAAGATTAGCAATTTCCAATTAATTCCAACTACCTTTATTGGTTATCTTGACAGATACGCATATTTCGTCTACAATGTCTTGACAAATCTTGACACTGAAGAAGTCTGCATTTACTACTAAGCGTTCATCTCATTTTCTAGTTTGCAGTAGTGTTTTTTCTACCATTTTTTTTTATTAGAAGCAGATATTTCATGTTTGTTTTATTTAGATTTAAAAAAAAATATTTATAGGATAGGGAACCGCCCAATCAGGGGTGAATGTTTTCAACAGTTGATTGTAAATGATGATGATGATGTAATAGACTATTGCACGGAAAAAGCTAACCTCAATTTTGACCATGAGAGTAGAAGAGATAGCAATAACCGTCGTGTTCCCCGTCATTTTTCTCACACGCGAATTTCTGTATCTGTCAAGTCTGAGGTGTGACGTCACTGTGATTTGGTCCAGACTACTAGAATCTCCTTCTAAAAGCAAGTTCACAATCACAGCCCTAGGATCGAGACCTCGGTTGACAGAATAAACCCAATAGATGTGGTCGAAGAGCCAGCCCTCGTTCCGCGAAATGTTAACAATAAGAAGGAGGCAGTCCCATGCTCCCTATCCAAATCGTTTCACTTCACGCCCTGATGGTCCCTCCCTTTCCCCGACTTCAGGCGAAGGCCTATGCTGGCCTATGGTCTATGCACGATATCATATGGTATTGCTCGCGGTCATAGGATAGGGAAGCGAACAGGAGAAAGAAGAGAAAGCATTAGTAATTGATGAAGTTTGCAGCAGCAGATAATTTCTCATCTCCATGCGAAGCGCTGGGAGTGGGACAGTAATTTTATTGCTAGAACGAATAGACATGAAGAGAAAGTGTATTGATAGGGCATTTGAACGGTAGTATCCGATCAGGCACATAACCCTTTGTCATACTACCCCATGCAAGATAGGCAAGGGGAGAAATCCCCTTGACTGACAAAAGGTTATGCAACCGATCGGGCTCTTATACTACCTATTGCTTGTTTCTAGTTCTAGCGATTTGTCCGTTCAAATGTTCTCCGCTCGTTTTCAAACTTACATCTTCCAATTTTCAAAGCCTGCCGTTCCCTATACGGATCTATCAATACACTTTCTCTTCATGTCTATTCGTTCTAGCAATAAAATTACTGTCCCACTCCCAGCGCTTCGCATGGAGATGAGAAATTATCTGCTGCTGCAAACTTCATCAAAGATCGTTACTTCCGCGCTGGGAAGAATACAAAAAATAACAATCAAAGTGCATTAGTAATTGATAACATGCTATGAGCATGTGAGATTTTAATGGTGATATTCTCACAACGGCCGTTCACCATGGTTCGACGAATGCATATGAGAGATCATTCCCAATGAGTTTCCACTCGTTTAGTACTGACGTCACGTTTAGTTACAGAATACAAGAAACTTTTTACTACGTACTACATTTAGGAATATCAGGGCAGCAATCCCCCATCGCATCTTCAAGAGATCATTACAAGCTGTCCATTTGGTTTAGACACGTTTGAACGTTAATGTTGCAGCCTGTTCACACTTGAAATCTGCCGCGACCCGAAGTTCAGGGCTGTTTTCATCAGTTGTCAGGAAATAGGTCTACAACTCCTATGTTTTCCAAATTATTGTACATTTAATGGAACCTATGAACCTGAAGTCAATTTATCGGGCCGTTCGCACTGGAACGGTTTGGCAGGCGGAGTTTACTGTATTCGGTAGGAGAGGGCAGGGGAAGTAAACGTCAATCCAAACCAACGCTTTGAGCTCTGAAAAGAGCTGACTGACGTTTTTCCGAGCCACAGTGCCACCACTTGCAACTCGGCGAAGATTGCCTCCGGAGTGAGTTCCGGAAGGCCACTTGCTTCCGAGTTGCTTCGGCGACTTGCTTCCGTGGGCGTCGTGTTGCTTAGCGCCTAGGTGAGGTGAAGCCGACGGTAGATCGCTTTCTTAAACAGCTTGGATAATCCTGAGAGAAGGCTGATGGGCCTATGGCTTTTGGAAGAGGAAGGATCTTTCCCGGTTTTCTGGATGGGGATGACTTTGGTTGACTTCCAGCACGAGGGGAAGTTCATATTGTTATCGAAACCTGGGGCCTCTATGTTCTTTGAGCCTTTTATATAAGTCAACAATTCGTCAGCTGAGATCTCCAACGGCAATAGGTCGAGCGGGAAAGTTTGCCAAACTTTGCAGCGGTTTCGTCTGGTTTGCTACCACCAAAAGATGAGCAAGCGCAAGTGATAAATCGCAAGCCGGACACATATTCGAGAGAAAGCAGTCGAGGGGGAAAACGGGAAAAACTTTTTTACGAGTGAGCTAAAACACGACTGTACATGTCGCTTGGTTCGAACTAAATTGAATTACTTGCAATAGTAGTAAAATTGTATTTTATTTGTCCATTCTTTGTCTTATATACTAGGTTTACAAGTTAAGTGTTTAGCCCATTGGGCTCTTCAGCTTTGTTTAGTGTTTTATGTGTTTTATGTGTTAAGTGTGTTTTGTGTTCAAATAGTTTTTTTAGTTCGGTCCTTGGGACATTGTTAGTTTTAAAATTTGATAACCTAACTATAAACTAATCTAAATCTACAATTTAAAAATCCTAGGGGTGGGGAACCAGATCCCGGATGATCTGGTGTTCCGATGCCAGGCAGCGTGCCCTGTACCGATTGATAGACTCACTGAAACGTTCTTCAAGTAATGATATGTTGGCCTGACGGTGGACCTCAGATGTTCTTGTCCTCGGAGGGGTGTTCATTATCATCCTGAGGAACTTGTTTTGTACTCTCTGAAGCTTCAGGAGATGTGTTTTTGCACAACTCTCCCAGATTGGCATTGCATACTCGATGACCGGAAGTATGATTTGCTTGTAGACAGCAAGCTTATTTTTAAGGGATAATGTAGAGCTTCTGTTGATCAATGGGTATAGTAGATTCAACAGAGTATTACATTTTGTGACAGTTTTGTCAACCTGATCCCTGAAAATAAGCTTGTTGTCTAGAGTGACACCAAGATAGACAGCTGATTTGGTCCATTCCACCGTTGTGTTGTTCAGGCTTATTTTACAATTCTCCGGCGGGACAAGTCTGGGAGAATTAGAATGGGGAAACAGGATGACCTGGGTCTTCGCTGCGTTGATACAAATCTTCCATTCAGTGAAGTATTCTGACAGAACATTCAGGCTTCGCTGCAGTTTCGCGGCAAGCGCTCTTATTACCCTACCATTGTGGACGACTGCGGTATCATCGGCGAACAACGACAGAGATCCATTTTCAGGAAGCGGGGGTATGTCCGAGATGAATAGGTTGAACAGAAGTGGACCTAGTATACTTCCCTGCGGAACACCGGCGGAGATCTCCTGACTGCCGGAAACTGCACCATGCAACGAAACACGGAATGTCCTGTCAGAGAGATAATCTATATAATAAAAATGAGTTGGGGTTTCCTTTGTCACGATTTAACTCGCGAGCGGAAGGACCGATCGGCGTGAAATTTTGTATGCAGGGATTTTTGGTGCCGGAGAATAATCTTATGATGGTTTGAGACCCCTCCCTTCACTGGAATGGGGGGCTCCCATACAAATGAAACACAAATTTCTACACAACTCGAGAACTAATCAAGCAAAAGAAACCAAATTTAGCATGTGTGAGTTTTTGAAGGCAAAAAAGAATTTTATGGTAGCTTGAGAACCCTCCCCGTCATTAAAGGGGGGGCTCCCATACAAATAAAACACAATATTCTGCATAACTCGGGAAGTAATCAAGCAAACGGAACGAAATTTCGCATGTGTTGGTTTTTTAAGACAAAAAATGTTTCTATGTTGGTTTGAGACCCCTTCCCATCCTAAAGGGGGGGGGGGGGGAGCGCTCCGATACAAAAGAAATATACTATTCTGCATGACTCGAGAACTAATCAAGCAAATGGAACCAAATTTAGTATGTGGTGGTTTTTGAAGACAAAAAATTGTTCTATGTTGATTTGAGAGCCCTCCCCTTTCTGAAAGGGGGGGAACCTATTCAAATAAAGCGCAAATCCTTGCATAACTCGAGAACTAATAAGAGAAATGGAACCAAATTTCGCATGTGGAAGTTTTTGAAGGAGGGAAATGTGTCTATGGTGATCTGAGACTCTTCCGTCATATGAGGAGAAAGGGGGGAGGGGGTGTTCTAAAACAAATGGAACCCAAATTTCTGCATAACTTGAGAAATAATCAAGCAAATGGAACCAAATTTGGAATGGACGAGTTTTTTAAGGCATGAAATGTTTTTATGGTGGTTCAAAGCCCCTCCTCCCTCTAAAAAGGGGGGCTCTCATACAAATGAAACACAAATTTCAACCAAACATGAGAACTATACCTTTTGCTTGCAAATTGAAATGAAACACAAATTTCAACCAAACATGAGAACTATACCTTTTGCTTGCAAACCACTGAATACGGTTTTTGGGTCCGGGAAAGCATCTTATGATAGTTCGAGAGCCCTCCCGCTTCTAGAAAGGGTGGGATCCCATGCAAATGAAAAACAAATTCCTGCATAACTCGAGAACTAATCAAGCAAATGGAACCAAAATTGGTATGGGTGAGATTTTGAAGGCAAGAAATGTTTTTGTGGTAATTTAAGACCTCTCCTCACTCTGAAAAGAAAACCATACATAAGAAACACAAATTTAAACCAAACATGAGAACTATCCTTACACTATGCAAATTTGTATGCAGGGGTTTTTGGGTCCGGGAAAGGATCTTATTATAGTTTGACACCCCTCCTGCCTTTAGAAAAGAAGGCTCCCATGCAAATGAAAAACTATTTTCTGCATAACTCAAGAACTAATCAAACAAATGGAACCGAATATGGCATGTGGAGGTTTTGTAGGCAAGAAATGTTTCTACGGTGATTTGAGACCCCAAGCAAAAGAAACCACATTTAGCATGTGTGAGGTTTTAGAGGCAAGAAAGGTTTCTATGATGGATTCAGATTCCTTTTAGCCCTGAAAGGGGGGGCTCCTATACAAATGAAAAACAATATTCTGTGTAACTCGAGAACTAATCAAGCAAATTGAACCAAATCTAGCATGTGGAGGTTTTTGTAAATGAATGCTGTTTCAATGCTGATTTGAGACCCCTCCCTTTTCTGAAGGCGGGGGGGACTCCCTTACAAATGAAACACAAATTTATGCATAACTCGAGAACTAATCAAGAAAATGGAACCAAATTTGGCATATGGAGGTTTTTGAAGGAGAGAAATGTTTTTATGGTCATTGAGACTCTTCCGTCTTCTGAAGAGGGGGGGCTCTCAAACAAATGAAACACAAATTTCTGCATAACTCGAGAACTAATAAAGCAAATGGAATCAAATTTGGCATGTGGAATTTTTTGAAGGAGAGACATATTCCTATGGTGGTTTAAGACCACTCTGCCCTCTTAATGAGGGGGTCCCATAGAAATGAAACGCAAGTTTCTGCATAACTCTAGAACTAATAAAGCAAATGGAATCAAATTTGGCATGTGGGGGTTATTGGAAACAGGATTTTTATTTATATTAAAATGGATTTCTGTCTGACTGTCTGTCTGACCGATCGGAGTGAAAATATGTATGCAGGTATTTTTGGGGCTGGGGAAGGTTCTTATGATTGTTTGAGACCGCTTCCCCCTTCCTGCTCGCATACAAATGAAACGCAAATTTCCGTATAGCTTGAGAATTAATCAAGCAAATGGAATCAAAAATGGTATGCGGGGTTTTTTGAATGCCAGAAATGTTTCTATGGTGAATTCAAACACAAATTTCAACCAATCCTGAGAATTATCCAGGTAACTAAGCCACAAACTGTGTATTGTCTGGGTAACAAGAATGCTCTGATAGAAGTTTGAACTCCTTATTACTCAAAAAAAACTCATTAAAAAAAAAAGCGTCAGTTCTATGTAATGTTCATTCATTTAGTTGCAGGCGTAGCAACGCTCGCACCGGGATCAGCTAGTTTTTAATAATCTTCACCAGGAATATTGGAAGATTGTATCGCTTGAGCTTGTACACCAAGCCATCATGCCACACATTATCGAAGGCCTTCTCGATATCGAGAAGGGCCATAGCGGATGTTTTCGAAACAGACTTGTTCCGCCTGAGGATGTTCATGACTCGATTAAGTTGATGGACTGTTGAGCGACCATGCCGGAAACCGAACTGCTCATCCAACAGGATATTGAGCTCGTCAGCAGATGTTAGAAGCCGACGGTGGATCGCTTTCTCAAACAGTTTAGATAGACCTGAGAGAAGGCTGATTGGTCTGTAGCTTCTGGAACATGAAGGATCTTTCCCAGGTTTCCGAATGGGGATGACTTTGGCTGACTTCCAGCACGATGGGAAGTAGCCAAGTCGAAGACATTGGTTAAACACCACCGCCAGATGGTTGTAGAACTGGGGGCTCAATTGCTTGAGCTCCAAGTTAAAAATGTTGTCGAAACCTGGGGCCTTCATGTTCTTGGAGGTCTTGATATAAGTCAACAATTCGTCCGCTGAGATCTCCAAATCTTCGGAGAAGTCGTTAGGACTTTGGTCGATGTTAGTGATAAGTGCGCTAACGGCAGCTTCGTGTGGACTGACGATGTTTTGACCGAGATTGTGGGAGCTGACGAAGTGTTGACTTATCTCATCAGCCTTCTCTGCAGGTGTTATCAACCGATCCCTTGAGTCATTGACGTCTAGTGGGATCAACGGTGGAATGGGCCTTGGCTTAGTTTTCAAAAATTTTGTCATCTTCCAGAACGGCTTAGCACAATCTGGGAGAGAGCGAATTTTGTCAGCGAAATCATTATTTCTAAGGTCCACCATTCTGGCCTTGATAATTTTGGTCACTCGATTACAGTGGCGTTTGAGCGTTGGCAAACCAGTTCGCTGGTATTGCCTTCGAATGGCATTTCGCAGTTGTATTAAATCTTTAGTGGGTCTATCAATGGGTACAGAGTCACTCACCTGATCAATCACCGGTACATGTTGCTCCCGGGCCTGGGAGATCGCTTGCTCGATGCTCTGCAGCTGTCGTTCGATGTCATCAACCGAATCAAGGCGCATGTCGAAATCGATATTGTCGTCAACGTGTTGTCGGAACCTTTCCCAACTGGCGCGATGGTAGTTCCGTCTGGTGATACGATGCCGGTTGACCGAGGAGCCAACTTCGGCCACCACCGGATAGTGGTCCGAGCTGAGCTCCTGGTGTACGATCGGCTGGGCGACGTTGTTCCCCATGTTGGTGAGAAAGATGTCGATTGTCGAATGGACCCCGGATCGGCTCAACCGGGTGGGAGTATCCGGGCCCAGGACGGTGTAATGTCCCTCTTGCAGGTCCTCCTGTAGAATAATTCCGTTCCGATTCCGCCGGGTGTTTCCCCATGTTTCGTGTTTCGCATTCATGTCGCCGGCGATGATGAACTGCCCCTGCCTCCGAGTTAGCTTACGGATGTCGTTTCGTAGGGCCGTTGTTGTTCCGTTGTTGGTACTGGCTTGCTTGGGACAATAGGCCGCGATGATGGTGATTGGGCCGACGGCAGTTTCGACTTCGACTACGATGGCTTCGATAGTCTGCAGCTGAAAGTTCGGAAGCAGATGGCAGTTGATGTTGTAGCGCAGGGCAATCGCAACTCCTCCTCCACTAGAGCCGCTACGATCCAGTCGCACAATCCGGTATCCAGGGATGAATATGCTGATTTCCGGTTTGAGGTGTGTCTCGGTGACGATGGCGATGTCGATGACCTTCCTGTTAAGGAAGTCACCGAGCTCTACTGTTTTGTTCCGGATGGAACAAGCATTCCAATTTAGGATGTTTATGGTGTGTTTACGGTCCATACTTAGTAATGAACGTCATCGTCACGGATGTGGCGGCTTTGAGCTGTTCCTCCTTGGAGCTACATGAACGTAGTTGGTGATAGAGCTCTTGCACGAACTCCACCATTTGCTCCGAGTTGTAGAGCTGTTCATCGACGGGTGGTTGCGTGAAGGTACTGCGACTCGCATTGCCCCAGCCTGGAGGAGGAGTCGGGGTGGGGGCGGCGGCGGCTGCCGCGAAACGATGATGGACGGAAGCTGACGGGCGGTTTGCTTGGCGGTGATTCAATGGGATCGGCGGTAGGTTTGGCACCTGATACCGAAGCGACGGGAAATTCTCCTCGTTCATCGGAGGTGGTGGACGGCATTGAGCAGGTCGAGACTTGGTAGATGACTTCTTGCGGATCGCCAAAAATTCAGTACGTTTGGGGCAGGTACGCTTGCTGCTCTCATGGTTTGCGCCACAATTTGCGCACTTCAGTACCGCACCTTCTTCCATCGGGGCACAATCGTTGGTACTATGGGCTCCGGCACACTTGCCACATCGCGGCTTCATGTGGCAGTTGCGAGTTCCATGCAGTTGCCACATTGCGTCACGTCGTGCTGTCGAGGACGATACCGGTCCCACTTGACGATGATGTCGAAAAGGGCCCGTGTTTTCATTAGTTCCGCCATCGTGACGGAACCCTTCTCAATGTGGACCAGATAGAGTTGGTCCCGGTAGTTTCCATGTTGTTGGCGCCTGATGGGAAACACCTTTTGAGGTTTCAGTGCCACCGCTTGCAGCTCGGCGAAGATTGACTCCGGTGTGAGTTCTGGAAGGCCACGCAGAATCACCTTCATTGGCTTGCTTCCGGGCGCGTCGTGAGTGTAGAACTCATGTTTCTTCGCGACTAGGTGAGCGCCGACAGCACGGTAGTCAGCCTCCGTCGAGCACATCACCTTAATTCCATTACTGCACAGCTTGTACAGCGGATGGATTTTGATAGCTGCAAGCTCGGTCCTGAGTGCAGCAATGTCCTTTGACGTCGTGAAGAGCGGGGGAACCTTCACCTTCTTCGGCACCTCCTAGATCGGAAGCACGGCGAATTGATTGCTCGCTAGTAGACGAGCGTTGCGATCCACTGGGTCGGCGTCATCGTGGCGCAGCCGTTTGGAGCTGCCCGGTTGCGGTAATGTTTCGGGAGCGGATGTCGCCGTTGGTCGATTTTTTCAACCCATTGCCACAACAATAGGTCGAGCGGGAAATGTTTCCGAACTTTGAAGCACTTCTTTCTGCTTTGCCACCACCAAAAGATGAGCAAGCGCAGGCGATAGGTGGCGAACCGAACACGCAATCGCGAGAAAGCGGGCGAGGGGAAAAAACGGGAGAAAAAAAAACTTTTACTGCGAGGGAGCGAAAAACACGACCGATCGTGTCGCTTGGTAAAACTGACTGAATTACTTGCAATAGTAGTAAAATTGTATTTTATTTGTCCATTCTTTGTCTTATATACTAGGTTTACAAGTTAAGTGTTTAGCCCATTGGGCTCTTCAGCTTTGTTTAGTGTTTTATGTGTTTTATGTGTTAAGTGTGTTTTGTGTTCAAATAGTTTTTTCAGTTCGGTCCTTGGGACATTGTTAGTTTTAAAATTTGATAACCTACCTAATCTACAACTAAAACTACAATTTAAAAATCCTAGGGGTGGGGAACCAGATTCCGAATGATCTGGTGATCCGATGTTAGGCAGCGTGCCCTGTACCGATTGATAGACTCACTAAAGCGATCGTCGAGCATTTTTATCTCGGCCAGACGGTGGACCTCAGATGTTCTTGTCCTCGGAGGGGTGTTCATTATCATCTTGAGGAACTTATTTTGTACTCTCTGAAGTTTCAGAAGATGTGTTTTTGCACAACTCTCCCAGATTGGCATTGCATACTCGATGACCGGAAGTATAATTTGCTTGTAGACAGCAAGCTTATTTTTAAGGGATAATGTAGACCTTCTGTTGATCAATGGGTACAGTAGTTTCAACAGAGTATTACATTTTGTGACAGTTTTGTCAACCTGATCCCTGAAAATAAGCTTGTTGTCTAGAGTGACACCAAGATAGACAGCTGATTTGGTCCATTCCACCGTTGTGTTGTTCAGGCTTATTTTACAATTCTCAGGCGGGACAAGTCTGGGAGAATTTGAATGTGGAAACAGGATGACCTGGGTCTTCGCTGCGTTGATACAAATCTTCCATTCAGTGAAGTATTCTGACAGAACATTCAGGCTTCGCTGCAGTTTCGCGGCAAGCGCTCTTATTACCCTACCATTGTGGACGACTGCGGTATCATCGGCGAACAACGACAGAGATCCATTTTCAGGGAGCGGGGGTATATCCGAGGTGAATAGATTGAACAGAAGTGGACCTAATATACTTCCTGCGGAACACCGGCGGAGATCTCCTGACTACCGGAAACTGCACCATGCATCGAAACTCGGAATGTCCTGTCAGAGAGATAATTTTTAATAATCTTCACCAGGAAGATTGGAAGATTGTATCGCTTGAGCTTGTACACCAAGCCATCATGCCATACATTATCGAAGGCCTTCTCGATATCGAGAAGGGCCATAGCGGATGTTTTCGAAACAGACTTGTTCCGCCTGAGGATGTTCATGACTCGATTAAGTTGATGGACTGTTGAGCGACCATGCCGGAAACCGAACTGCTCATCCAACAGGATATTGAGCTCGTCAGCAGATGTTAGAAGCCGACGGTGGATCGCTTTCTCAAACAGTTTAGATAGACCTGAGAGAAGGCTGATTGGTCTGTAGCTTCTGGAACATGAAGGATCTTTCCCAGGTTTTCGAATCGGGATGACTTTGGCTGACTTCCAGCACGATGGGAAGTAGCCAAGACGGAGGCATTGGTTAAACACCACCGCCAGATGGTTGTAGAACTGGGGGCTCAATTGCTTGAGCTCCAAGTTCATGATGTTGTCGAAACCTGGGGCCTTCATGTTCTTAGAGGTCTTGATATAAGTCAACAATTCGTCAGCTGAGATCTTCAAATCTTCGGAGAAGTCGTTAGGACTTTGGTCGATGTTAGTTATAAGCGCGCTAACGGCTGCTTCGTGTGGACTGACGATGTTTTGACCGAGATTGTGAGAGCTGACGAAGTGTTGACTTATCTCATCAGCCTTCTCTGCAGGTGTTATCAACCGATCCCTTGAGTCATTGACGTCTAATGGGATCAACGGTGGAATGGGTCTTGGCTTGGTTTTCAAAATTTCTTCCAGAACGGCTTCAAAAAATCTTCCAGAACGGCTTAGCACAATCTGGGAGAGAGCGAATTTTGTCAGCGAAAACATTATTTCTAAGGTTCGCCATTCTGGCCTTAATAATTTTAGACACTCGATTGCAGTGACGTTTTAGAGTTGGTAAACCAGTTCGCTGGTATTGCCTCCGTATGGCGTTGCGTAATTGTATCAAATCTTTAGTGGGTCTATCAATGGGTACAGAGTCACTCACCTGATCAATCACCGGTACATGTTGCTCCCGGGCCTGGGAGATCGCTTGCTCGATGTTCTGCAGCTGCCGTTCGATGTCATCAACTGAATCAAGGTGCACGTTGAAATCGACCGTGTCGTCGACATGTTGTCGGAACCTCTCCCATCTGGCACGATGATAGTTCCGTCTGGTGATCCGATGCCGGTTGACCGAGGAGCCAACTTCGGCCACCACCGGATAGTGGTCCGAGCTGAGCTCCTGGTGTACTACCGGTTGGGCGATGTTGTTCCCCATGTTAGTGAGGAAGATGTCGATTGTCGAATGGACCCCGGATCGGCTCAACCGGGTGGGAGTATCCGGGCCCAGGACAGTGTAATGTCCCTCTTCCAGGTCTTCCTGTAGGATAATACCGTTCCGATTCCGCCGGGTGTTTGCCCAGGTTTCGTGTTTCGCATTCATGTCGCCGGCGATGATGAACTGCCCCTGCCTCCGAGTTAGCTTACGGATGTCGTTTCGTAGGTCCGTTGTTGTTCCGTTGTTGGTACTGGCTTGCTTGGGACAATAGGCCGCGATGATGGTGATTGGGCCGACGGCAGTTTCGACTTCGACTCCGATGGCTTCGATAGACTGCAGCTGAAAGCTCGGAAGCAGATGGCAGTTGATGTTGTAGCGCAGAGCAATCGCAACTCCTCCTCCACTAGAGCCGCTACGATCCAGTCGCACAATCCGGTATCCTGGGATGAAGATGCTGATTTCCGGTTTGAGGTGTGTCTCGGTGACGATGGCGATGTCGATGGCCTTCCTGTTAACGAAGTCACCGAGCTCAATGGTTTTGTTCCGGATGGAACAAGCATTCCAGTTGAGGATGCTGATGGTGCGTTTACGGTCCATGTTTGAACAGAAACTTCATCGTCACGGACGTGGCGGCTTTGAGCTGTTCCTCCTTGGAGCGGCAGGAACGTAGTTGGCGATAGAGCTCTTGCACGAACTCCACCATTTGTTCCGAGTCGTAGAGCTGTCCATCGACGGGTGGTTGCGTGAAGGTACTGCAACTCGGATTGCCCCAGCCTGGTGGAGGAGTCGGGTTGGGGGCGGCGGCGGCTGCCGCGAAACGATGATGAACCGAAGCTGACGGGCGGTTTGCATGGCGGTGATTTAGTGGGATCGGTGGCAAGTTTGGCACCTGGTACCGAAGCGACGGGAAATTCTCCTCGTTCATCGGAGGAGGTGGACGGCGTTGTCCTGGCCGAGTCTTGGTGGATGCCTTCTTTCGGATAGCCAAAAACTCCGCACGTTTTGGGCAGGTCCGATTGCTGCTCTCATGATTTGCACCGCAGTTGGCGCACTTCATTGGGGCACCTTCGTCCATCGGGGCACAATCCTTGGTGGCGTGTGCTCCGGCGCACTTGCCACATCTCGGTTTAATGTGGCAGTTTCGAG
Organism: Aedes japonicus; assembly: GCA_034211315.2. NCBI lineage: Eukaryota > Metazoa > Arthropoda > Insecta > Diptera > Culicidae > Aedes > Aedes japonicus. The sequence goes on along the minus strand of JASCZW010000013.1, from coordinate 840,109 downwards.
TTCCGTGGCCGAAAGCAAGGCAGTTGCCACACTGCGTCACGTCGTTTTGTCTTGGACGATACCGGTCCCACTCGACGATTACGTTGAAAAGGGCCCGTGTTTTCAACAGTTCCGCCATCGTGACGGATCCCTTCTCGAGATGGACCAGATAAAGTTGGTCCCGGTAGTTTCCGTGTTGCTGGCGCCTGATGGGAAACACCTTCTGAGGCTTTAGTGCCGCCGCTTGCAGCTCCGCAAAGATTGATTCCGGAGTGAGTTCCGGAAGACCACGCAGGATCACCTTCATAGGCTTGCTTCCGGGTACATCGTGCGTGTAGAATTCATGCTGCTTGGCGACTAGGTGAGCGCCGACAGCACGGTAGTCAGCCTCCGACGAGCACATTACTTTAATGCCATTACTGCACAGCTTGTACAGCGGATGGATTTGGATAGCTGCAGGCTCGGTCCTGAGAGCAGCAATGTCCTTGGATGTGGTGAAAAGCGGGGGAACTTTCACCTTCTTTGGCACCTCCTGTACCGGAAGCACGGCGAATTGATTGCTCGCTAGTAGACGAGCGTTCGGATCCACTGGATCGGCGTCATCGTGGCGCAGCCGCTTGGAGCTGCCCGGTTGCGGTAAAGATTCGGGAGCAGATGTCACCGTTGGTCGATTTTTTCGACCCATTGCCACGGCAATAGGTCGAGCGGGAAATGTTTCCGAACTTTGCAACACTTTTTTCTGCTTTGCCACCACCAAAAGATGAGCAAGCGCAGGCGATAGGTCGCGAACCGAACACGCAATCGCGAGAAAGCGGGCGAGGGGAAAAACGGGAGAAAAAACTTTTACTGCGAGGGAGCGAAAAACACGACCGATCGTGTCGCTTGGTAAAACTGGAATGAATGCCGAATTACGGATGTCGTTTCGTAGGGCCGTTGTTGTTCCGTTGTTGGTACTGGCTTGCTTGGGACAATAGGCCGCGATGATGGTGATTGGGCCGACGGCAGTTTCGACTTCGACTCCGATGGCTTCGATAGACTGCAGCTGAAAGCTCGGAAGCAGATGGCAGTTGATGTTGTAGCGCAGAGCAATCGCAACTCCTCCTCCACTAGAGCCGCTACGATCCAGTCGCACAATCCGGTATCCTGGGATGAAGATGCTGATTTCCGGTTTGAGGTGTGTCTCGGTGACGATGGCGATGTCGATGGCCTTCCTGTTAAGGAAGTCACCGAGCTCAATGGTTTTGTTCCGGATGGAACAAGCATTCCAGTTGAGGATGCTGATGGTGCGTTTACGGTCCATGTTTGAACAGAAACTTCATCGTCACGGACGTGGCGGCTTTGAGCTGTTCCTCCTTGGAGCGGCAGGAACGTAGTTGGCGATAGAGCTCTTGCACGAACTCCACCATTTGCTCCGAGTCGTAGAGCTGTCCATCGACGGGTGGTTGCGTGAAGGTACTGCAACTCGGATTGCCCCAGCCTGGTGGAGGAGTCGGGTTGGGGGCGGCGGCGGCTGCCGCGAAACGATGATGAACCGAAGCTGACGGGCGGTTTGCATGGCGGTGATTTAGTGGGATCGGTGGCAAGTTTGGCACCTGGTACCGAAGCGACGGGAAATTCTCCTCGTTCATCGGAGGAGGTGGACGGCGTTGTCCTGGCCGAGTCTTGGTGGATGCCTTCTTTCGGATAGCCAAAAACTCCGCACGTTTTGGGCAGGTCCGATTGCTGCTCTCATGATTTGCGCCGCAGTTGGCGCACTTCATTGGGGCACCTTCGTCCATCGGGGCACAATCCTTGGTGGCGTGTGCTCCGGCGCACTTGCCACATCTCGGTTTAATGTGGCAGTTTCGAGTTCCGTGGCCGAAAGCAAGGCAGTTGCCACACTGCGTCACGTCGTTTTGTCTTGGACGATACCGGTCCCACTCGACGATTACGTTGAAAAGGGCCCGTGTTTTCAACAGTTCCGCCATCGTGACGGATCCCTTCTCGAGATGGACCAGATAAAGTTGGTCCCGGTAGTTTCCGTGTTGCTGGCGCCTGATGGGAAACACCTTCTGAGGCTTTAGTGCCGCCGCTTGCAGCTCCGCAAAGATTGATTCCGGAGTGAGTTCCGGAAGACCACGCAGGATCACCTTCATAGGCTTGCTTCCTGGTACATCGTGCGTGTAGAATTCATGCTGCTTGGCGACTAGGTGAGCGCCGACAGCACGGTAGTCAGCCTCCGACGAGCACATTACTTTAATGCCATTACTGCACAGCTTGTACAGCGGATGGATTTGGATAGCTGCAAGCTCGGTCCTGAGAGCAGCAATGTCCTTGGATGTGGTGAAAAGCGGGGGAACTTTCACCTTCTTTGGCACCTCCTGTACCGGAAGCACGGCGAATTGATTGCTCGCTAGTAGACGAGCGTTCGGATCCACTGGATCGGCGTCATCGTGGCGCAGCCGCTTGGAGCTGCCCGGTTGCGGTAAAGATTCGGGAGCAGATGTCACCGTTGGTCGGTTTTTTCGACCCATTGCCACGGCAATAGGTCGAGCGGGAAATGTTTCCGAACTTTGCAACACTTTTTTCTGCTTTGCCACCACCAAAAGATGAGCAAGCGCAGGCGATAGGTCGCGAACCGAACACGCAATCGCGAGAAAGCGGGCGAGGGGAAAAACGGGAGAAAAAACTTTTACTGCGAGGGAGCGAAAAACACGACCGATCGTGTCGCTTGGTAAAACTGGAATGAATGCCGAATTACTTGCAATCTACACATGCCGCTTAAATAGGTGCAGCGCTCCGTGCGCTGTGATGTGAAAGTTGCTTGGTGACATATCTTGGTGGTTGCTTGGTGATAGAAGGGAAGTTTTGCTGCACGCTGACTGTGCTGATGAATTTTCTGGCTTGATAGCTGCGTGGGTTTTCATCCGTTTGCCAGTGACGCTCATCCAGTGGCATACTAGAGATTCCAATGGGACATCAAAATGCACGAAGTTGGGTCTGTTTCGATAAAAAGATATACAAATTGTTGAGATTTTGACTAAAGTTCAATCCCCTTTTTTTGTGGCCCATTGATTTTGTTTGACAGAGACAACTGGTGGCTGGCGGCACTTAAGCATATAAAAGTAAGGGAAAACGGGATTTGGCAGAAAAACATATTTTGTTATTCAAAACAAATTTACCCCCTTCGTGAAGGTCACAATTTAAGATATCATACTATAGCTCTTGAACTGAAGTATCGTACCAAATGTCAAATTAAATCCATAACGTTGAAATCACAGATAAATTTAGCTTTTTCGGTCCCATGGGCTTACAATTGGCGATTATATTTGTTTATCTATCTAGATATTGGTTTATCTTTATATTTCTTTTGAATTTATTTTTCTGGAGCACCCTAACCAGGTTGTCTACCGAATTTGCTACTTTTTTTCGATCTTCATTTTGGATCTTGAATTATACCAATCTGGGAATAGAACTACATCCCAACCAAAGTCAACTCAAGTGAACAAAGGAAAATGGCTTGAAATCAAAGCTTGTATCAGACTATTTTTACAAGGGCTAAATATTTGTCATAGGCAGATAGACCGCTGTCAGACATAAATGATATCTGGCAGATGTCTATCGGCCTATTACAAATATCTGTCATTGTAAAAATAGTGTGACACAAGCTTAAATACAGCATTCATACTAAACTAATATACAAATGCTGTACCTTACTAATTACCATAGGTTCCGAAGAAACTTATTTGCTGGATATTAACGCTGTTGCAAGAGGTTCAAATGCTCATTCTGTCCATATCACCATTGATCTGGCAATACTAGTGCTACCACGCTAGGGACATTTTTGTCACTGTCAGAGAGTATGGCAAGTGGAGACAAATATGTTAGATGTTAAGACGGATCTGTCCGAACATATTTTTTGACATTAATGTTAAACTTTTGAGCAGACATTTTTTTAAATAAATATGACGAAATCCAAAACAATGCTATAAAAATTATTAGTTTATTAAAATTGTGTACAAAGTCACCATCTTTGCACTATACACTGAAAATTTCGGGATCGTATATTGCAGTTGTTTCAATTTAATTTAAAAAAATGTCTTAACAACTCTGTTTCAGCTAGGCACAGCATTGACAAAAAGTCAGGTTGTTTGTAATATTATAAGATAGATCTATTAAGACAGAAAATACGGTTTACGTAGGACGCGTTCTGGAATAGCAAATAACATACAATACATAACTAGAAATGAGAAGAAAAATTAGTATTTTTCATTCAATTCCAACTACCTTTGTGATTATCTTGACAGATACGCATATTTCGTCTACAATGTGCAGACTTCTTTAGTGTTGGGTACTAATAACTCGACTTATTAGTCGAGTTATTAGCACACAACACTAAAGAAGTCTGCACACTAGACGAAATACGCGTATCTGTTAAGATAAGCATGAAGGTAGATGGAATTAAATGAAAAATACTAATTTTTCTTCTCATTTCTAGTCACAGGTATTCCTAAACAGCTCACATGTTCTAGGATTCATACATTACATGTTGATCCTAGTGCACGTATAATAAATAATCATAATGGAATGGTTCATTGTATATTTGCGTACAATCACCCCAGTTTGTAATAACCCGTCTTCTTGCTGTTCGCAGGTATGGAGGAATTGTCCAAAACTTGATCAAGTTTCCCGCGGTATTTAAGCTAAGTTCAGCGCTGATAAAACGTACACAGGCATTCTGGTTCCTGGATCACGGACACATAGATGTAAGTATTTGTCACATGAAGTGTATGTTATGTCTATAATCATATTGGTGTTTGTCAATGCAGGGCGCAATCGAGGAACTTCTATCACCAATGTCCCAAAGTGAGCAGTTTCCTCACTGGCAACGGGAATTTCTCATTTCCACTTTATTGCGGTACGATGCAGCCCATTTAGCACTTCGAGCTCTACGGGTACCTGGAATGCCTATTTCTCCCTTTCTTGAACTAAAAACATTACTAGAGAACAATCTTATCTCGGAAGCGTTTAAGTTGCAACGTTCGAAGCATAATAAAGATTTGCTAAGGTGTTTTTTCGAAGGAACTCTGAAGTCTGCTAAATACGAAGTGTTGTTAGACCTAGCCATGTCGGAGGAGGAAACACAAACACTGAGGGAATATCTGACAACAGCTCATCAGCCGATGGCCGACAATGTACATTTCATCCATTTGCTTCAAAAGTTGGATTTTGTTGAAGCAGTGCACATGGTAGACAGGTTGGGGAGGAAACGTACTTCTGAATACAACTTGGAAGCTCCAAAGGAAGCACTCACTCTATACCATGCAGCATTGGAGCCAACGACACAGCATTTGTCCTATTTGGCTTATTCAGAGCAAAAAGATTTAAAACCCACAAAATCCCTATATGCCGAACCACTGAGTTCTAGATTGATTCGAAGCCGAGCTGATTTTCCCGGCCGAATTTATCATAAATCAATTCTAGCAATCAAAGAAGCAGCAGCACCATTGAACCATATCCAACCTTTCCTCGAAAAACCTGGCCTAGGAATGTTTCAGTTTCATAACTCAACTAAAAGTAGCAATGTGTGTTATCCGATTAAACTAGTTGCAAAAAAATTCAAAAGAAAGCTAGATGAGGATCTCACCGAAAGCAAAAATAAGGCTATGGATATCTTTATGGATTACGAAAAACCTACCAAGCGTAGGAAAATTGAATCAGGCAATCCATACTCGTTTGTAGCCCCCAAAAGTGTACTCACGGAGTTCAAACCAGTGCAACCATGGTTCAAATTCAGCAGTCAAAAATCAGACTGTAGCTCCAGTAAATCATTTAGTAGGTCCCCATCAGCTCAACTTACGACTCCAGTTATCAAAAAGGTGGCCAATTACAATCCACCATCACCGGAAAGCGTGAGTTCATACACACCGCATGGAATTCTCAAATCAACGACTTCGATTCAAAGCATATTCAATCGAAAGAGTATTTCTCCTACCCCGATAAGTTTGTCAGTGCAACGAGTTGCTGATGGAGAGGAGAAGATTCTAAGATTTGACCTTCCTGAGTCACCACAAGAGGAGAAAACAGAACCAAGTTTCGTTTCTGCATCCACACAGAATGAGCTTCAGAATGAGTCTATAGTGTCAAACGACGAGTTTTTCTCTCCGGAAGCATCAGTTGCTACACTGGATGATGAAGATATTAAAAATATTCTTTCTTCTGGACCAAAAAGCCGTCGATCAATCCATAGCCGTTCGCGATCGGTTAGTCCTGTCGAAAACAACATCGCCATCATAATTGAGGACGTCGAAGATGATTCTTCCAGCAAACAAGTCGAATGTCAGTTAGAAGAATCCATTGATTTTGATGAGATAGTTTCAGACGAACCTACCATGCCAACAATGCCGATTCTGACTGGACCGAGTGCTGAGAAATCACTTGAGCGGTTAGTATTAGAGGCAAACATTCGTAAAGCACTTGTAGCTGAGTTGTCAAAATCCGAAGAGAAAACAGTCGAAGAACATACTAGTATTTCCGATGAACCACAGAATAATATTTTTGGTAAAACACCAAATTCACGATCGTTGACTCCTGAAGAAAACAACATCGCCATAATCATTGAAGATGATGGCGATGGTTCATCCAACAAACAGGAGGAAAGTAAGTTAGCGAAAACTATGGAGTTTTGTGAAACGGTTCCAGATGAACATCACGAGCCAGCATTTCCATCAAATGTAGGTGAAATAAAAAACGACCAAGACAACGCAGTGATCGATATTGCATCTGGTGAAACAGAATCAGAGGATGGCTGCCTTCTCGAATCCGGTAGTGAAGAATTGTACAGTGGTAGTATAGATGCGTATGCTAGCGTACCAGTAGTCGTGCTGGATGAAGATGAAGATGACGTCGAGGAAATGGGTGTAGAATCAGAAGACCCGAATGAAGAGTAAGTATAGTGATTTAATTTGATTATAATAGTCCTGTTTGCAATAACGTTGAACCTTAAACACTAAATCTCGCGGAACACGAGAAATTGGGCGCTCTGCCAAACGTGAACAAGGACTACAAACGTTGATTTGTAGTCAAATTCATTGTTAAGGTTTTTAAAAGGTTCAGCTAGAAATTTCAAAGCACAGCAGGTAATAATAGTCCCTAGGCTATATTTTTGTGTGAAGAAGACGCTCTCTTTTTGGGTCATTGTTGAAGTTTAGGAAAATTTAGCAAATTTCACATTTTTGATAGAAATTGATATTGAAAGTATACCAAAGTGCTTCGGAACGGGGTTTTGTGTACTCGTGTGGATTTTCTGTTTCAAAAAATTAAGGAAGAGTGTTTTTCCGAGTGAATTGATTATTATTGTAGCCGTTCTACTTAAAAAAAACATCACAGTTTCGCAGTTTGCTTAAGAGTCGTACAACAACAATTCGCAAGAATTATTGAAATTTCCATTAAAAGTAGCTTTAATCCAGGAGCTAGAAAGTTACAGCTCTATTGGAGATCCAGCAAGGCATTCAAGAATGTCTGGAGAGCCATGCCCTTTCGAGGGTTGTTTTCTCATACTATATGTCTCACATGTAAACTTTAACGATATCATTTTGGTAAGGGAATTGCAACACACTTCCAGGTTTGCAAATATAAACATTCCAAACCAGGAACGTGTGCAGTATAATTTGAATATTACTTTTGTAATAAGTGTATCATCAGATAGATCTCACCAAAGGCAGCCTACGAAATAACACTAGCTTGTTCAGTAGAAAAATGAAAAGTTAAGATGCTGTACGTTGGTAATCCGTAATTACAATTAATGTTGCTATTCCACCCATTAGATATACAACCAGGCTAACAAAAATGGAACTTACCACGCGGTAATTGGGCAGCTGTAATGATGTGGTAGCCTCAAGCGGTTGGCTTAGTTCGATGCTTCTGACTACCAAATGGCTTTTTTCTTCGCTGTACTGTTCTGCTTTTTATTAAAAACATTTTTTTTACTTCACACTTTTCACTCTTAATCGAACATCAAAACTGTGTTGTTATTTTAGCTAGTAGATGCGGTAAATTACTCTTTATTTAATTTTTGATACGGAAGTTCATCAGAAAATCGACCGAGAATGCACACGGCAAATAATCAATACAATTTTTTAGGCCAAAATCCATATGAAATTCCACATAATATTCATTTATTCACACATAAATGAATATCCGAGATCGATAAAATGAATTTTATGTAGTTAATGGAAAATATGTGTGGCCACAAATGGTGCTTATTTGTACACATAGGAAGTATGTGTGGTTACAAATAGAAAACCTTTTGTTGATTCTATTGCTAAACTTAATATGTGGAACCCATAGATATTATCATAGATTGCCATCAGTTCACACAATTAAGGTATATAAATTTCAGTAAAAAAAAAATGATAAAGTCTCAATTCTCTAAAAATTACGGAGAGAAAAAAAGTGTCTTCTTCACTCAAAAGTCTACTCCGCTTTCTCTAACAGAGAAAAGCACAAAGGTAATGCTCTAATTGTAGAAGCTCAAGGAGTCAACAACAATTGTAAGACAATATCCGGAGTTGAAGGAACAAAGGGAAAACGTGATAAACACTGGATCTGGTTCGAGATCACAACAGTTTCTCATTCATTTTCTATATCTTGTACAAGTGTTATGTGATTCGATCGTATCACCAAGAATGAATATACCGGCATGGAAATTTTCCATCATTTTACTTTTCTAGTACACAGACGATCATGATGGTCATACACTGATAGGCAAAATAAAGTGCCCACCTCATCGTTTTTTCAATTTCTCTCATTTAGCTGGATCAAATTAAAGTAAACACACTGTATTTTTTTTTATTACCTTATTTTTTATATTCTTTTTAAGTTTCACTTATGGAATACTGAAAAAACAGGAGTTTTACTTAAAGAAAAAAAATCAATTTGTGTTGAAAAAAAAACAGTGACAAAATAAAGTGCCCACTTCATTTAGGCTACAGAAAACATAAATTAAAGTAAAATAAAAGCATTTCAATAATTGATGTATCCTCCTTTGGCCTTCAGGACCTCCTGCAGGCGCTTCAACATGCTCTCGACCAGATTCTTTAGGTGCTGTGGATCTAGCTCTTGCCAGGCGCGCTCCAGGGCTTCAAAATAGTTATTTTTATTGGTAACACCAGTTTTGTCAACCCTGGCATCGAGAATCGCCCACAAATTCTCGATGGGATTGAGGTCCGGGCTTTGTGGAGGCCATTCCAGCGGTTTGATCCGACAAGACCGGAAGAAAAACTTGGTTTTCTTGGCAGTATGCTTCGGGTCGTTGTCCTGCTGGAATACGAACTTCTCTTCAAGGCCCGTCTGGACCAGCGAAACCTCCAAATTTTCTCGCAGGATGTAAGAATCTGCCGTCATTATCCCGTCGATTTTCACAATGCTTCCCACTCCACCCCACGAAAAACACCCCCAGACCATCACATTTCCTCCTCCATGCTTCATCGTGCCTTGGATGTGGCGCTCCTGAAGCTCCTCTCCCGATCTGCACCAAACACGAACCCGCAGCTTTCGGTTAAACAACTCGAATTTTGATTCGTCCGTCCAGAGAACCGTTTTCCAGAAATCTAGGGGCTTATCAGCATGCTCCTTAGCAAACTTAAGCCGTTTGGCTTTGTTTGCCTTGCTGATAAATGGGCGCTTCCGGGCAAGTTTGCTATTCAACCCCTGTTCTACGAGACGGTGACGAACAGTTCGACCGGAAACTGATAACTGAAGGGTTTCCTGGATCTCGCGGACAGTTACCTTCGGGTTCTTCTTGACTTCACGCATGATCTTGGTGTCCGTTCTCGCATCCGTTTTCCACTTCCTGCCTCTGCCAGGGCGATCCACCACTGATCCAAACGTTTTAAGCTTCAGAAGAATTTTGCCAACCGCTGCCTTACTGATACTGTACTTCTTAGCGACAGCCCGGTGCGATTCACCGTTTTGCACATCACGAACGACCAATTTTCGGATACACAAGGGAATTGCTTTCGAAAGCACTGCGTTCTCCATTTTTTTCAATTGAATCAAATGCGATCACGTATACAAATGCACCAGGTTGAGCCGTTTGCTTCAAAACATGTCAAAATATCAAAACATAAACAATCGAGGGGTCTTCCAATGGAAACTTATCGAAAACATATCGATTTTTGAAGTGGGCACTTTAGTTTGTCACTTTCTTTTTTTTCTTTAAGTAAAATTCCTTTTTTTCAGTATTCCATAAGTGAAACTTAAAAAGAATATAAAAAATAAAATAAGATAAAATACTACATTGTGTTTACTTTAATTTGAACCAAGTTAATAAGAGAAATTGAAAAAACGAAGAGGTGGGCACTTTATTTTGCCTATCAGTGTAGCTAGAGCAGTGTTTCTTCCGTCAAATTCAGCAGACATTATCCCGCCCGTGGCGATATGTCCGTAGCTTGAGCTTTACGTTTGAAGGTTCAGTTCTCGAGGAATTCATGTTAAGGGCATAAGAGCCATTTGTAAACAAAAATTTTAAATGTCGATTTCTCTTGAATATTAAATCATTCTCGTGAAATGAAAGCAGCATCTGGTAGAAGAATGTGAGTTTTAACATATGGAGTAGCTGAATATAGTAGGATTCTCGTGATTCGTGAGAGATTAACGTTTAAAGGCATTGTTTACAAATGTCTTTTAGGCTCTGATCATGAATTACTCGAGAGTTGTTGTTTTTTTCCCCACTGAACCCTTATGTGTTTGACAGGGTAGCCGGGTATCTTTTCGGATTTAACACTACGAAATTTCATTTTGGGAAGGGAACAGGAAGCTTAACTGACATCTAAGTAAAAAACGGAAGGCAAATTTTTAAATAAAAACATTTTGTAAAGTAGCAAAGGTGGCCCAAGGGGGGACATCGATTTTTTTACCCTTTGCTGTTGGACAGGGTACCCGGGTATCCACCAAATTCAAATGATTAGAACTCTGGCTATTATTGACCGATTTTAATTATTTTGACACCGTTAGATTCAAAAACGCATTCGCTTTATGGACATTATCGGCAATGACCATTTGGATTAATTTGGTGGCTGAGGGTTTGAATACAGGTTTCTGGGGCTGTGGTGCGTACTGAGACACTATTTGGGAATATCTATTGAATTTCAAAATCTACGTAAAAATTCTTAGAAACTATGTCTATTTCATTGTGGGGTATAAGCAGATTTGTCCCCGGAACGGCCATTCTGTAACAGATTCCCGTGGTGCCTCGAGTGACTGTGAACATTTTTAGAAGAAAACCCTGGAAATACGGGCATCAAAATTCATGAAATTTCTCCAGTAGGACATTTTTCAACATTTAGTGGCCATCTAATGATTTGATCTAGGACCTGTCAGGCTCCCGAGGGGAATGTCCGGTCTAAGGAAAAATCATCAGATAGCCACAAAATGTTAAGAAATAGCCTACTAGGTAAATTTCATGAATTTTGATAGCCATGTTTTCCGGGGTTTTCTTCTTAAAATGTACATAGCTTCTTGAAACTCCACGGAAATCTGTTCCGGGGACAAATCATCAAATGGCCACAAAACGTTGAGAAATAGCCTTCTGGAGAAGTTTCATGAATTTTGATAAGAATATTGCCAGGGTTTCCTTCTAAGTTTGTTTCTGGCTACTCTGGCTACTTCTCTGGGATCCTGTTCTGGAATAACTGGTTCGGAGACAAATCATTAGATGGCCACAAAACGTTAAGATATATCCTAATGGAGAAATTTCTCGAATTTTGATACCCATATTGCCAAAGATTCCTTCTAAATATGTTCATGGCCGTTCAAGACCCCGCGGGAATGGCCGTTCCTGCAACAAGTCGGCATATGACCCGCATGGAATAGAAATAGCGTGTAGAAATTATTCCATAGATCCGGGAAATGCAATTGAAATTCCTAAATAGCGTCTCCGTACCGGACCACAGCCCAAACAACTCGAATTTCTGGGAATCAAGAGAATCCAAACGGACAATTCTAAGGCATGATCTGAGGGGATTGTTGAAGCCTTAGCACGTTCTTATCCGGGAACAGCAATGAGTGCCGAATACCGCAACTGACGCTGAGGAACGTTCAAAGGTATTTCAACGAGAAGGTTCGTGCAATCGATGATATTTTTGATAACGTCAAAGACCACCGGCCGTTGTAACTTTAGTCGTCTTAGTTGACGTCGTTCCGGATAGTCAGGAAAGAAGACAGGATCGTTCCTTTGGCAGTTATAGTTGAGATGTGTTCATTGAAACGAAACTTGCAATCTATGATAACTCCCAATTACGTATAGACTGTACACGGACTAGCGCATTAGCACCGATGGTGTACTGGTGATTGATCGGCGTATAACTGCGGCTAAATGTGATCACCTTGCATTTATTAATATTCACGTTCATTCCGTTCTCACTGCACCATCGCGAAAGAATATCGATGTCTGCTTGCAAGGCAATACAATCCAAAATCGACTTGATGAGCAGCTTCCCAGATGATATTAGTTCGCACAAGTCGTTGATGAAAAGGACGAAGATCAATGGTCCTAACACACTGCCCTGTGGAACTCCAGATGGAACGTCGAATGTTATGGAATTTGCAGAGTTCACCTGTACAAAGGCTTTCCTACTGGTCAAGTATGACTTTACCAGTCGGATATCCAATCAGGGAAACGCATGTGCTTTATTTTTTCCACTGCAAATATATGCGGAACGGTATCGAACGCTTTTGAAAAATCGATGTATACCGAGTCCATTTGATTCCGGCATTCAATCTCACGAAACAACACGTTTGTATAGCATAGTAAGTTCGTCGTTGACGAGCGATGTGGAACAAATCCATGTTGGGAATCCGATAATATCGGATTTGCTGCTGCCAGTAAGATCTCGTGGATCAAAGATTCGAACAGCTTACCAATACAACAAAGAATCGATATTCCGCGATAGTTTTCGACGTTGCGAAGGGTGCCTGATTTGTGGATAGGAATCATTTTTGCAGTTTTCCAAGCACTGGGGAATGTTTTGTCATCCAACGAGCGATTGAAAAGTATCGTCAATGGTGAGACTAACGAATCAGTGCAGTTTTTCAGTAGAGCAGGAGGTATACCATCTACCCCAGCTCCTTTCGATCCATCTATTTTTATTACAGCTCTCAACACTTCGTCATGGGAAAAATGCCTAAACGGAAGGAGTACGTCGGTGGATGGCACATGACGGAAGCAACCAGGGATGGGTTTGTACACGCCTTGAATGAAGCACGAGAAAGGGTTGGCAGCTTCGCCTGGGGAGCTAGCCGTAGCATCACCATACTTGACATCGTTCGGGACGCGATTATTTGCCCTTTGATCCTTCACGTACTTCCAGAATACTGAGGGGTTTTGTTTTAAATCCGACTGTAGTTTTTGCATGTAACCTTGGTAGTTAGCTGCCACAAGCTCCTTATACGTCGTTTCCAAAAGGCGAAGTGATTCCCGGTTTTCGCTGCTTTTGTTGTGAAAGAAACATATACGTGTTTTTCGCAGTCTGTTGCGCATATTTCTCAATTCGCCAAGGCTTCCTGCTGGCTCCACTCATAGCACGGCGACGGTGGGGGACATTCAAGTGGAGTATTTCGAACAGCTTGACGTAAAACTGAGAAACGACGGTGTCAACAGTTTGGCCTTGAAGAAGTTGTTCCCAGTCAACCAATGAGAATTCCGTATTGAGAGAGACGAAATCGCAGTGTCTAAAATCCAGATCAACGGATTCCGTCCGCGAACTGGCTAGAACCTGTACACAACTATCCATATCGATTTGAAATTCAAGCGGGGGATGGTGAGGGTCGATAGGTAAAAGCGGCGATATAGGGTGTAGTGATTCAAAATCGTCGGGACAGTTCGTAAAGGCCTGATCGAGCAGTCTGCCATTCGTGTTAGAGGTTGAGTTTAATTGCACCAGACCACAAGTGGCGATGGATTCGGTTAGTGCGAGTTCTTGTTCACTGGAGGCATTCGCTGGTAGATATCCATTCACATCTTCATCGAAGGTCCACTGCAGTTGGGGAAGATTGTAATCGCCGAGAAGTAAGACGATATCGCTGGCGGACGAACAATGGGATACAGATTGAACAGCGGTAGAGTGGTTCGAATATGACACTGGATCGAAGTTCGGGCGAAGGTAAATGCCGAAAATATTCAGAGCCCTGTTAGGTAGCTTCACACACACAACTACTTGCTCTAGGTGACTGCAGTCGGATAAAACAACCGCGGAACAGTGCAACGTGGATTTTACTGCAACGAGTAGGTCATGAGAAGATGATGGTCATAGTCTTATAACCGTCATGAAAATGCACAGCACTGATGAGGTGTATCGATGATAAGCTGCTTGGTAAAAACGTACAGTGACTTGCGGAGTTCGCCCCGCGTTACAAAACATAGATCCTCTAAATGCTTGGGTTCCAATCAACAGAGGAAGAGTTCCAAAGGTCTCGACAGATCCGATCTGTGTAGAAAATGCGGTGAAAAGGGTCACATTGAAAGAGCCTGCACGAAACAACCGACGTAGTGGCTCTGCTAAAAGGAGGACAGTAACGACCACATGACTGGAAGCTTAGTGTGAATTGAGATGTAGCATGATCATTCTTCGGGTAAAGTTTTAATCAGATTGCTTTGGATTGCTTGCCAGGAACCTGGAACCTGGCTGTAGTTGGAGGGGTTATGGTTGCTGAATTTGGTTTTCATTAAAATGGTGTTTGAATTTATGTGTGATAGTTGACTATCATACTAGGCGACGTCTAGGTGACGCTTGACGGGGTTCAGCTCAATTTATAATCTGGTCACCTCTTTGAGGATACCCGGAATGTGTATGGATTAACAACTCCCGTTCTATACGTTAATTTCAAGTACTGTACATTATAGCACATCATGGCGAATGCCGTTTAGCATTAAGTTGTTTTAAAGTTAAGCTACATCGAAAAATTGAGCTTTCACTAACTAACAAATATTTTAAAGTTGAAGCGTGTGTACTCAAAGTTGTATTGATTTTTTCTGTATTTGCAATTTTTAAAACCTTACAGATCACATACCGACGAAGACTTGCATCTGGATGCCGAGGAAGCATTTGTTGAAGGAGATGACATAGATATAGAATCAGACGTCGATGACGTTCTTGAGGATGATGTCGATAATAGTGAAGCATCCGATAGCTCAGCTGTTGACGAAGTTATCAATATATCAAGTGGATCCGATAGTAAAAACGATACAAGCGAAAGTAGTGATGAAACATCGTCTTCATCATCCTCGGATGATAAAGGAGAGACGAATAAGCAAAAGTCTGCCGTCAAACGAACTTACGTTGATAATGAACAAACAGGCAGTAACAATAAGCAATATGCCGACTTCTATTCAGATACTGTGCCAGAGCTCTTAATGAATCAGAACAATATTGAAACTGATGCTAATGATGAAGAGTCATGCGATGTGCAAGTTTCAACCACCACTTCACCCACATCGCCTGGTAGTGCTCAAAATAGCGTTAATAAAGGTCACCAAGCCGAAGATCTGTCTCTGCAACTTGAAGAAATAACTGACGAACATGAAGCTCTTGAACATTCACCAGAACGCTCTGCAAATCGAGCACGGTATCTATCTCTAACCGGGAATGAACGCCAAGAACCTGCGCCCTCGAGTACAGAAATCAAACTAGTTTCGCCGGTAAGAGATGATTCGTTCAAGCATACTTCTAGTGATGATAAGTTCCTCGGACCACCAAAAAAAGCTCATGTGGTCGACGTTCCTGCAATGAATCTCTCTGTAAAACCTGATGTAGCCCATGAAGCAAATAGAAAAAACAGTAAAAGTGATGAGAGTGATGACTCCACTGCACTTAATTTATCTACCGGTCAAATTAACGAAAGACCGCCAGCAGATGAAGAGATATCGGAATCAGAGACAACAGATGTTGAAGAACAGGCTCAACTAAAAACAGAAGCAAGTGGCCTATCACATAAAGAACTGGAGGCAAATGTTGAGGACCCAATGGAGGGTACTAGTTCCAGAGTAATCCAACAGAAACTCTCGAATGTCAGTGTTGAGCGAGATGACACACTGAAAATGGCTGTTGTAATAAAAACACCAGATAAGCTAGCCAATTCAGAGAAAGAACCAAATGAAACACCAGCATCTACAGAAACTGCTTCTAAAGCGCCATCGCCAGGTAGCAACAAGAGCACCCCATCACGGAGAACGAGACAAATGTCAACAGGAAGTGCGGATACTTCAACTCCAAGGAGCACCATCAAGACTAGACGAATGTCTGCCATAGAACAACTTGAACATACTCCGGTAAAGCGTGCTACTAGAGCATCTTCGGTAGCACTAGATGGAAAGTCTCCGGAAACTGTGTCTGTAAAAAGTACCAAACATTCCTCGATGACAAATCTTACCACACCTGAAAATTCGGCTACTCCTAGACGATCTACGAGAGCGTCATCTTTAGCCAAGGAAGTACTAACAAACAGTCCCTCGTGGCGAACACGCCGTACATCCGAATCATCTGCGGATGTAACAGGATCGAAAAACGTGTCACTTGAGGAGGCAAATGATAGCATCGTTGACGATAACAAATCAGAAGTTTCTAACGCCAGCGCCGGTAGTCGGCGAAGTACACGTCGCTTAGCAGCAGCCAGGAAATTGGCTCTCCAACCTACTATATCCGAAGAGATCCCGGAAAATGTTTCTGCCGAACAATTGAAACCTTCATCGGCAAAAGTCCAGGAAGAATCATTCGTCGAATACTCCACTAACCGTCGGCTTACTCGCCATCAGTCGGCAATAATAGAGAAATCATTGGACATCGTTCGCAAACTACACACATCATCAGAAGACGCTGTTAACCCTGCAATATCGCAAGAAGACGCAGATAGTGAGCCAGAATCAGTTGTGTCCAACATAAGTGGTGCATCGAAAAGATCAACGCGCTCGAAGACTAGCCAGCTATCAACAGGAAAATTGTCAAACCTCCGAGACAAACCAAAACCGGCAACTAGTGCTAGCGGGCGGTCCACGAGATCATCTGCCTCCAAGCGGGACAATAGCGACGCCGAAAGTGTAGACACAGATGCAGCAGACAGTCCACCGAAGAAAAACAAGCTGGAAACGATCAGTGAGGAAGAAGGTTAGTTGTATCTATAACTTTTGTACATGTTATTTTTTTAACATTTGTTTTCCCATCAGATGAATCGCTTGCGAAAGGGCGACGTCGTATGAGGCGTAAAAATGTTTAGCGTTCGTGTTAGATAAAATGCCAATTTTCCATAACTTATCTACCGGTATAGGTATGTAGAACCGTACAGATTAAGTCTTCTGAAGTATCGAATTGTTTTTTTTTTTGTATTTATTGTATCTTGTAGATTATTAAATGCGCTTATTTTTATTGATGGTTGGTTTTCAATTGAAAGAAATCTCCCATGTATGTCTTGGTGCCGAATACTCTGTAAGAAAAATTGTTTATATATAAATAGAACTGCCAATATTCGGACGTTAATCCCTCGGCTTATTTCTTATCTATCGGAACTTATCATCAAAAACGAGCTCTAGACTCAGAACATTTCATAGCGATGCAATAAAGTTCCCAATTGCAGGCCTGCAGGGACTTATTAAAAGCATGCAGATTGCTTCCGATCAAGAAAATGTTTTCTTCAGGTCCTCAATCCGTACATAAATTAACAATATTGTATGAGTGCAAGTTCGTGCATGTGTGAGAAGGCAAAATGAAATAGGCCAGTTCACGATTTATTGCAAACGTCAATTTCCTCAACCCACTCCTTCATTTTACCGATCCGCTCTCGAAATCAATTAACCAAAACATGTCGATTAGGCTAAGTATCCTTGAACGTACGCACACTACAGCGCCATTTAAAACAAAGGAGAGCAAGTAAGTAGGAAAATCTTTTGGAGGAAAACAAACCATCATTACTCTGCATGTTCTAAAAAGGGAAAGGTGATTAAACGTCAAAAAGCCTAATTGCCATAGACTGCCTAATACCAGTACTGCCGTGGAACGCATATCAGTCCCATATGAATAGGAAAGCATGCAAAGATGGGACTGATATGCGTTTCTAATTGCTCTATTCACAAACTCGACTACTAACAGGTTATTTCGACCAAGGTGAATTTAATACTTCAAGGTGAATTTAATACTACATGGCATAGAACACAGGCCTGGCAGTGTGAAACTAATCATCTCCTTTACTCGTTTGTTTAAAATGGAAGTGCGAGTTTGACATCACAGGCACTATTGCATAGGTGTAAAGGAGACAGCTTCAGTCTGCCAGACTAGTATTTTACTTGATATGGATTGTATTAGTATGCGTTTAAACATGGCTGAAATTCTCATATACAGTATTGAGACCACCTGAAGTATTAAATTCACCTTGATTTCGACATAGAGTTTTCATAAGGGCCAATGTCGCATATATAAACAAACAGAGTTATTACTACAGTGCTATTGAGTGTCAAAAATGCTTCATTGTAATGTTAGTAACTCATAGAAAAAATATTTGATTCCACTATTTTTTACAAAAAAACAAAACGGCGAATGTTTATTTTTTTCAGATTTTACAAGATCTTATGGATTCGCCCTTTATTTCTCTTGTGAGTCGCCGGGCGAAACTGTCATTCTGCTCGAAAACGAGGCGAATGTTTTTATATATCCAGGATTTTAACTTACTTTGCGAAAACAAGTGTTGATTAATTTATAAATTAACAACTTGGCTATAAATTACAGTTCCATTGAGTGCTGGAGTGAAATATTACATGAAAATATGGATTTGTCAAAAATTCAGATGCTTATAGGTGCGTGGAATTTAAATTTTCTTGGTATCATGAAGTGAAAACAATATAAAAAAATGGTTAATTTTATAGATGCTGCTGCGCTTGTTTCTGGGTCACCATTTCCGAACCATTCAGAGATAGATCACTCTTATTCAACTGCTTCGGTACAAGCCGTACCTTCGGTTGGATGTTATGAAGAGGTCCTAACAAGTTCAGCTAGACATTGCGAGCAAAATACATCATTTGAAACTTTTCCGGAAGCGGATGCTTCGTTTAGGAATATTCAGACATCAACACCGAAGCGAGGAGCTACTGATAACATCCTGTTGGCTGAACCAGACGCATCGCAGGTAATTTAATATTGACAATAGCGTATAGCATTGATAAATTCTTCTACCATTGTAGAGAGTCTGAGCTAGATCACAGCTTGACCTTATCGTTACTGGAGCACAACATGGGTCGTATTTGGAAACCGGACGACAAAGCGTTGAAACGGATGCCGAAAGACAATGGATTTCAGAACCTTCGCGTAGTGTCATCAACTCGCTCCAGTTGAATGAATCTTTTGCTGCATCAGGAACATCACAGGTAAAATTTGCCTGCTACCATCGTATATAATTGATATTAATGAAAATGCTGGTGCTCATTCTTCGAGTAGCTCGCGCAATTCTATGGATATCGCTCCTCGTTACAGATCATCGTAGCGTGACTCAATCGTTCCTGATTCACGACATGGGTCGTTTTTGGAAACCGAACGACAAAGCGTCGAAACGGAAGCCGGAAGGCTGAGCGGACGGCAAATGGTTACGGAGCTTTCACATAGCCACGTATCATTTACAGAAGCCCAACGACGAAGGATCGAAACAGATGCCGAAAGACAGAAAATGATTGAATTGCTCGGTTTTATCAACCCGGCTCCACAGAATCGTATGAGCCCTGATCCCACACACACTGAAACAAACAGGCAGATGGACATTGCTGAAATGTCGCGGTACTTTGGCGCCGACTCTATTTACAGATTGGTCTCTGAGCTTCATAGACAACGGGTAGCCAATGAAACTCTCCGTAATTTCATCGTTTCCGATTTGTGGAATCGAACAATTACTGCATCCGATAGACAACAGGAGCACCGAGAAATGTCGTGTTCCATTACTGATATACATCCAATAAGAATGTCAAGTACTCCCATTGATTCAGATCTACGGGAAAAATCGTTCGTTGGAACCACCAGGAAGACAACAGAAATGGTGGTTGACGACTCATCAACAGACGTCACCGAATCTGATGGACAAAAATTCACTAAAAAATCACGCGATTCCAACACTTCCGCATGCAATCGGTCTCCAGATACGCAACGCGAAGGGACGTTGCACCAAAGTCTCAATAATCCGACAAAATTGCCAACTGAAACTAGTAGCCATATAACAGATAGCGCAATTACTGAGAGTTCTCGTGGCCAAAGTGAACCAATACAGAAATCCAACCTTGATGCTTCTACTGCGGTAAGCACTGCTGATGATGTGCAATCTCGTAATACTGATGCTTCGGATTCAGATTATGTAGACGTCGACGATGATGCTAAAGAGATAAGAATTGGGGACTTAACATTATTTAATGAATTCATAATTGAGGAATATTTTGAGAAATACGAAAATCAAACGCTTATGAACGACGATGAGGATTTTTCTTTTGAGGGCAATGAAAACAGAGGTATGTATGATTGATTTATAATCAATTTATAATCATTTAAATTGCCAATAATGTATGTTCCACATCAGCAAATTCCGGAAATGAGCACCAAGCTAGTTTGAAACCTGGAGAAAGTGCATGTAATATGGATAAGAACATCAATTTCTTCACAGAATTGCCGTCAAAACAACCTTTGAGGCACGTTCAACTGCAAAGCGGAGATCTCGGGTTTCAAGAGCTGAACACCGAGAATCCGACTTCAAAGAAACAAAAGATTAATCCTCGAAAGGCATCGCAAATTGCGCGAATGAAGGGTATACAATACACCAGAGCTGATGGTGTCGTAATACCTGCCCGAAGTGCGAAGCTCCCATGCAGTTGTTCAAAGTACAAATGTTATACGAAATATAGTGATGCGATGCGACACAAATTACTGGAAAACCTCTTAAAGCTGACAGTATCCGGTCAAAACCAATTTTTGAGCAACCACATGTCTATAAGAACCACTGCCCGACCAAAGGTATGTTATACTTCAATACATTTTATTTGAAAATAAATCTATGGGGCTAGACTTTGGAGTTCTGTGTATTAATACATAATTTTTGTCTTATTTTCTACAGGCTTTGTTCAAATCAAGAAGAGTGTTTACAAGAGCATATTACCTACCTGCTGTAAATGGTAGGGTACACGTGTGTAAGGAAATGTTTATGAGTACATTTGACGTGAAGGATAAGAAAATCCGTACGTTGGCAGATAAGAAAATTGTAGGTACTGGTGTGAGTGCCGACGATTATCGAACAAAGAATCGATCCAAAAAAGCACTTGACGAAAGCGATATTGATTATGTTCAGCAGCATATACGCTCATTTCCGGCGTATACCTCACACTATGCACGAGAAAGGTCAGAAAATCTTTATTTGAGCTCAGACCTTTCTGTAAGGCGATTGTACGATTTGTTTAAAGCAAAATGCCTGGAAGACAACAAACAGGCCGTACATTATTCTACTTATCGAATAATCTTCAAACGAATGAATATATCCTTTCGAAAGCTTAAGGTTGACACGTGTTGCAAATGCGACAAGTTCGCCATTAGTATCAAGCTTGCTACGAGAGCTGAGGAAATAACTGAAATTGAACAGTTAAAGAACATTCATCATGATGAAGCTCAGGAGGCATATCGTCAAAAGAAATATGACGTGCAAAAGGCGAAAATCGACGGACGATGCCGGACTGCCTCATTTGATCTCCAGTAATGTTTGCCGACGCCGCATCTGAGTACTGGCATTGCATTCTACCGGCGTCAATTATATACCTACAATTTAACTGTATTTGCCACTGATAATAAAGCGAACACGGTAAAGTGCTATTTATGGGACGAGTCGAAAGCACGGCGGGGATCACAGGAAATTGGGTCGTGTCTCCTCAAGGACCTGGAAAGCATCGATCGTCACGTGGAGGTGATAATCTACTATTCCGATCGCTGCGCCGGTCAAAACCATAACATAGTTATTTGCATGATGTTTTCGTATTTTATCGAAAAGTGCATCAGCATGGGCAGAAAGGTGTCTATTGAGCATAAGTTTATGTGCTCAGGGCACAGCCACATGGAGGTAGATTCGGCCCACGGAGCAATTGAAAAAGCCAAAAAGAGGTGCTCTATGAATATAGAGACTCCTAGAGATTGGGCGGTCTTCATTGCAGCTATTAACCGAAAAATTCCATTCACAGTTATTGAGATGGAGCAGCGTGAGTTCTTGGCCTTAAAAAACCTAGAAGCTTTTTATAAACGTGCCAAAAAGAACGTGGATGATGACACTACGATTTCACGATATATCTGCTTTTAAATACACAACGGATAATCCCGGTATTGTTTATTATAAGTATAAACTGGGCGATAGTGATTTCTCCAGTTTCTCCATGAATAGAGATCTAAAAGATCCTGTTGATCTTCCCTCTCCTCTCACAGACGAACCCATTCCGATAGCGGAGGAAAAATTGGAAGATCTTCGAAAACTAACGGATTTTGTTTCCAATAAGGCATATTATCAAACCTTGTTGAGACAAATTATTCCAAAAAAACGCGGAAGGCGATCAAAAACGGAGAAAACTGATCATTTTGAAGGTGATCTGGATTTTGAGGAAAACTTTGCTGGACCGTAGGAGCTGTTTGCCTAATTTTGACTCCCCGTTGTGGTACAACACAAAAAGTCCAGCGCTGTTGAATGTTGTTGATTTATGACTGCTCTTGTTGAATACATTATAAAAATGATTTCATTGCGCTGTCGATTAATTCAATACTCCAAAAACAGATCCGAAATTATGATTTTCTCACCATAGCCAGGGATATTATCCATATATTCATCGTCTTGTTGATTGTTTTTGTCGGGGTGTTTGTACCGCTACCATAAAATCTGCCTTGGGTGATATTAAATGCTATGCAAATTTTGCATTCGAACGTTCAGAAGGGCGATATCAGCAAATACTAAAAAAAGAAACGTAAACAATAGGCGAAAGCATCTTTTGACAACCAAAATGGCGAAATCGTTCCAGGCGAAATTGACCTGTCCGAAAGTCTAAGGGCTAATTTCTAGAGGGCGAATGTAGTCCTACATGAAAATAGGGCGTATACCTTATTTTTGTTTCTAAAATTTAAAATATTATAGGAATCAAAATGAAAATAGTTTTGCAATGAGAATAAATATATACCGCACCATTGAAAAATAATATAAAAAAAAAGTGTTACTATAATATATATTACATTTCAACGAATGACTACGAAATTTCAAACACGATTTTCTCGGTTTAAGCTCGATGCGACATTGGCCCTTATGAAAACTCCATGTCGATTTATGAGACAGATGTACACGACCAAACTTTTATACTAATGACAGACATACAACGCAGACCGTTGTACCAATAATTAATATGCAACTAGCGATTTGAAATTGGTTCACTGTTGTAGAACCCCTTGGTCCAAAATACACCTTGAAGCCAGCACCTTGCTATACATATTTGCGCCTTTGTTTTGATTTGCTGTGTTATTTTGACAGAATATTTGAGAGTGTGTTCGTGTGAGTTCATTATGAGGGGCGCATTATTAAGCTTGGGACCGATGTGCTAGTACTGACTGAGCCAAGAAAAAAATCGATTGTGTGTGTGAGAGAGAGAGAGAGAGAGAGAAAGAAAGAGACATGAAGACATCCTCTCCGGTACACGCGATCGAAAGGAAAATAGCAAAATACAATACAAAGGCAAAGTTAAAGCGAACTTCTTCAGCAGGTAGGAAAATGATGGTTTTCTAGATGATGCATTTTAAATTTCAAAATACCATTAATTTATTGGAAATCAGTCATGATTTATGCATTGAAACACTAGCCGATAGATATAGTTTATGTTCGTTTTATTAAATGTGAACTGACTTGGAAAATGTAGGATTTTTAGGCCTACTACCTAACAACTGATGAAAACAGTGACCCCTAATTCCCCGTAAAAAAATATCTCATAGATTTACAATTAAATGTATTGTAACCATACGATAGAATCAATCGTATCTAAAATTGACTATATTGTTCGTGACGATAAGATGACAATAAAAGTTATTGTTTCCACAATAGAATCTAATGTAAATTGCGACATTGACAATATAATCAGGGGGTTGTTATGTATCTTAACTATAGAAAAAATCGTTTTTCTCCGAACAAATTTTAGTCAATTACTATTGATTTTATTGTTTCACATATGTTAAAAATTCTAGCATATAGGGTGAATAGTAGATCTATTGTTATGACAATATTCATTTTTCATTTACCTGATACATGAACAATAAGATTCATGGTCGGCAATAGATTTAAATGTTAGTTTATATTATTTTATTGTAATTGTATGGTTATTTTTGATCAGTCGTTCCGTATTCTATATGGTATAGAGAAAAATAAAACTTTCTGTTTGTCTATCGCTCCAAATT
Organism: Aedes japonicus; assembly: GCA_034211315.2. Taxonomy (NCBI): domain Eukaryota; kingdom Metazoa; phylum Arthropoda; class Insecta; order Diptera; family Culicidae; genus Aedes; species Aedes japonicus. The sequence continues at coordinate 815,681 of JASCZW010000013.1, read as the reverse complement.
TTCTCACTCGCAACGCGTACCCCAAACACAAACCAGGGGCCGTATTTTGGATCTCGAAACAAACGACTTTTTGTACGAACGCTTGTGAGAAAAAGTTCTTCGTTTCGAGTTTCAAAATACGGCCCCAGTACTAGCGGCCGAATAGTCATGAACTAAATGGATATAGTTTTGTTGGCCTCTACGTCAAAATGCGTTTTGCTTAATTGTATACAATTTTGAGGTGAAATTTTACTTCTGATAGCATAAGGATAACTTTGCAGTTACTCGTCCCTTTTTTTGTCAAATGAATAGAGCGTGTTTTAAAAGCTTATTGAATACGTAAATAGTGGAATATACCATGCGATCTAGAAAAAAATTTTGATGGAGTAAGGTCCGGTACCATTCGATCCAGTTTACCTTAAGAACTGCAAAAAAAAATTTACCACATTTGCGATTGTTTTATCACCGCCATGATGTTGAAAACAATCCAATGAGAACGTTTCTTGACTGTAAAGAAGATGAGCTTCACAAAAACTACCTAAGTAGGTAGAATTTTACTCACTTTTTTCTTAGTGTGTACACTAGGCTGGGTCAAAATTCAAATTCCAGTTCCCTTTTAATTTTTGGAAGCCCTTTAGGTCCTTTAATAACTGTGCAAAATTTCAGCGCGATCCGTGAAACTATATTTTTGCGTTCGAGGTTTTAATTTTACATAGGATTTTATATGGGAAAACTTACTTTTACATAGAATAATCTGACGAGGTGACCCGTTGCCATCTAAAAATAAGTGAACCCAATTTTCCTCTTGGAAATTTTCCAAAGAAACTTTTCTTTGAAGATCGCAAAGCGATCCGACAATTGTGGAAAAAGTTATTAAGTTAAAACTGATTACAATCCAAGCGAACGGCTCATTAAACTGTTTTCCTAACAACACTGCCACCTGCAGCATGGCCTGTAGCCTGCTGCTGTCGACGCGTAGCAGCCACGTTGTTGCAGGGCGTTCACTTGGCATGGGGAGAAGCCGATATAGGAATAGGAAAATTCACTTATTTTTAGATGGCAACGGGTCACCTCGCCAGCTTATTCTATGTAAAAGTAAGTTTTCCCATATAAAATCCTATGTAAAATTAAAACCTCGAACGCAAAAATATAGTTTCACCGATCGAGCTGAAATTTTGCACAGTTATTAGAGGTCCTAAAAGGCTTCCAAAAATTATTAGGGAGCGAATTTTTTTTTCCATATGTCCGTGTCCCAGGCTAGTGTACACTCCCGTTTCATTCTGCTCAACTTTTGTACAATTGTGTGTGTGTGTGTGTGTGTGTGTGTGTGTGTGTGTGTGTGTGTGTGTGTGTGTGTGTGTGTGTGTGTGTGTGTGTGTTACAAAAGCGAGTAAAGATACATCGTAGTAGTAAGATGACAAACAGTCAACATCGACTTGAATCCGATCGATGTTTACTACTTGCCAACGTGTTAAGGCTGGGCTACAATGGGGAGCGCAACGGCGCGGAGCGGCAGTTTTTGACATAAAATATATGGATTAACTGTCAAAAGCTGCCGCAACGCGCCGATGCGCTGCTCATTGTAGCTGGGCCTTTACTCTTTATCATCTCTACACGCAAAAAAAAACCGCAGTAAAAACTACCATTTGGAGGGTTAAATTTTGCGCAAACACCAACAATTTTCACCTGATTATAAATGCGTTTGATTTTACCATGCCTGCGATTAGATCAACCATGGTGCGGTTGATATCAATATGAGGTCTGTCAAATATACCACAAACGTTGAAGGTTTTACCATAAACGTAGTAAATTTGACTGAAATTCCATGGTAGTTTTAAAGATAGGCGTAGTCGGGTGAAATGGTAGTTTCTACTACAAGATTTTTTCACGTGTACTCTCTTTTGGGTTGCCATACCACAGAGAACAGACATCCAAGCTGGAGTGCCCAACGTGTGTAAATTTCTGTAACTACCATTTTAAAATTACAGTTCGTTTCCGTTAGTTTTGGTGAATCGTATGTTGATGGCGCAACTTTCCCACCTTGAAATTTGATAGCCTGTCAAATTTAGTTTGGTGAAACCTAGACTAGGCGGCGTTGTTTTTCCAACGATTTACTTTTAAAAGTTCACACAGTAAATTGAGGAAAAAATGCTCGAGCCTGGATGTCTGTTCTCTCTGGCCATACTTCCGGCGAATTTGAGTCCATTATTCTCAAATTTGGGTTGTTTAAATATAGCGTGTATGCCAGACTTGATTTTACTTGATGGATCGTATTAGTATGCGTTTAAACATGGCTGAAATTCTCATATACACTATTGAGACCACCTTACACCCCGTTCGCACTACAACCTATATTACTTGATATAGAGTATCTTGATATCAAATGCCATGTACATTATTTCCAGTGAAAACTAGATGTATAGATGCTGATATCAAGATATTCTATATCACGTAATATAAGTTGTAGTGTGAACGGGGTGTTAGATATTAGGATCACTTTGGCTTCGGGTTGCGTCCGTTGCGTCGGCAGAAACTGCACGCAATTTGAGAACGATTGACTCAAATTTGTCGGAGGTATGCACTCCCGCGTCACTTTACTCAATTTTTGAGTACAATTGTATGTTATCTCTTTTTCTCTCACGGTAATGTTACTCAATTTTCGTTAAAAAGTGGATCAACTCAATTTTTAAGTAGATCCACTTTTTACGAAAATTGAGTAACATTTCCGTGAGAGATAAAGAGATAGCATACAATTGTACTCAAAAATTGAGTTAAGTGATGCGGGAGTGTGGCTACTTAAAATTGAATAAAGAGGGTTTGACGTAACACGTTTACAATTAGTACACGCTCGTTTGAAGGTTCTCAAAATTGAGTGAAAAGTCACTCAATTCAATTAAAACCGGACCAACCCTAAATTGAGTAAATAAACCAAAACTCAATTTTGAGTAAACTGGATATATATTTTAATTAGAGTTACTCTTACTCATTTTCATAAATTTAAAATTATAGTGAAATGAGTAAAATTTTAGCAAAACAATTTAAATCATTCCGTTTTCTCTTTAAAATCCAAATATTGGAAATTAAGAAACAGTTTGGGCATTTATATATATTCCAGCATTTATATATATTATTTATTTTATTTATTTATACAATTTATTTATTTTCATTAATTTCTTCTAACTTCTAAAAAATAAATCAATGGCGTGAAGGGATGTTTTTGCTTTCACATAGACTTGGGTGTTAATCACTAAATAGAGCCTTCCCACACCCATGGGTTCGGCAACGCATGCGATATGTAGTTGAGCAACGCTGTTCAGTGAAGCAACGTATTTCACCAATGCGATTTCTGAGGGCTGAAATGTCGTAACAGAAACGTAATTAATATTACTATTAACGAATCGAATTTTCTTACCGTTATCCAGTAAACTAAACGAATAACATGTTGATCTTTCATTTGTGGACTCACAGTTACCGTTCGACGAATGTCATCAATACGCATTTTGTCATTGATCCTGTGTAAGGCCCGGATGTATGCTGAAAAAAAGCAATAATCCCATTATTACAGTACGTAATTTGAAATGAAGAAGGGAAGTGCGTTTATCATCCTTAACTTGAGCAAACTTATGTGGATAATATAAAAGATATTTAGATAAAACTCCTTTACAATCCGGGTTTGGATCACAATTCGGAAATAACCTCAAAAATGTTTGTTACATCAGAAAACCAACATGTTGCGTGCGCCCCTCGTGCGACGCCCCACCTACTTATCCGTCAGGTTGATACAGCGGCGCGTTCTTATGCAGCAGAGTGAAGCAGGTTACGATACAACGGACAGGAAGAGCTGTCAACTGGTCCATCAATGTCATCGATAGAACAAGTTATAATAAGGTTGTAGATAAGTTGATAGTTTATAAAGTTTTCGGTTTTGTGAGGAATTATTGAGCTAGAGGTAACGAATTTTGCAATATTTAATGGAATTTATAAAATTAAAGCCGAAATTTAGGTTTTTGAAAACAGCACAATCATACACGTTACTGTCCAGGCAAAGTCCCAACCGAGCAACGAAATCTCGAAACACAAACGTAAGTTAACCTCAAATAAATAAACGATGGAAAAATTACTTTACATAATATGTATCTTTGTAGGATATTTTTAACCGTTCAGCCACGGTCTAATAAACGCGTTAAACTTACGGAAAAGCGTTTCCTTTCGTTGCGTAAGCAACATTTTAAAAATATCGTTTCTCGGATAGATTGGGGATGCCGTTAATGAACCGAACGGTGGATCCGATGCCGGATGACAGCGTGCAGCAGACCTGCTCGCTCTGCCAACAGCCAGACAACAACGAGATGGTCAGCTGCGACGACTGTGAGCGGTGGTTTCACTTCGACTGTGTCGGAGTAGGTGAAGATGTAGCCAACCATGATTGGAGCTGTCAGGAATGCATCATTGCTAAAATTCCTGCTCCACAATCGCCACATCCAGAAACTACAGGTGAGCCAATTCTACGCCCACAGTCATCAGTGTCAACGCAATCAGCCCCACGTCAGCTTACTCCTCGAACACCGATCGCGCAACCACCTACCCCACGACCTCGAACACCAAGAGCACCAATTCCACCACCGCCAACCCCACGTCCACGGACTCCAAAAACACCGATTGTGCAACCGGGAGTGCCACCAGCGTCTAGACAGCCTATTGACGATCCTGACCTAAGGAATAAACTTCCACCTGAACTCCGAATCCAATTGTTAGAAGAAGAAGAAGCCATCGAGCGCAAGTTTCTGCTACGTAGGTTCCAGCTTCTGCTGGAGTCATCCGGCAATTCCGCTCCTGTGGATCAAGGCAACGGCAACATAAGAGATCCAGCTAGAAACAACGTAAGTGATCCTCCTGTTTTTCATTCGTCTCCTATGAACGATCATCGCCGCAATATTCCACCGTTTGCTCCCCCTACGGTGCACCAAAATCAGAACGAGCCAATGTTTATTCCGCGTCTGAGAGAACAACAACTACACATTCCTGTTGAAATTCCATCTTTGGTCAACAATCTTCCCAATTTTTCGGCCATTGCTCCACCTCCAGTCTACCAACGACCGAATTTGACGGCATTTAATATCCCTCCAGCCAATCCACGACCCAACGCTTCGACGTTTGCGCATACTAGGACCGATCAGCATCCGCATATTTCGTCGTTTTCCCAATCGAATCAATATCAGCGTCCGAACGCTCCCGGCTTTGCCTCATATGTTGGTCTTCCACGTCCTACTCCTCAAGAATACTACCCGTACGACTCTCACGACTTTCCTTCTGCCATGGGGGGGACGGCGTTACTTAATAGAAGCCAACTCGCTGCACGTCATGCAGTCGCCAAGGAGCTACCAATATTTAACGGTGAACCGGAGGAGTGGCCGCTCTTTTTCGCCACATATGAGAACACGACGAACCTTTGTGGATTTTCGCCCGAGGAGAATATGGCCCGCTTACAGAAGTGCCTAAGAGGGAAGGCATTGGAAGCGGTTAAATGCCAGCTGCTGCATCCAACCAATCTGGAGCAGGTACTCTCTACTTTGAGAATGCTCTTCGGCCGTCCGGAAATCATCGTTCATTCGTTGCTGCAGAAGATAAATGCCCTTCCCGCACCTAAAGCAGATCGTTTGGGTACACTTGTCGACTTTGCGCTAGCCGTTCGCAACATGGTAGCTACCGTGAAGGCCTGTGAGTTAGAGGAACATCTGTGTAACTTGACCCTTCTGCACAGTCTGGCCGAACGTCTCCCACCGATGATTCGTTTGAATTGGGCGACCCATCGGCAGTCTCTACAAACGGTCACGCTGTCCGACTTCAACGACTGGTTATACAAGCTAGCGGAAGCAGCAAGTGCGGTTACGATGCCACAGTTCTCTGGTTCTTTTGATAACAAGACTCGTCGTGGACGGAAAGACGATGGGTTTTTGAACGCGCACAGCGGAACGGTTCTGGAAATTAAACAACACCTAGCAACTAACGGGTGTGTCATCTGCAATGGTAACTGCGAGGCAGTGAGAAAGTGTAAGCGGTTTGTTTCGTTGGATATCTCCGCACGCTGGGCTGCGCTCCGGGAGCACAAATTATGCCGTAGCTGCCTGGGAAATCATCGAGGACCATGCAAAACCGCGAGGACTTGTGGGAAGAATGGGTGTGAATACAAGCACCATCAGCTTATGCACAACGATGCCAAGGACAAACCAGTGTCATCGCTTTCTTCAGGTTCGGAACAACACGCTCAAGCTCCGCAACATGACGTCGCCGGAAGTTCCAATGAACCCAAATCGTGCAACACTCATCAAGGAGGAAGCAAAGCCGTACTATTCCAGTACGTCCCAGTTACGCTGTACAACAACGGGTTCAAGGTGTACACCCATGCATTCTTGGACAGCGGGTCATCTCTCACGCTGATGGAGGAATGCTTGGCGAATGAGCTGAATCTGCAAGGCGAAAAGCACCCATTGTGTCTCCGATGGACGGCAGACACTTGTCGGTACGAAGACGATGCTATGCGTGTCTCACTCGACATTTCCGGCACGCACGATGGAAGTTCTAAAAATCACCTGACAGATGTATACACCGTCAAGAAATTGAAGCTTCCGTCACAATCTCTGCCCATCCGCACGCTTTCGGAGAAATACCCTCATCTCGACGGCCTGTCGATTAATTCATATAGCAACGTTCAACCTAAGATGTTGATCGGGATGAACAACATACGAGTGGTGCATGCATTGGAGAGCCGGGAGGGAAAGCCAAACGAACCGGTTGCTGTCAAGACGCGTCTTGGATGGACGATCTATGGAACGTACCCACCAGAAGATGGTGTACTGTCGAACAACACCCTTTACAACTACCATATCTGCTTCCACTCCTACGAATCGGATGAGATCTTGCACGAGACTGTTAAGAACTACTTCGCGTTTGACAGTTTAGGGATTGGCGCCCCGCAGAACCAACTTCATTCCAAGGAGGACGAACAAGCGCTGGTGAAACTACGGGATACAACAACTTTCCTTAACGGGCGCTACCAAGTGGGCCTACTCTGGAAGTACGACGACGTGCGTTTGCCCAACAACCGCTCCATGGCGTTGAGACGTCATCGCTGCTTGACCAAAAGGATGGAACGCGAGGCCGGGTTATCAGAGACAGTGCGGTCAAAGATGGCCGACTACGAGCGTAAAGGATACATTCGGAAACATTCATCTGAGGAAAGCCAAAGGACCGGAGATAGAACATGGTACCTACCAATCTTCCCAGTCTTCAATCCCAACAAACCAGGGAAGGTTCGGATTGTCTTCGATGCGGCCGCGTCTTTCGGAGGCGTCTCTTTGAACTCCGTGTTGATGAAAGGGCCGGACCAACTGAATGATCTACCACCTGTGTTGTACAAGTTCCGGGAACGATTGATAGGTTTGGGAGGCGACATATCAGAGATGTTTCATCAGATCCGGATGAAGTCTGAAGATAAAGATAGTCAGCGGATCGTGTGGTGTTCTAACGAAAAAACAACAGAACCATGCGACTACATCATGCAGGTAGTGACTTTCGGTGCCACGTGTTCACCCAGCACAGCGATTTTCGTCCTGAACGAGAATGCAACCCGTTTCGCAAGCCAGTTTCCTGCTGCCGTTGACGCTATCCACCATAGACATTACGTCGACGACATGTTAACAAGTGTAGATACGGAAGAAGAGGCAATCAAATTGGCGAACGACGTCCGACACGTTCATCAGCACGGTGGATTCTACATGAGAAACTGGGTGTCAAACTCGGCGGTAGTGTTGGAAGCGCTAGAGGTGGACCCTAAGACAGAAATGTCAATGGAAATGAATTCCGATTTAGCAATGGAAAAGGTCCTCGGCATGTGGTGGAGCACTACGATGGATGTCTTCCGATATAAGCTCTGCACAGACCGTAATAGGGACGTTCTTACCGGAGCCAAACACCCAACAAAACGGGATATGCTCCGAACGCTAATGGCTATTTACGACCCTTTAGGTCTCTTTGCGCACTATCTAATGTACCTGAAGGTACTTCTTCAGGAAGTCTGGAGAAGCAAAGCAGGATGGGATGATCAAATCGGTGAAAAGGAACTGGAAAAATGGCGTACATGGTTACGCATTCTACCGGAACTCGAATCGGTACAAATACCCCGCTGCTATTATCGGGCTGAAACGAGTATTGACGAAGCAAGGATCGAGCTTCATACGTTTGTAGATGCTAGTGAGCTGGGGTACGCTGCTGTTTCATATTTCCGTTTTGAAAAGAATGATCGAGTCCATTGTGCGCTCGTCGGAAGCAAGACTCGGGTAGCACCTCTCAGATTCGTCTCCATCCCTCGACTCGAGCTGCAGGCAGCAGTAATCGGTACCCGCCTGGCTGGGAGTATTGTAGCGGGTCATTCGATCCAGGTTGATCGCCGGTATTTCTGGACAGATGCTCGGGACGTTATGTGTTGGATTCACTCAGACCATCGGAGGTACTCCCAGTTTGTAGCATTTCGTGTAGGCGAAATATTGGAAGCGACGGATGTTACGGAATGGAGATGGCTGGGCACAAAGGCGAACGTAGCCGACGACGGTACAAAATGGAAGTACAAACCGGATCTGTCACCAACGAGTCGCTGGTTCAATGGACCTTCGTTCTTATGGAAGAGCAAAGAAGAATGGCCCAAATCGTCGCTGAACGCTGAAGAAACCATCGAAGAAATCCGAACGAGCGTACTGCACCATGCGGAAGGGAGAGTTCGTACGATCCTGCTACCACAGAACTTCTCTTCGTGGTATCATCTACGACGTGCAACGGCATTTGTTCAACGATTCGTCAATAACATCCGACTAAAGAAGTGCGATCAACAACGGAACGTCGGGCCGCTCACACAAGAAGAACTTCTCGAAGCGGAGATGTTTCAGATCAAGCGAACTCAGGAAGATGTCTATGCTGATGAAAGGGCGATTCTTACAGCTGGCGATCGTCGTTTGCATAAGAAGAACAGTCTGTACAAGGTCAGCCCATTTGTCGACAAGCAGGGCGTGATGCGGATTCAGAGTCGGTTAGGCGAGTGTGACTTCTTAGATGAAAACAGCAAATATCCTATCGTTCTCCCACGTGAACACCCGGTCACGTCACTTATCGTACGCGACGTTCATTTACGCTATCATCATCAGTGTCACGAGACTTGCGTGAACGAAGTGCGCAAAGTGTTCCACATCCCACGAGTTCGCACTGTCTATGATCGTGTTCGTCGAGAATGTCAAGTCTGCAAAATACAACGGGCCGCTCCTGCTCCACCAATGATGGCCCCTCTACCAAAGGCTAGGTTGGAAGCTTTTGTGCGCCCATTTTCTTACGTGGGCGTTGACTTCTTTGGACCTTTCTTCGTCGTTGTAGGTCGTCATCATGAGAAGCGCTGGGGTGTTATCGTAACATGTCTGACAACCCGAGCGATACACCTTGAGCTGGCCTCTTCGTTGAACACGAGCTCATGTATCATGGCTCTGAATAGTTGCTTTGCTCGACGGGGGACTCCGATAGAAATTATAAGCGATCGTGGGACGAACTTCGTGGGCGCTGAAAAAGAGCTGAGAAATGCGATAGCGGCGCTGAACCACGACGCACTCATGGCCGAATTCACCACACCCAGAACATCATGGCGTTTCAACCCTCCTGCATCACCTCATATGGGTGGCTGCTGGGAGCGGCTCATTCAATCGGTAAAGAAAATCCTGACCAAAGTCAAGCCGCAGCGGGTGCCTACGGAAGAGGTGTTGAGAAGTTACCTGATTGAGGTAGAAAACATTGTAAACAGTCGACCGTTGACACATGTACCAATGGACGAATGCTCATCACCAGCGCTTACACCGAATCATTTCCTGTTGGGATCATCGAATGGATCGAAACCGTTAGTGTCGTACGACGAATGTCCGTTGGCATTGCAACGTTCGTGGAAGGCATCACAGGTTCTTGCCAATCTCTTCTGGAAGCGGTGGGTAGCAGAATACCTTCCTACAATCACACGTCGAACTAAGTGGTTCTATCCAGCGCGGCGGATCGCGGTGGGAGAAATTGTTGTAATAGTCGACCCGAATTCACCTAAGAACTGCTGGCCCAAAGGCCGAGTGATTTCCGTGAAGACTTCTGTAGATGGAAAAGTTCGATCGGCGGTTGTTCAGACTACTTCGGGAACGTACGAAAGACCTGCGACCAAGCTTGCTGTATTGGATGTAGGGAAAGGAAGTGGATCGAACCAAGGTCCAACCACTGGGGGGGCTGTTGCGTGCGCCCCTCGTGCGACGCCCCACCTACTTATCCGTCAGGTTGATACAGCGGCGCGTTCTTATGCAGCAGAGTGAAGCAGGTTACGATACAACGGACAGGAAGAGCTGTCAACTGGTCCATCAATGTCATCGATAGAACAAGTTATAATAAGGTTGTAGATAAGTTGATAGTTTATAAAGTTTTCGGTTTTGTGAGGAATTATTTAGCTAGAGGTAACGAATTTTGCAATATTTAATGGAATTTATAAAATTAAAGCCGAAATTTAGGTTTTTGAAAACAGCACAATCATACACGTTACTGTCCAGGCAAAGTCCCAACCGAGCAACGAAATCTCGAAACACAAACGTAAGTTAACCTCAAATAAATAAACGATGGAAAAATTACTTTACATAATATGTATCTTTGTAGGATATTTTTAACCGTTCAGCCACGGTCTAATAAACGCGTTAAACTTACGGAAAAGCGTTTCCTTTCGTTGCGTAAGCAACACAACAATTACCTCTCAATTTGCGATAAGTTTCTGCATCCACCGCTGCTGCAACCTGTTCCATTTTTCTTATTTCTCCTTAACTTCTAAAATTTTAGACGAATTAGATTTTCGCTTAGCTTCGCAAAAGCCACCTTGAAATATTTGAGTCATTACCTTAGCGTCGATACAAGCTGAAAACTCAAAATGAAAATCTGAGCTTTTTTATTTTTGATTGAGTTGATGTTACTCAAATTCATAAATCCTCTTACTCATGCGCTGACGTTTCAAAAGAAAATATGAAACTGAGTAACCTCAACTCAGTTTTGAGTTATCTTGAACGAGCGTGTAAGCATCGATCGGATTCAAGTATAGTCACTAGATTCATAGTCTGGCGGATACAACAACGGGAGCCAATTTGAACTGTCAGTTGGCGGAGCCAATCGAGCATATCTCGAGTAATTAATGTTAAGGGCCTAAAAGCCATTTGGAACAATGACTTTAAATATCGATTTCTCTTGAATCTTAAATCACTCTCGTGAAATGAACGCAGCATTTGGTAGAAAAATGTTAGTTTTACCATATGGAGTAGCAGGATATAGTGGGATTCTCGTTATTTGTGAGAAATCAACGTTGTTTACAAATGGCTTTTAGGCGCTTAACATGAATTACTCGAGATATGCTCGATTGGCTCCGCCAACTGACAGTTCAAATTGGCTCCCGTTGTTGTATCCGCCAGACTATGAATCTAGTGACTATAGATTCAAGTCGATGTTGACCGCGTGTCATCTTATCACAACGAACTATCTTTACTCACTTTCGAGTAGCCATAGTTCCGACGAATTGGTGTCAATCGTACTCAATTTTGGTTTGTTTAGAAATAACGTGTGCAGTCCCGTTTCAGTTTACTCAATTTTTGAGTACAAGTGTATGGTATCTCTTTTTCTCACACGGAAATGTTGCTCCATTTTCGTTAAAAAGTGGATCAACTACTCAAACATTGATTAACATTTCCGTGTGAGAAAAAGAGATAGCATACAATTGTTCAAAAATTGAGTTAAATGAAACGGGAGTGTGGACCAAGGTGAATTTAATACTTCAGGTGGTCTCAATACTGTATATGAGAATTTCAGCCATGTTTAAACGCATACTAATACAATCCATATCAAGTAAAATACTAGTCTGGCAGACTGAAGCTGTCTCCTTTACACCTATGCAATAGTGCCTGTGATGTCAAACTCGCACTTCCATTTTAAACAAACGAGTAAAGGAGATGATTAGTTTCACACTGCCAGGCCTGTGTTCTATGCCATGGGATATGATGCGTCAGGCTGCACGGTTTGTTTACCAATATTTCGGGAGGGAAAGTGCACGTGCTAATGTTTGTAAACAAAACATTTAGCCCAAACCGTTTACATTCATTTAGAACTCTTCACTCTTAGGCAAAATTCCAATAAACAGCTGTCATTATGTGCGTAATACACTATTGAGTGTTCCTTACTCTTTCGCTCCACTGCTAAATCTCTTTGATACCCCGCTACTCCACCCGTCTTTCCAACAAACTGAAGAAAATAGACCACCTGAAGTATTAAATTCACCTTGGTGTGGACCTCACGCGTTTCTTTCTGTGATTGTTGTATTTTTATTTCGGTTGACAGATCTAAAAGCAAACAAAAAAATGCAACACTAGTCAACAAAAATAGATTGCATAAATCCAATTGCGCTTGGAGGAAATTTTGAGTTCACTGCAACGAGTGTTATAGTTTTGCGTCTCAAACTGTATCAAGCTCACTTCACCCTGTTGGTTTGTTTATTTTTATGGCATAACATGTTCTATTAAACTGTATCTCAAGCATTTTCAGAAAAAAGAGGACAACACGTAAAAAATTCACACATACTAAATATGGATCAGACTGAACAAAAATCAAAACATAAAATCGTCATAGAGAACTGCAGGAGGTTTGGAATTATAACAAGGTATGTAAACTAAGCACCACGTTGATTTATTGTATCTAGCATTAGTTTAATTATTAAGGATTTTTACAGACCACGGGCTGGAAATGGATTTTGGTTAGCTAGTCTTGTTTTTTTGAGTCATGCCAGCAACGTATGGAACCGAGATAAAGTGCCAGTAAGCCTCAACTACAAACGATCAACTATTTTATGTTTTGGACTGCTTTTACATTCAGTTGGCATCTTCGTCTCCCTTCGCACCAAAATTCGTAATGGGTTTATTGAAAAGTTGTTCTACACACTATTCAGTCTTGCTTCTACTAGCTTCTTGCTTTGGATATGTCTAAAGGACAATGTAGTTATTTGCATACTTAGTGCAATTTTTGGACTAATTCTATATGATCGAGTTTATTTTCGACTGCTGAAGCAAATGCCAAGGTGTTTTACACTTGGTGAAGCTACAATAGTGTGCCAAGGATTTACGGTTTTCGCATACAATATTTTTCTACAAGTGCCGAAGATGCTTCTTGAAAAGAAACAACCGACGGATATGAGTATAATTCATCTTATGTTGCAAGTAAGCTACAGTTATAATTTCTAATCGGATTTTTTAGATGAAAAAAAAACTCTATTACAGGTTATTCTGTTGGGTATCTGTATTATCGTTACTTTATGCCATTTTGCACCAATGTTTAGAAATACAATTCTTTTCTACTTTTTGACAACTGTAATTGCAACATGTACCTCATTGTTTCCAATATTTGGACAACCTACAGTGGCAGTTTTGTTAGACTTTATTCTGAGTGACATGGAAAGAATGCTGGTGATAGGTTTCTACTTGTGCCTGCTATTACTAACAAGCGTTTTTGTCGTGTGGCAGATCAATCGTAAAACAAATGCCAATACCACAACGCGCAAAATGTTCCATATTTTCATAGTGCTAGTGTACCTGCCAGGACTTTGGTCTCAATGCACCCTACTCTATTTAGCGTCTGGTTTGATGTTGGGACTGCTGCTTATGTTAGAGGTAATGTTCGGCGTCCGCCAAAGCATTACATCAATCGCTATATAATATACCTTTCATTTCAGACTGCCAGAGTTATTCAACTGAAGCCTGTTTATCAATTACTCGATCAGGCCGTAAAGTGTTTCGTCGATGAAAAAGATGCAGGAATAATTGCACTTACCCCAATCTATCTGTTGGTTGGCTGCTCTCTGCCTATCTGGCTACATCCTGAACCATGTGATCTTACAGATTCGGCTGGATTGAATATGTTGAAATTAATGGCTGGTGTTCTATCGGTAGGAATCGGTGACACGATGGCAAGTGTGTGTGGCTATCTGTTTGGCAAACATACATGGCCCGGATCCATCAAGACCGTGGAGGGTACAATCGCGAGTGTCTTGGGACAAACAGGTGTTGTTTATTTGCTGTTCAAATTTCATTACATTCATTTGCACACATTAAGAGCTGCTACGGCGGGTGCTGCAATTATCATAAATGCGTTAGTTGAGGCTAAAACTAGTCAAGTAGATAATCTAGTGTTACCTTTAGTTACTTACATTGTTCTTAGTACAGCATGAAATGACTGAAGTTATACGTAATACATCTGAAATGAAGCAACATCTTCTTTTTTTTACCCTTTTCACAACGAAGGGACTTGCGATGGCTTGAAATTCCTACTTTTGATCCGCGGCCTGGAGGGCAAAGTGTCATATACCATTCGAGTCAGCAAGAAGGGCTGTCGCTCTGACAACTTGGAGCTGGTTTGCTGCTTCGGCTTTTCCTCTCTCCGGATCTCCCCTCCTAATCGTTTCGTGATCGTATATGGCTCCAACCCTCCTTGTTTCAGTCATTTAGTTCTCACCATCGACACGATCAACAAGAGACTTCGACTCGAGCAGTCATGCCATGAGTACGACACGTAAGTTTAAAAGGTAATATGAAGTGCTCCAAATAACATCCAGTTTTACTTCAATTACAAATAGCACTTGGTAAAAACCTTGTGTACAAATAAATGCATTTTGGTTCTTTTTAAGTACAGATTGATTACTAAGGATACATCTTGTGATATCTTGCTTTAAAGCATATAACAGACGCAAACGATACTCAAAAGATGTTTGAATTATGTTTGAATACATTCAGCACCGACAAATTGATGCGGCAGCACAAACTGGTACATATTCCCAAAAATAACCTAGTGAAACATTCCTTTTTTTCTACACTGCCTCCACCTATTCTAGTACACAAAAAAAAAAGACTCAATAGAGTTGATAAATTCACATGCTTACACATTTTATATTGCTAAGATTTTGTTTGTTTGCGTTAACTTTCCATGCAATGGTCAAAATACTGTTTTTAAAATTTTGAGTGTTAACACCAAAAATTGTGATTTTTTTGAAAAACTGCCATATGATTACTTTTTGTCCAAAACTTAAAATGTGATTTGAATCAGGTTGATAAGTTTTTCCGTTCTGGACCGTGTACAAAAAAACCGTGTAAAAAAAACCTTAGTGTAGTGGTATAATACTAAATAGACTAAATATTTATCATAGACAGATAGGCATCTGGCAGGAATTTTTTATGTCTGGTACAAATAATTTACTACACAAAGCTTGATCGACTTAGTATTTGACCGCACCCTGGACCGCACAAAATGAGGCATTTCTTCGCCGAAACACTACATTAAAAAGTGGTTATAATTTCATTCTGCTGGGAATTTATTGAACTTCAAAGGCAAAAAAAAAAAAACAATAAAAAGTCAATCAGCATTTCGGATGAGTTCTCGGATTCTTCGCATAATACTGTTAGCTCTACTGTTCAGCAAAAGAACTACCATTTCCGGCAAATAATAACACATACTGAACCAAAACTTAAAACTCATTGACTTTCTGAAATCTTTACCAAACCGTTCGGTTAAAATTGTGCCAGTAAAATCTTTGCCATTTTTGCATGCTAACGCGGTGGCATATTGAAAGTTAAACTTTTAAAATTTTGTGTTTTTAAAAGTAAAGTTAAAATGGAGGACGTGTTGGATAAAGCTTGCTTCAGATAGAATTGGAACAAAAACAATTGCCTGTATTTCAGTTATTTATTATTGAATTCAAGATGTTTTTTTATACAAATGTAGCGTTTTCTTCATACTTTTAAGAAAAAATACGGAAAAATTATTCGTCACGGTTTCGAAGGAATTCTCGAATTTTTCCTGTAACACGGCTCATTAGGCGGCGCACACCTTCTTCGTCCATCGTTTTAGCTATCTTATTCCACCAGGTCTTCATCTGATTTATGTCTTTGACAACCTTTCCCTTTGCCTTGAGTCTCCTCTTCATGATTGCCCAGTATTTCTCAATAGGGCGGAACTGGGGGCAGTTGGGTGGGTTAAGGTTTTTCGGAACAACCTGGACCCCTTTCTCTGCATACCATTCTTGAACGACTTTGCTGTAATGCCAGCTTGCCAAATCTGGCCAAAACATTACGGGATGGTCGTGGGATCGAATGAACGGCAAAATTCGTTTTTGGAGACAGTCTTTTTGGTATAGTTCCGATGTCATTGTCTTATTTGTAACGAAAACTTTCGTTTTTTTTTTGCCACAGCTGCAAATGCCCTGCCAAATTATGAATTTTCGTGCAAATTTGTCGGCAAAAACAAATTTAAATTTGGCTGGAACATCCCCCCGAGCCGTTGCCAAGTAAAATTTTTGACCTGGGATTTGCCCGAAGTCAGCCTTGACATAGGTTTCATCGTCTTTCAGAAGACACCCGTCGAACTTGGTCGTATAGCTTCCGAGCACGGATTTTGGCCACACTATTCTGTTTTATGGTCCGATTTGGCTGTTTGCTAGCTCGATACGACTTGATTCCTTCCCGGAGTCGAGTTCTCCTCACGGTACTATGGGCAGCACCGAATTTTCTGGCCAAATCACGGTCCGACAAATTGGGATTCCTCTTAATCGTCTTCAAAATCTTACCACGCAGTTTACGGTCGACAGTTCCACTCCGACGATTGGCTTAAGGCTTCCGAATCGTCGTCAATGTTTCCTTATACCGTTTGATAACGCGCCATACGGTATTTCTGGGCAATTTCAGCTGTTTAGCTAGCCTAGATGCAGACCACAATGGATTTTCCAAATAACTGTGCACAATTTTTTCCCTTCTTTCGGCTTCCATGTTGATTGTTTACAAAGTACAGTCGATTTGCAGAATGTCAAAAATACATACGCGAAGCTGACAAAATTCCCGACACGTGGGCGCCAAGAACTACTTCCAAATCCGTCCACCAGGAGCGCCACAATATGAGCAAAAGTTTGTTCCAATTCTAAATGAAGCAAGCCTTATACTCGCAGGGCACAGATGAAGAAATAAAAGAACTTTAGAGTAAGTAAGATAGAATCGTTCTATAAATAAAGATTGTACTCGAAAATAATGCAACACTTTCTTTTGTGAATAACTTATTAGGGTAAAACTAATTTGCAGTTTTAACTGGAATGAAACCCTCGACATGAACGACGTCGATAATGCCACAGCACGTTCACCAACATCTTGAGTCGACAGACATGTTCCAAAGAAAGCCTCTCCAGCCTCGGAAAAAGCACCATGGCAGACTGATGTCCTGCGCAAGCTGAAATAAAAAAGAGGGCGGCTTTACGTAGGTTTTCGAATCACCAGTCGATAGCATTACGGAACCATTACGTGACACTCAACCATGGATACAAGCAGATGGCTCGACGCGGCTTCTCGGCCCACCAACGCAAGCTGCAAAGCAAACTGAAGCATAATCCTAAGGTGTTCTGGCGACACATCAATGAACAACGCATGGAGAACAGGACTCTCTCGGAACGGGGTTATCGTTGAGTCCGTTGTAGACATCTGTAGCATGGTTTCGGAAAAGTTTGCAGATGTTTTCCATAACGATCCCCTCCAGCCACTGCAAATCGAAGTTGCTTCGAATAACGTCCCTTTTTCTTTGGCGATGCAGATATCGTTGCTGCGGCCAACAAGTTGAAGACGTCAAGCAGCGTTGGACCGGACGGTATTCTATCCGTGTTTCTAAAACATTGTATTGCTTCGCTAACTGCACCATTATGACACATCTATCGGTTATCATTGACGACCGGTAACTTTCCAACACTATGGAAGGAAGCGTACATGTTTCCCGTGCACAAAAAAGGAGTTAGAAGAAATGCTGATAACTACCGCGGAATTTCGAGCCTGTGCGCTGCCTCTAAGCTGTTTGAACTGACCGTTTTGGAACCCGTATTTTCCACGTGAAGCAATCAGAGCTCGAAAAAATTGACACCCATCGTGAACGATGAGTAAAAAAAATATTCAGTAGGTACAATTTTTGCTCTCTTCATTTCGTTCTATCAGTCACGCAATATATTCGTGATGCTCAGTCATTCCGTTGTCCTCGTGTTCCACACAACTCATTCACACCACAGCAAAACACACGGCTACTCAAGCCTCAAGAGATTTTGGTTGCTTGACTGAATGTTCTTGTAAGCAGTCATTCATTTTCGCGTTCGTGAGTGATTTTTTTTGCCACAGGATTTCAAGTATTCTCGAACATGGCTGAAGGCAAAAGAAGCCAAAAGGCCAAATGGCCGAAATCGCTACAGAGTTTGTGGGGCATTTGTTCGAGAAAAGGCATTTGCAGGATCGATTCGAGAAGTTTTGGTTTTTTCCACTTCATTGATTCTCCAAATGAATGACTGTTCTTTCGTCTTCACGGTAGAACGTTGAAATTGAATGAGTTGTTTGTACTTACGTACATTCACTGCTTTCTGGAACGAATGAATGATCAAAGTAAAACAACACAAAACAAGTTGACTCATCTTGCACAAGAGATTCATGAAGGCAAATTTGTGTTTACTTCATGTTCGCCAGGAACAGTGCGTGATGATTAATATTTTGACTCAGTCAGGGTGCAATTTGAGAATTGAATATGAAATTTTTAAGCTCTGGAAGCAATATATCAGCGACGATCAACATGAATTCAGGCCGAAGCGTTCTACGTCCACAAACCTTCTATCAATCACTTCCTTAAACATGGATGGGATTTCATCTGGTTCACAAGCGGACGTTGTCTACATGGACGTATCTGCTGCTTTCGACAGAATCAACCATAACATCGCAGTGGCAAAACTGGAAAGGCTTGGCTTTGGTGCCTCCTTGCTTGACTGGTTCAAATCGTTTCTTTGTGTTAGAACACTCAAGGTTAAAATTGGCGATGAGCTGTCCTCTTCGTTCCCCACCCTGTCCGGCATTCCCCAAGGCAGTCATCTTGGGCTGCTGATTTTTCTATTGTATTTCAACTATGTCAACTTGTTGCTAAAATCTCATCGGCTAATCTTTGCTGACGACCTTAAAATCTACATTCGCGTGGATTCGCTGCGAGACGCCTTACAGTTTCAAGAAGATTTAGAGACAGCACAAAGGTAGTGCGGGGAGGTGAACTGTATGCTCTTGAAACCTCCTATTATCTTCGGTTATTCCTTGGTTGGAACTTCTCTGCAAAGAGAAAACCAAGTAAAGGACCTTGGTATGATACTCGACGATAAACTCACGTACAAACCTCACAAGTCCTACATCATAACAAAAGCTTCTAGAAATCTCGGCTTCATTTTTCGCGTGGCTAAAGAATTTTGGAATATGCTTCCCCAGTCTGGTGTGTCCTCATTTCCAAAATGTCTGTAGTGTCTGTAGTATATAGAGTATGTGTGAAGCAAATAATAAAATGTAGTATATAGAGTATGTGTGAAGCAAATAATAAAATGATTTACAAGATTTAAGAGTGTACCTTTAGATTTGGGTATAATCATTCAATATAAGTATGTTGATTTGAGCGTGAAATGAAATAAAAATTTTAGTATGCTATCTAAAAATGTTCTGATTTTGCAAGAATAAACAAATCCAAGGTAACGCATAGTTTTAAATACGAGCTACCTGAGTTTGTTCAGGTCATTCTTGTAACGAATTTCGCCAGCGACGGAGGTAGCACTAACTTCAAGCTTCGCGTTCGAAGAACGCATTCGAGCAACGGTGTCCGACAGGCGATTGGTTTCCACCGACGATCACCGTGGAAAACGGGTGTCCCGCAACAGCAGTAACGACGGAATCGAACCAGTCACCCCAAGCAAACGATTTTGAGAGTTGGCGTTCGACTTGGCGGGTGGTGGTTCAACAGCAGTGGCTTACAATGGATCATCTGGAAGCAAACCGGTTCGTTAGAGCACGAAATTCACGACAGTGTCGATCGTATTGAGTCAATTCAACGATGTTTTATCCGATACGCTCTTCTTAGACTGCCTTTGAGGAACGTTTTCAACCTTCCAAGTCACGAGAGTCGCTGCCTTATGATTCATTTGGACACTCTTCAAATTCATCGTGAAGCCGCGGAGGCACTTAAAGATTGGACTCGGAAAAAAATACGACGCTTTGTTTTGGGTTTTTTTTATTTTTAATCGCGTGGGTAAAAATTAATGAAACTTTGGGTAATACTAGTTTAGAATGTTATGTGTATGTGTGCAAAATTTTATCTGTCAAGTAGTTTTCAAGATGCATTCGAAACAAGAAGAGCTACGCCAGCAAATCTTGGGCGCGGTGATCGATAATCCTGGTCAGTCGCACAGATGGATCGGCAAAAGGCTTGGAATCCACCATTCCACCGAGTCCCGCGTAGTGAAGATGTTCCAGGAGACGAAAGCTATCGAGCGGCGCGCTGGAAGCGGCCGAAAACCGAAAACGGAATATCCAGAGAAGGCGCGGAAGATAAGGCAGTGATTTTAGAATAACCCGAACCTTTCCACCCGAGACGTGGCCAAAAAGGTCAATTCGTCGAAGTGGTTCGTCCAGCAGACCATGAAGCGGGCTGGGCAACGTGTTTTCAAGGCAAAACACGGTGGCTAAATTGCGTGCGCGGACGCTGTACCGTGAGTGGCTGGTCAAGCCAGGCTGTCTCGTCATGGACGACGAGACATATATCAAACAAATCCCCGGCCTCAAGTTTTTTGTCGGTACGTCCCGCATGGAGGTTTCAGAAAAGTTCCGGAAGAGAAAGATGGACAAATTCGCGAAGAAGTACCTGTTGTGGCAGGCGATTTACGAGTGCGGACGGTACAGCAAGCCGTTCGTTACAACCGGCACCATAAACGGGCAGATTTATCGAGAGGAATGCTTGCAGAAGCGCTTGTTCAACTTCAATCACAATCCACACCATTCGATTCGGAACATGACCAAGAAGGTCATTTCTTCGATCTGGTTCATTCAGTAGACAATGGAGCGGAGCGGACTTCATGTCTTTACGGTAAGGAAAGCGCCTAACCGAACCGATAAACAGAATACAGTGGGCAAATCCCGCAGCAGGATGCTATACCGAAACAGTATGAAACAACCGAACCATATTTTCCGCGTCTTGAATCTAAATCAATCATTAAGACGCGCCTCGGATAGAGTTGTAATAACTAACACCAACTCTATTGGAGGAACCGAGAGTGTTCTGCAAGGTTCTGCAGTAACATTATCATTACTAACACAGAACCCCAAGTCAACGTTCAGCAGCTTCTAATTTCCAACTTATGCTTTCCTATCTTCAATCTATCACTTGTTTTTAACTTTTTGGTTCCTTATTGTGTTTCTGCATTTCTATTATACATCTACTCTTAGCCACATTTGCACTTTTGTTCTATCAGATTTTAAAGGTAATTAAATTACCATTATTCTGTACCTTTCTGTAGCTTATATCTTTGTATTTTTGTAGTAGTTTACTAACAAAATTAGCCCTTAAGATAGGGCGTTGTGATAATATCACCATAAATTTAACATTTTCCATTTCTATCTCTTTTCCGGTGTTTTACGTGCGGAGACATCAAGTAAAACTGGAGCATATGAGGTACGATCATGGAAGCAACGACATGCTATCAACCCTATTCGAAGGTGGGTAAGTAAGAATAAACTCCAACAGGTGAGTCAAAATCAACCTTTTAAAATTAAATGCTTTGCTGATGGATCCCGATACTGAAACGTTAACAGTGCCTATCTGACCGACATTGGTTAACTTCGTCTGAAAGCGTGCGAGTAGTGGATCAATCGTAACAGATGCAGACCTTGACAAATGAGTTCTGATCCTGCAACCTGTACTCTTAGAAAAAAATAATAATAATATACTCATATGGGCATAATTATGGGGTGATGTAGCTTATCGATACTTGCGGTCCGCCTCTAAGCATATTGCTATGAGGTACCAGGTGGTTATCCACCGATTGCCTGTCGATCTGCCAAATTTGGAAGACTTCTGCATTGAGTTATCTCAAATTATAATATTCCGCCCATTATATCACAAAACATTGCGATTGGCTGAGCGGATTGGAGATAATGAAATCATTGGGTATATGACCCCGGGTGGAGCTAAAACGATAAGCATGGAAATCAATAGAAGCATAAAGTTGCCAAAAGGCACGAATGGCTTCGAATCACTCTAATTTCAGCAAATGGAAATGATCAGTTACTCCCAGCCCCATTCAGTTGATTCATTGTACAATTTCGTTGCTTCTGATCAATCACGGAATAGCAACCATAGATACGTGCAGTCAGTCAAGCTAAACTAAGCATAATTATGTGTTTCACTTCACGATGAATGAGAAAAAATATCCTTGGGTAAATCATATGGGAATCTCTGTACATAATACTCACGGGTGTTATTAGAATCGTAATAGGGCCCAATATAACGAAAAATAAATCGGATATCCTCGATGAAGTCAATAATCACCCTCCTTAAATGAATTAATCAAAAAAAAATCCAAGACTTAGAGGTTGTGATATTTAGAATGAGGCACAAGAACAACATATGTACTCAATACACGTGTAATGATACAATCTTAATTACAAGCAAAAGCAAACAATGATACCCATCGATTCGCTTCAGATACCATATTAGTAGCCCTACAATGTTTCATTGAGTTGCAGGCCAATTTTTTTCCGGTAAAATGGATTGATTGGACTCGGCATCAAGTTTGGTTTCAATGCACCTTTCGGAGGTTTTTTGCTGGAATCGTACGGTACCTGAGGCGAACTCTTCACCTGCTGAATGTGCTGATGCAGATCTTGGAAGATGTTCTTGTTCAGGGCAATTTTCACGCGCTTCTTTTCAGCAGGTCCATCGCTTTGTGGCGTTCCAATGGAACGTTTCAACTTGGACGAATTTTTCGGTGTGAGAAATGGGTTCTTCGAAACGTTGGATGGTTTTGATCGACTGACTGTCTCTGATTGTGATTCTTCTTTTAGCTGTTTTCTAATTTCCTTTAGTTTATTTTTTCTCGATGGCATAAAATATTCAGTTTCGCCTTCCTTCAAAGGTTCGGACCATTCATCCTTAACTTCGAATGCACCTTTCTGTTTGCTAGGTCTGGTTGTTACTGTTTCTTCTGATACTCTCTTATCATCACTCTTCAGTGGTATTATATCTTCTTGTTTGTGTTCCAAAACCACTTTGGGTTTACTATTTTTGCTTTTATTCATTTGCTTTTGTTGCTTGAGGGCTTCGAGTTTTGCATCTCTTTTAATTTTAAGCTTCTTCAACTTTTCCTCTTTTATTTGCCTTTTCGATATCTTTCGACGGGTCTTCTTTTTGGATACAGATGTATCAGTTGTTTTCCGCTCTTCATCCGGTGCTTCATTCGTATCAGTCCAAACATTTGATTTGTTTGTTTTTACGTTATCATTTACCTTTTGTGACTTTAGCTTTGCTAATCCTTTTCGCTTCTCTTTTCTGGAACTTTTTTCACCTACTAAATCCTTCTGGTAGTTTTCCATATCACCGATCTGTTCATCAACGTCCACGGCATAATCTTTCTTTGAAACGCTCTCCATTGACTGAATTCCAAGAGGAAAGATTCCTTCGGAGAATTTTTTGTACTGTTTCACTAACATTTTCATTTGCTTTTTTCCCTTTGATGTGACAAATGGTTTGAAGCGATTATTTTCAAACATTTCTACAATTTTGAGAGGATCAAACCTGATTTCATTGATTACGACATCGACTTCTCCTGCACGAGGATCAAACACTTTTTCTTTATTATTGTTCCCAACCTCGGTATCGTCATCTTCACTCTGTTCTCCGTCTTCGTGTTCATATCGCACTTCGAAATCTACATCATCGATATTTCCTGTAACAAAGTTGGTTTTCTTCCAAAGGTCGAACTTTTCTTGATAGTCTTGGCCCAATTCCGATTGATAAAGCAATGGATGGAATATACTTGATGTGATGTGCTTAATCATTCGCATGTCATTGGTACTGAGCAGACGGATAGCATAGGTGTTGACGATTATATGTACAATTTCTGGTTCAATTTCTCCATCGCACACTTTTGCAATTTCCTCCAGCAGTAAATCATCGAAATGTTTGGTAAACCCAAATGGCGCCTTATCTGCATCAAGAACAGTTTTTCCGATTTGCACCATCATTGTGTTAACGTGGTCCTTGGGCCATTGAGCTTCGTGCAATACCATTAGCATCTGACGAGTACAGCGGCGTACAAGCTGAAACAAATAATAATGAATGTGTTATAGTTATAGATCCAGAATTCAGTTATTTTATTTGTAACTTGCTACGAAACTATTTCTAACTAACAAAATTAACATAGTTAGTAAGTTATTGTCATTATAAAAATGAAAAAGAACTCGGCTCCGTTATGCCTATGGCACTTGAGCCTCACAAATAAACAAGTAAGTTAAAAAAAAATATTTCTAACAAACCGACATATGTTATTCTACTACAACAGGGCTGATAGCGACAAAAGCAGTTTAAAACGTGATTTTTGTGACTAAATTGATTAGAAAACCGACTAAAAAGTCACAAAAAAGAATCAATGCAGTAATTACTAATTACAGCAACCTGTTGAGGCTAAGTGCACACCAGCACCTAGTTAACGGGTGATGTTCGGTAACTGGGCTGACATTTCAAATGTACATAAATTTTGTGAGGGTTTTCGATCAGATTTCGATTGGCATATTTCATTGCGCAATCAATCTAGACAAAATAGTCAAAAGATCGAAGGTAACATTTGTGAACAATGACTTCTAGCGTATTTTTCTGCTTGCTCCCACAAATAAAAAAGCACCAGAAACAGATACACGGAGTTATTACCATCGCGTCGGTTGTGGATATAGATGTTAGCAACTAGGCATATCCAGGAAATTTTCGTTTACAATTGTTCCCTCCGTTTAAATAATGTTTTTAACCTTTATACGTTAATGCGGTATAGCTTAATGTGCACCCAACTGACTCAGTTTGAATGAAGTTACGACTAAATTTCTTTAAAAAAATGGAGTCACTCAACTCCACTTTCCGCATAACTGTTGTGGTGGTGGTGGAGCCCACGAGTCTTTTGTCAGGAAGTATAGTGTAGGATTATTGCCTGTGAGTTTTACAGAATATGGATGAATGACGAGCTAAATTAGAGAACACGGTGCGGAATGTCAGAAAACCCTGAATATTATTGTTACATCCGAAGCTCTACGGATGAAAGAATTACGATCGCGTAAAATTCAGAAACGCGGCCAGAGGCTTTCGCCGATATGGCAGCTTAAGTTCGGTTCAAGGAAATATTGGTAATGAGAATTATCGAAATGGGCTTGAATAAGTCAAGTTAATAAGTATTCAATAGATGTGTTAGCACAAGAAAAATTACCATCATGAACTTATCCATTCTCCAATGATCGATTCCGAACCATTCGATACACATCGTTTCCAGGAAGGTTCCAAAATACTGCAACGCTACCGCAATGTCATCGAAACATCTAACCAATGAAGCGATTTCATCTGCCAGATTTTCCTGAGTAAGTGGCTTGTCCGACATCCACATGCAATAGAACAATCCTTTCCACAAACGGAGAAAGTCCGTATCGGTGAACGCTATAATCAAACCAAACCATTGATTAATCAATGTAGAATACAATAATAGACAATGTTTACCGAAAGAGCTCCTGCTGCGAGTTGCCAGCCATACTTTGAGGTTCTTCATTACTTTCCGGCGTAATTTTACATCGTTCCCAGCTAGCGACTTCACGAACCTCAGCTCTCTCGCAATGAGAATGGACTTTTCTTCCACCACAGCAACGGATTCCATTTGCTTTTGGAACCGTCTACTGTCGTTCACCGCTTTCGGCATTTCGGATAGATCTTTCCCGGCACGTGGAATTGCTTTGACCACCATCTTCACCAAATAAAAACACACATGCGAATGAATTCAACGTTTGACATAACACCACGCATTGATTGATACATACATCGACAAAGTTTTACTATTAGGGCTTAAGCATCAAACGTGAGCAAAGGGATCCTCCATGAATTTTTCGACAATTACAACGCGGCTCATTAATCCACCATTACCAATTATCTCGAAGAAGAAAAGTTTACCTAAGCCGGTAGAATTTATTTGCTTAGCCGAGTAGACTTTGAATCTCGATAAATTTATGGAAAAGCTATTGTTTGTGTTTGTACGTTAGGCCCTAACGAAAAATCCTTGTCCGCACTCGCGCACTCTAACAGGAACGAACTCATTAATGGAAACAATTTCTCCCATTATGAAATAAACTCAGGAATAAATCTGAACCAAGCGCATCTTCAACGGCGATCCAAATCGTGGATTGGATTTATATTTTTAGACCAAACGCAAAAACATCGCTGCATCGGCGTTGTAAATTTTGTTTTATACTGGATCTATTTTGCATCATTTGAAAAGTGGTATACGTTTTGATCTATTCTTGCAGAAATTTGGAACCAGAAAAATACTGTTCCAAAACACTAAGGGCATCTTCAGCGGCGGTCTATTTTTAGATCAACTTTATACCTGATTTACATCAGCGAAACTTTAATAGAACTAGCTAAAATAGACCAACGTTGCGTTACCCGCACTGGTGTTGTATTTCTTGTTGTTGAATCCGCCAAAACCTGTCCCGTCGATCATTCAACATCAGAGTTTTTATTTTCGGAGATTTTTCACAAACATTTTTCCATTGATTGATTTGACCAAATAATTTTTAATGCCAGTAGTGCGTCGTTAGCTAACGACAAGGAATACTTGTTCTTTCGTCTGGCTTAAGGTGAGTATGTGCATGCATCCATTTCATTAATACGATATTAGATAATGCTGATGTGTAGTTTGGCAGTGGATAAACAAGAGTCGAAACGGAGAGGGAACACACCCTGGATCAACCGTGATTTCCGTTCCGGTCATCAGAAGCTGTTCAAAGACTACTTTAGCGACACGCAAACCTACACTGATTGAAAAAAAACTATTGATAATCATAAATTACGCCTTATGAAGTATCACAAATGCAGGTTTTTTAGACTTCATACGATTATTATGTTATTCATAAGGACTCTTACGACTTTCTTACTTACTCATAATGATTTTTCTGTGTATCCATAAAATTACCTTATGATTTCCATATTCATTCTGTTGATGAAAAAAACCATAAGGCATTTTAATAAATCAACAACAATGGCGAATCAAGAAATGTTGTGGAGTGCGTGCTCTTTAAAATATAATCTTGCATACGAGGTAAGCGTATTTTAAATGAAGAAAATATCATAAAATTTAAACAAGAAAGCCCATATTGCTTCTTGACAATGCTTTTGCTGTGCCGTTAAAATACTCCAAAGTTGATTCATTTTTCATTCCGATTTTAAAGAGGCGTTTTTCATTACACGTTTAAATGCTGCTACGGAAATTTGGCTCTAGCGCTACGATCGATAACAGACGGTATTATTTGTTTTGTTTTGCAGAACCAAATTAAACACGACTAACTGCTAGGCAAGTTGCTTCGTGCGCCGTTGACCAGGGCACTGGCGCTTGGAGATGATGTGTCGGTAATGGTCGATCCGAGAAAACGGGGCTGCAGGTGAAGATGTTAAGGATAGGGGGTTTGGATTTCGCCATTAAATGTAATAATTGTTTTTATTTTTTATTTGTAGGCTGCTGCATTGGTGGGCGTTGAGATTCCTCGCTTCTGCTATTACGAGCGTTTGATCACAACTGGTAACTGTCGTATGTGCTTGGTGGAAGTGGAAAAGTCTCCCAAGCCGGTAGCTGCGTATCCAGACCAATTCGGAAATCACCCGCAAGGCTCGCGTAGGTGTGATGGAGTTCTTGCTCATGAGTCACCCGTTGGATTGTCCGATTTGCGACCAGGTTAGTGAATGCGATCTGCAGGACCAGGCTATGGTTTTCGGGTCGGATCGTTCACGGTTCACCGATATCGACATTGACCCGTTGGTTAAGACCATCATGAACCAATGCATTCACTGCACGAGATGTATCCGATTTCCGTCAAAAGTTATCGGAGTGCAGTAAATTTATGTGTTAGATGCTGTGGGAATCTTTTATTTACAATAAAGATGTTTTTAATCTCATTAATTTATTTCTTCTAAAAAATAAACCCATCCTCCTAAAACTACTATACATGAAAGTGAAAACTGTATTTAAAAATCCATAGCGGACACGTTCAGTTATCATTATAAACAATAATGCATTTCATAAGGCTGTGTTATGAAACTCATATAGTTATCATATCTAAAACATAACTGGTAATGAAGACAAAAAACATCGCATTCGCATTCATAAGGTTAACGTATGAAATTCAAACCGATTCCTTGTGGCTAAATTTCATAAGGTTTTTGAATGAACTTCTTAAGGTTTTTTTCGTCAGTGTATACAACGAGAAGTACTTTTTGTGTTGCCGCATGCCACGGGAGATGTTCCTGGACATTATGCGACAACTAGAGTCAACTAGAGGCTTCTCGTAAAATTTTCCTGGATGAGCTATTTGCAGGTGCTTATTATGACCAATCTATCAATAAACAGATTGTTTTCTTTGAAGACTTCATTACTTTTCATTTTCGAGCAATCGAAATACTATTTGGAATCTCGGAACCTCCGCATTTCGATCTAATCAGGAAAATGCAGTAGCTGTAAGAAAAACTAAGACAAGCATACGTTATTTAGGAATGAAAAGATATGGCAATTCACTAGCAGCAAACACGATTACTTTTCGGCTCACACATATACTCAATAAAATTAAGTTATTGTTTAGTAAAAGCTGAAATTTTACTCAATAATTGGTATTATCAAGTAGCGTGTAGTGTTTTGGAACAGTATTTTTCTTGTTCCAAATTTCTGCAAGAATAGATCAAAACATATACCAGTTTTAAAACGATGCAAAATAGATCCATTATAAAACAAAATTTACAACACTGGTGCAGCGATGTTTTTGCGTTTGGTCTAAAAAAATAAATCCAATCCACGATTTGGATCGCCGTTGAAGATGCCCTAAACGCTACTTGATATTACCAATTATTGAGTAAAATGTCAGCTTTAACTAAACAATAACTCAATTTTATTGAGTATACCCGTAAAAAAATTCTCATAGATTTACAATTAAATGTATTGTAACCATACGATAGAATCAATCGTATGTAAAATTGGCTATATTGTTCATGACGATAAGATGACAATAAAAGTTATTGTTTGCACAATAGAATCTAATGTAAAATGCGACATCGAAAATATAATCAGGGGGTTGTTATGTATCTTAACTATAAAAAAAATAGTTTTTCTCCGAACATATTTGAGTCAATTACTATTGATTTTATTGTTTCACATTTGTAGAAAATTCTAGCATATAGGGTGAACAGTAGGTCTATTGTAATGGCAATAATCATTTTTCATTTATCTGATTCATGAACAATAAGATTCATGGTCGGCAATAGATTTAAATGTTACTTTATATTATTTTATTGTAATTGTATGGTTATTTTTATCTGGGTATTCTGAGGTATATTTGTGAGTAAGTAACCGTGTTTGCTGCGTGTGATGCTAGCGGTGGATAAAAAGTTGTGTTGCTCGCCTCGGATGCTGATAATTACCTATAGTTGCTCCCCGTGCTGGTGAATTGCCTTTTCGTTTCATTTCTAAAGGCTAGTATGCAGCTCAGAAGTAGTGTGCATTACTATAGGACAAGAAATGCGTTTACTGTTGGAATTACTTACCTAGTATACAGCTGAAAAGGAGGGCAAACAACGGAAGTTTTCGTAACGTTAGTATCGCCTGCCCTTGTAATCTAAATGGGGCTGTCAGTTTTCCTTGCGGATTAATGTTCTGTTGGAAAACTGACATGTCACCCATGCTGGAAATTACTTCGGTAAAAATGGTGATAATTACTTCAGGTCTTTACTTGCCAGCTGCATACTAGGCTAAAATAACGAATGCTCGTCTTACTTTTTTGTACACCCACTGTATTTCCCGGAAAACGTTGACTAGGTCGTAATGTTACGAGATTCCGAATAGTATTTCGATTGTTCGGAAATGAAAAGCAATGAAGTCTTCAAAGTAAAAAATCTGTTTATTGATAGATTGGCTGATACCGATAAATTTTGGAGAAGCCTCTAGTTGACTCTACACAGCAAAAAGAGTTGTTGAATATTACACAGAATCAGATGCACAAGTCATTCCATCAGTTTTGTAATATTAGGTTGTCTCGACGTACACAATAAAATGATGCAATGCTTAGGCCGTTCCCAACGCTGAGTTTCATGTTTGTTCCAAACTGCTTGCCAGTTTTAAATTTTGGAACTGTCAAAAATAAAACAAAAACACGTTAATCGCAATGCCATGTTTTAAAAATACTAGTTGATCTTAATTTCGCGTTGAAAAAATCACTTGCAAAACAAACTAAAAACCGCTAATTTGACAGTCATCAGTCATAACAGCTGCCACAACTACAAAGAAACCCAGTTTAAAACAATGTTGCATCCGTGTTTCAAATCGCGTTGAAAATAAAACAGAGCTGTCGAGCAGTTGTAAATCTGTTGCAAAAATTTGCTCGAAAAGTAGAACTGCAACACATCATTGGGAATGACTTGTTTCAGTTCTAGTTGTAAACTAAAACAGCCCATACAAAGTAGAACAGCGTTGGGAACGGCCTTATCGATGCAATTTCGTCGATGTAAACGAGGCAACGTATCTCATCGAGACAACGTGAATCATCGCGACGTACAACATAGTCGTGACGTAAAGGGAGCAATGTAAAACTTATAGTGTATTTGTAACAGCGGAAATTAAGGATGGTTTTATTATTAAAAATTAGATGGGAAATAAAACAAAAACTTACAAAAAAAACATTCCATTGCGAAAGGAAGCAGACATGAATACATTTAGAAAAAATGGGAAATTTGATATCAATGGAAATAATGAATAAAACATATTAGCCCTATCGTCTTGCTTCAACTAAATCACTTATGTTGTACTCACTAGTACAATGCAACGGTAGAACATTTTTCCGCCACGATTCTTGCATAGATTTCCTTTCGTCGTCTCCGAAACTCTTCAGATTGTTCGGCAAATTTCCCGTCGGTTGGTAGGTTTTTGTTTAAGGTTCTCGGCTCCGGGAGAAGCACACATTACATTTCAACCCGGAGGTGGGGTGCTCGGTGTCTATGTGCGCCAGAAGCACGTCGTTGTTTGCCGCAATGATGAACCGCATTCGAACATCCGTGATATTGAACGGAAGCGGAAACTCTTCTTTCTAGCGGTCGTCACCATCGTCACCCCCGCCAGAACCAACCACTCCATTAGTTCCACTAGCAAGCGAATATCATCCACCACTACTTCCCCAGATGATGTTGGTGGGTTTGCATTGCTTTCACCTTGTTTACTGCAACCACTATTCCCTTTACTTCCTCCATTGGTCGAATTATCACCATTGTTCCGCCTGTTCCATAGATCATTGCACGGAATGTATTAACCTCAATTTTTTGAAAGTTCAGGGAGCTTGTTTACAAGGTGTTAGAATTTGGACCGATCAATCGAAATTTTTCATTGGCGTTTTCCGGATTCTGTACAAATAGATCCAAGCAATGATGTGATAATAAGCAATGGTGTCTGTTTTCCAGCAATTTTACTTCAGTCATAATAAATATAGAGCACAAAATCTCAAACCGATATTACCGAAAATATTCTAAGTCCACGTAAATAAGCTCCCTGAACTGTCAAAACTGCATTGATGACGCCATCGTGCAATGATCTATACGGTCCCAAGCTTAATAATGCGCCCCTATTAATGAACTCCACGAACACACTCAAATGTTCTGCCAAAATAACACAGCAAACCAAAACAAAGGCGCAAATATGCACAGCAAGGTGCTGGCTTCAAGGTGTACTTCGGTTCAAGCGGTTGTACTACAGTGAACCAATTTCAAATCACTAGTTGCATATTGATTGTTGGTATTATAATAGACCAACTCTGGTTTTATCATGGTCAAAATTACCATTACAAATAGTTGATTCAACATTTAGTATATTGTCAGAATAGTCCATACAACCATGACCATGGGCAAAAATACCATGACCGTGGTAAATTCAACCATTGTCCTGGTTATTATAACCATCACTCAGCCAAATAATCTTAAGAATTTTATTAGGTTCAACTTATGAACGATGCTTTTGAATTTCATAAGGTTGCCTTTTGAACGGATTTTGTTTCACACGACGTTGTTCTTGTACGCCTTTAATCATTCACGTTTTCAAGTGTAGATATATACTAGTGGGCAAGTCACTGGACCCATAACCCCCACGTTCAAGGTTAGTATCGCGGTTGCTGAATATTTTTATTTTTGCAACACCATTATTTTTCATAAGGTAAAGTTATGAAACTCATACTGATTTCTTACAGCAAATAATCATAATGCAATCTTATGAATAACGAAAGTTTATTTCGCTGAGTGATTAAATGCAATAGTAATCGTGACCATGATTTAACGGTTTAACGGTTCAACGTTGAAATTTTTTGCAGAGTAGTTTCTACCACGGATTTTTTTTGCGTGCATGGCTTCTGATAGCATAACACTGAGATTTTTGACGTATTGGAATTACTTGAAAATGTTTTTATATAGCCGTAGGAACGCAAAGAGAACGTCGACGAAGAGACGATAGCAAAATACTGATATATTTGACGTATTGGATCTTTAATTACACTTTATATTACTGTACTGTATGTTGAAAATACTCGAAAATGTTTTTATATAGCCGTAGGAACGCAAAGAGAACGTTGACGAAGCGAGTCTCAGAATGTTACTTAGGACCTAATGCATTGTTCAGCTTGAAATGTTGCTTAAAGTAGTTGAATATTATCCATCCAAACAAAGAACTTTTTGCTTGTTTTCATTCTTCGAACAATCAGAACACGCGTTTGAGAAGAAAACATGTAGGTCCTATGTACATCTGTCAAAATTTTAGACAAACATTGTACGTTTTGTTATCGCTCGTATTTTCTATTGTTTTTCATCTTAGAGCATAATTTCAAAATGATTCATAGAAAAGTAATGGATTTCTGTCCGAATCGATATTCAACTCGATTTTGTTTATATTGTTACTTAAGTCCTTATGCAATGTTTGGCTTGATATCAAAACACCTTTTCGATGTTCACCTCACACCACAGACTTTGAACCGATGTTTGATTATGTTTTGCTACATCCAGTGGGCACGATCGGTACGGCAGAATAAAACTAGTTGACTCGTCTATCCTGATAATGATGTATAACATGATTCGCCATGACGTCACGCTGAGCCATCGCTTAGAACACCGGGTGAATAAAAGAGTCGACAAGCGTACTTCTGCCATACCTTTGCCTCGCATATCAGCTTGAAGGCTTCTGAGTGCATGACACAAACAAAACAAAAGACGTAGAAGTCGATTTACAGCGCAGTTTCATTGAAAACATTGAAGAGAATACATCTGTGAAAAATAAATCCTGAATCCCATTTCTAGTCCGAGGCAGTATAAAGTAGTGCAAAAATGAAATTTCAATATAAAGAGGAACATCCATTCGAGAAGCGAAAGGCCGAGGGAGATAAAATTCGTCGCAAATATCCTGATCGTGTGCCTGTAAGTAAGCAGTAAATGCAAATCACTTTGGATATGGTGAATATTCCACCTCCATGAATGTTTCGACGTTTGCTTGAAAAACAATGATTCATGATTATTGAAGAAATCAAGATGTCGGACACAATGTTTCAAAGCAATCAAACCAACAAGAAAATCGTGTATCGCATGGCGTACTTCGTTCTTCTTACTATTTGTCACTTTTTTTTTATGAAGTTTGCAATGTTCTGCATAAATATTTCCTACCAGGAAATATACTAATTTCAACCACTTTGGTCAAGGTTATTACGTCACTGTCGCCTGTTTCTTTGTTTGTAACCATTTCGAATCATTCGATCCTTGAAAAATATTGGCTATGTATTCCACGTTCATTAGCTTATTCATAGCACATAGCAGTTCAGGTTGTAATCCAGTTCCCATTACTTTATCACTGTAAGCCCGAAAAGGATTTTTAGTTTTTATCACAAAAAAAGATTTTCTAGGGCTCTATTTTGTTGACTATACGAAACAAAAGAATAGGTATATGCAATTTCGCTCAGCTGTTATACACAATTGCACACCTATTCAATTTAAAGCAGTATGTATGTTTGTGTTCCTACTTTGTTTTGTTCGTTTATTTTGTTGTTTTATTCGAGCCGACCAGCATTACTAAACCAGAACAAATCAAGGTGAAGGTGTTTTCGCAATGATCCGAGGTGAGGCGATTAAAAATATGATTATCCTATTTGACTTGTTCGAGAACTGCCTGTACCGGTGCTGCGTTTAATTAGGAAAACCTGGAATTATGACTTATTCTATGAAAATAACTTTGTTCGCGGAAATTACATCCGGTTCTTAGTTCTAGTGAGTTTTGTGAAAGGCAATATATCATGGCTAATACATAATTTCAAAATGTGTATTTTAAGTGTAGATTTACCAATTGAAACCCAACCTAACTAGTACTTCGCCTTCTTTTATCAAAAAGATCGTGATAGAAAAGAATTTAAGCTACTGACCTACTTATCGTTCTAAACTTATCAGTTTTGATCACCCTGGTGCTAACTTCGACCTTTGCTTTGTATCTAAGTAATTAAAGCCCATAGAGCTCTAATCTGAAGCTCAGTTAAACTTTATTGGCATAAATGACTCGTTATCAATTCGGATCCAAGCACGGCTTTGGATTTAAGTCTCTGTTTCAGTAATCATAGCGGAATTGAATTATATTTATTTTTCTTTTGTGGTTTTCATGATATTAACATAAACATAATTAGCATAATGTGTTTTTTTTTCGGAATATGTCGTATGCATGTAGATTGACCTTAGCTTATAAGCAATGCATCGCCATCAGCATTTTAGCTTCAACTTCGACCTTTGCCTCCTTTCTTTATCATACACTAGAACATGGTCCTGGAAGTAGGTCCTCAGAATCCTGCACAGATAATTGGGGATCCTCATTTTATGCAGCTCCTCGGCGATGGCTTTCACTTAGCACTATGCAAAGCATTTTTGACGGCGATCGTTATCACAGCGCAACAACAATTTCCTCTCAGGTTCATTTTAGACGTCTTCTCCGCTCTTACGACCATATTCCGAAATGAATCGACAGTTGAATTTCCCTGCGGAATTTCGAACTGGTTCGATTACAAACCTTGCTCACTCTCCGTACACGTCGTCACCCTGTTAAGGATGACCTTTTCCTAAAGCTTGGTGTATCCAACAAGCATATGAGTCTGGGTTCCAGGCGGCTTGCATGGCGTCAATAGCAGCATTATATTTTGAATCTTTCACCAGACATCTCTGCAGCACGCTGCTAACCATGTCCGAAGGCTTGAAACGCAGTCATGTTGGGCCACGTTGATAATTCCTTCCGGATCCGAAGCGTAGTCTGACTTCAATTATTTCGCCACGGTCACGAGTTCTTCGTTTCATAGCTTCGGTGTCTTTGGATCCTTTAAATTTTTTGTAATGTGTGGGTGGCTCCGTCGTTGGATCGGGTTTCAGGAAAAACCTCTCAACAATGACTGTGCTACCATCATTGCACCTCTGATCTTCGCCATGAATACCCGGTAAGCGTAGCCCCAGGTATTGTCATGCCTTGAATTTTTTATGAAATTTTTGGTTATATTTTTCAAACTAGAATCAAACTACAAAATTTAACATTAAAACAATTAGTTAAATCAGCAAACATGTTTGTTGCTTCAAATCAAAATGCTAAATGCGTACAAGAACAACCTAGTGAAAGGGCAAACCCAGTTATTACCGATTATGAAATTCAAAAGTAATCTATACCCAAAATAGAATTCAAGCTTAGTGGGCTTTTCTATATCGATATTAGGGTGGCTTCAAGTCACCCGGGGATGGGTCCTCACCGAATCTGGTGATTACATTGTGCGATTGTGGTTAATTGTTGTTTTCTGTTGTTAACTTACTTTCATTTATTACACAGGTGATTGTTGAGAAAGCCCCTAAAGCTCGCATCGGAGATTTGGATAAGAAAAAATACTTAGTCCCTTCTGACCTAACTGTTGGGCAGTTCTATTTTCTAATCCGTAAGAGAATCCATCTTAGGCCTGAAGACGCCTTATTTTTCTTTGTAAACAATGTAATTCCACCAACATCAGCAACTATGGGATCTTTGTACCAGGTAAGCGAAATTTTCTTGAGTTGTTGATCATGCATTATGAAATTTATTCGATTCTTTTTTTTTATTTCGACAGGAACACCACGAAGAGGACTACTTTTTGTATATTGCTTACTCGGATGAAAATGTATATGGAAACAAGTAAATAACAGGAGTGATATATTTAGAAAATGACTGCTATAAGCTGTATATGGTATTGTTTTTTGTTCATTATTTACAAGCTTTCCGTTTTCGGACCGATACGTCCGCAACAATAAATTCGTGGTTGCATTTCAATCCCGTTCAGCTATCCCGGTTTTGTTTGACTTGGCCAAGCACAGATGTTTAAAATCTTGAAGTTTCTGGTAATTGTGACTCTTCATATACAGGTTGTCTATAACCAAAATATCATGCGACGAAATCGCCATGTCTCTTAATAACTGTGCAAAAATTTAAACTATGTCATGCTTATTGGAACAAAAAAAAAACAAAAAACAAAACAATATTAAAACGTCGTAAAAAATCATAAATGATACGAAAAGTGTGGAATACACATACCAAAAACATCTCTTTGAATTTAGTTTTTAGTTTTAGATTTATCATCATCCACAATCTGTATTTTATCCTTTTAATTTACACTGATATGAAATAAATTATTAAACTTAAGTAGACATATACTGCGTTTTTATTTCATTTGACTTACCTTACCAATCAGACTAAGGCCGGCGTGGCCTCTGCTGTACACAGAAGTTGTCTCCATTCTATTTGGTCCATGGCTGTCACTCGCCAGCCTCGTTGTTTGCGGAGGGTCCGCAGGTCGCCTTCTACTTGATCGATCCACCTTACTCGTTGCGCGCCTCTTCTTCTTGTACCTGTCGGTTCGTTTTCGAGAGCCATTTTCACAGGGCTGTCGTCCGACATTCTTACGACATGCCCAGCCCATCGTAGTCGACAAATTTTTGCGATTTTTATTATGGGATGTTCTCCCAGCAACTGGTGCAATTCGTGGTTCATTCGCCTCCTCCACGTTCCGTCTTCCATCTGCACTCCACCATAGCACCTTCCGTTCAAAGACTCCAAGGGCGCGTTGGTCGTCCACTAGCAAGGTCCATGTTTCGTGGCCGTAGAGAACTACCGGTCTAATTAATGTCTTGTAGATGATCAACTTTGTGGTTCGGCGAACTTTGTTCGATCTTAGCGTCCTTCTTAGTCCAAAGTTTCAAATATTCGGTTTAAAAAAGAATCCTACCAGTCACCTGAAGCTGAAGCATTGTCTTGCTATGTAGTAACGCATTTATAAACTGTGCTTAGGGAGCACTTAGCGATGTATGTTGATCTAATCTACTCTATTCTAATCTCACACTAACGCAGCCAATTCTTGAAGGCATCCTAGAAAATGATGGTTTCTTGAATACATCATTTTTCTTGTTATCGGCCAGGCCAACTGCGTAGTATGTGCCGCAGAGAGGATTCCAAAAACTAGAGCGATTCCAGAAAGATCTAAATCTACTACTCTGAATCAAGGGAAGGCAGAAAGCGTGGACCTCCCGTACCAAACGCTTCCATGTAGAGTTAATCAGTGTGATAATTTGTACTTTATCGTTGGGAGCATAGATGCTAGAAAGATTAGTCTATGCTCCTTTTGCCTGTGGGTGAACTTTTGGCATTTGAACCAAAAGCCTGGCAATAATTGCAAAGGTTATAGCGCCTTATCTCGCTTACGTGGACTAAAACCGAGACTAAAACTTTGACGATGGATAAATGCGAAGCCGAAAATAGCTTTAAAAATATTGTGAAGGGATGTTATAGTAAAAAATGAGAATAACATGTGTACTGTCTGCATGACTTCCGATTGTGGTCATGATGCAATTGTAAATGGACTTGCATTATCATTGCCATGAAGGAAAAAAAAATTAAATGTTCATACAATACTCAGAAATTCCATGGATGATCCAAAATTATATACCGTATAAAGAATACTTACATTTTTCGTAGTAGGGTAAGATTTCAATCTAGCTGAAGTCAGAATGACAACAGTGCCCAGGCTGCACTGCCAGTTAAGTACGCAACCCTTAGCTGGCGGTCTTTGTCATCTCTTTACCCGTGGAAGCATGAGGTAGGAACTTGTGAGGATCAGAGCTATGTTGCGGGGACGCACGCTCCATCACAGTTGTTGACTCACCATTTTGCAGCCCGGAGCACTCAGCGATGTATGTTGACGAATAAAAGTGGATAAAGATTTTGAAAACAAAGATTGATAATTCTAGATAGAGCAGGAATACCGGCGAATAAAACTTCATCGACTTACGCTCTTTCAAAAAAAGGTAACTAGGAGCGGGTTGCAGTCTTTCTTTCACCTCAAGATTAAAGCTTCCAACGCAATCTAGCTTTCTATGGTGAAAAAATACAGTCAAACTTGCCTCATGTAAAATTTAAAAGAGAGGAAGCCGAAGAAAAATCTTGATCTCAAAAATTGAGTTGATCCTCTTTGTTACGAAGATTGAGTAACATTTCCGTGTGAGAAAAAGAGAAAGGAATATCCTGGGCACTGCACCAGTGGATACTGGTGAAACTTTGTGGCAGTTTAACTTCAACTGCCAGGTCCCAGGGCTGGTCTGGTTCTTTGCCATATTGGAAAGAAGCACACAAGTGTTGCCAGATCAGTAGTAATGCAGCCCAAAAATGCTTCTGAAAATCGTCGAGTAGTTTTTAGCGATGAACGTTATAATTCTGAGATGGTGGTCAATGGTCAAGTACAGTACTTGCGAATAGCTGATATGTTGCATTTGATCATATAAACACAGTTGAAAAAGCTGAAATAGTTTATTATCCCACATCAGCACATCCTCAGTGTGGTAGAGAGATTTTATTTTTTCCACACCTTCCTACCTTAACGAGAGCTCTTCTCTCTTGTTTATATTCACCCCCGTGTTTGCATGCGGATGTGAGTGGAGATTTTTTTTTTATTCACACTACCCTCGATCGCTCGAGTGAGAAGAAGAGCTCTCAAATTCACACAAGCGAATGCAGATAAATTCCCTGACGCGTGCGCCCCAGAGAGATCACTGGCGTGGGTTCTTCTGCTAATATACAGCAATTGTTGGAAATTCGCATTGACGCTACATAACAAATATCAAATTCGTTTTTGAACCTAGGTTGGAACTAGTTCCAACCTGCGATTCCCGAACTTATTGTCAGTGGAAACCTCAATCCGACAGGAGTAGCAAATAAAACCGTACACACTGACGTTTAACACACAATAAGTCGACCCAATTTTGATACCCGATCCAGTTTGGAACTGGATCAAAAACGAATTCGCTAAAAGAAAGAAGAACGTTTCTTCCCGCTTCCTTTTTTCTGACATTTTCTACAACTCCGACGATGTTTTCTTTTTCAGTCGCACCTGCGAATCACAGAAAGAGCACTGGCGCGTCCTCGCACAAGTTTACGCGGCAGTGATCGCAGGCGAGGGCACGTGGGCGAAGACAAATTAGAGCACATGAGAGCGATCGTTTATAAGTGAGAGTGATTCACTCACTCAAAGCAATCCCATCACAGGCGCACACTTTCACTCTGTCTATTTATCACCGAATAAAATAGCACTTTGGTTTATCTGCGGTGAAGTTGTATCCTCTGCAAAAGTAAAAATCTCACGCGCCAGCCGCCAGCGTAACATTAGTGCGAAATGCCATCTCTGAAGGAAAGGATAATTTTTGGTTAGTGACGAATAACCTATAGATCATGGATTCACGATGTTAAGTGATGCGATCAATGAAAGCGCAGTAGACGGCTTTTTGTTTTAATATAGAATAGAATAGAGGCCAGTGACAAATAGCAAGGAAGGGGACGAGCCTGGAATTGAACTCCCGACCATCTGATCAGTAAGCAGAAGGGGTAACCACTGAGCCACCCAGTCACGTCTAATTCTAGATACATCGTTTTGAAGAAAACGCAGCTTTAGACTACTGGACGTCATAAAGAAGAAGTTTGGCTGAAGGATACAAAATTAAACCCCCGAAAATGGATGGAAATTCCAGTCACGAACTAACGACACAATCCACGGAACGGAAGATTAAGTTAACATGCGGAACAAGAGAAAAAGTTCTAAACAAAATAAAATTTCAATCTAAGCAGAACGGCTGTAAAATTCATCCCAGGCCAAGGATGAAGGGTTCAACAATGATTCGACAAGTGTCCATATAAATCAATCTTTTGATTAACATTAATAATTTTAGATGAGATATTTCTATTAATTTAAGTTATTTATTATGATGAAACTTGATTTATAATATTTTTGTCATAGGGTAGGGAACGGCTTAAGCACCTCGGGACCCTATTCCAAGCACAGGGTAAACGTTAACCAACAACGCTCATTTTTTGCAGTATGGTGCTTCACTAGACGGAGAATACATAACATAACAATTAATGTATATGAATATAGTTTTTATTGCATAGTATGATATAAAAATTTCAACTATAATTATTTACCATAACTTTGAAACAAAGAGTTCATATGGAATGCATT
Source organism: Aedes japonicus (assembly GCA_034211315.2). Taxonomy (NCBI): domain Eukaryota; kingdom Metazoa; phylum Arthropoda; class Insecta; order Diptera; family Culicidae; genus Aedes; species Aedes japonicus. The sequence continues at coordinate 774,915 of JASCZW010000013.1, read as the reverse complement.
TACATCAATGTAAAAATGGTTTCTCATTAATTCAAAATCAATCACATTTAACATTTAACTGTAACTGAAAGACATCAGTGCCTGGTTTGATTATAATGTGAATATTGAAAGACGTGTTTTAATACGTCAAAATTCGTATAACCCATAAGAGCTGTCGCTAGTCTTTTTTTTGTCTTTTAATGTGCCTTTCAGCCTCATGGGTTGGTTCGTCACCGCGCAAGATTGTTTCAACGTTTGTGAGTCAAAATATAATGGTTTATGTCGATGTACACAGGTAACATTTGCTTTACGAATTAAGAATCAAACGATTTATTAGACCACTTGAAAAATTACATAGTCGAATTTAAAAATAATTTAATCAGTCTTCGAGTACCACGTACTAAGCAATTAGGACAAATAAATTGGATGAACCTGCTGTTTCTTAAGAACGCGTTTGCACATTGGACATTTATTACGGATTCTTATTTCCTGTGTTATGCACGCATTGCAGAAAAGATGCCCACAAATGGTAGAGGCAGCTTGCTGGTGGAATATTGATTCCAAACATATTGGGCATCTAGCTGATATGGTAGGAGCTGATTCAGTTGCATCCGAATGGTAGTTGGGGATGGTAGTGGATGCTGTCGTAGTTATGCGCTTCGGAGGCGCAGTTTCGATTACCGTATCGTCTAGGTTAATGGATTCTACTACTGGAGCATTATCCGCTCTTCTGCGTCGAGCCCGTCGAGCTGCTGGAGGGAGTGGCACTTCATCGTAAATAGGGGAGCAAAGATCAACTACAGGACTTGGCTCTTCAATCACAACACAATCGGCGTTGTCGTCGGCCTCCGATGGTAAAGGGACAAGCTCATAAGAAAGCGTAGCATCCGAATCATCGCTTAGTACTTCAGCATTCATGGGTACATTGCTTGCCTGTGGATTGCCATCACTGTCACTAGTACGTGATATAGAAGGGCCTGAGGCTGACATGTCTGATCCGGAATTGTCTTCAATGGCAGATTTGTCTGCAGCCGAATGGAAAGATTCATCGTTATCGCTTATGTCGAAAATATTGCTGGAAGATCGGTCCGCTCCACGGTTTATCAAAGAATGCGCCATTATAAAAGCCTCTGCTCTCTGAATCACATCTAACATGGATTCATCTAATATTTCCGAAGTTGAATCCATTGTTTCACAGTAAAAAAACACTTCCACAGTTGCGATAACACAACACAAAAGCAGAACGATCAGATTCGTTTGGCGTCTCGTGTGAGCAGAGATGCCAGATATTTTTTTCAAATATCTGTGATAAAAATTTGAAATGTCTGGGAATGTTTATAGAAGTCTGTAATTATTTTTTTTACAAAATTGAACATCTTTCAACGAAAAAACGAAATCATAGAGCGAGTTAGGTCATTTTTGCTATATGAGTGATTATGTAAACATTTCTGCATCCATTTTTCCGATTGTCCTTACACTATTGTTTCATATTTTGAAAGGTTTTTCCAGTTTTGTACTTTAAAATCAAAATTTAGTTGTCATGTGATAAATTCAACAGATTTTTTTTTGGTTCAACAATAACCATTGAAATTCAATGAATAACACAGTCAATGTTCCGTTACATACACTATATAGATGAATTCAAAATTTTCATTTTTATTTTGGTAGTAAAAGAACACTACAGTGACTCTAAAAAGGATTTTTTTGTAGATTAAGTCGATGGGGCTATCATATTCGATTTATACATTTGTATTGGAACCCCCCCCCCCCCCCCCTTTCAGGCAAGGAATAGGGTCTCTCACTATCATAAGAACCTTTTCAGGCCCCAAAAACCCCTCCATATAAAATTTCACGCTGATCGGTTCAGTAATTTTCGAGTCTATAGGTTTTTTTTTCATATATTTAGATTTACTGAACCTTGGAAGCATTCTCGAAAACTAGGTGGATATATTGATACACTTCTTGAATTTATTTTATACTTCTCTGCTAAATTTCAGGGAAATTTTCTTACTGATCAAATCTTCCAAACGAGGTGCGGTGGAAAGTAAGGAATTGTAATTCCCGCATGAGTGTGTGTTCAAATAGTGTGATGCGAACGGTTGGGCAGATGGTGTGTACCATATTTGAATATGGTGTCATGTGATGAATATTATTATGCTAATATGAATGGTTTTTGTATAGACAGCTTCTTAATTTCTTCGAAATTCACATTTCACCCAACTTTACTTCCCAGAAATATTTGGTAAGTTTCTTCCTGAACATAGTTACATTCTAAACTTCTTAAGTCCCATTCTGAACTACGAGGAAAATTTCTGCAAAAGTGGGAAAGTTCTACCCAGAATTTCTTGGAAAATCCTCTTAAAGTTGTTAGAAGTTTCGTCCTGAACTTCTGAGAGGTTCTTTTCGAAACTTCCGAGATGTTCTCTTCTGAACATCAGAGGAGTATTCTCCTGAACTTCGGAGAAGTTTGTTCATGAATTTCTGAGAAATTCCTGCTTGAACTACTAGAAAGTTCCCCCTATACTTCTGAAAAGTTTCTTCCAGATTTTATCAATAGTATCTACCTGAACTTCTGGGATTTCGAAGTTCTCATTCTGAAATGCTGGAATGTTCGATTCGGAACTTTTGGGAAGCTCTCTAGCGCTTCTGGGTAGTCCCAACTAAACTTTTGGTCTCTTCGGAACTTCTCAGAAGTCTTCTTGTGAACTTCTTTTTTTTTTAAATCCATCTTGATCCTACAGGTAGTGTGTTCTATCTGAAATTCTGGGAAATTTTTTCCTGAGCTTATTCTTTCCAAACTTCTGATTGGTCCATCCTGAACTGCGAGGAAAATTTTATTGAAACTTTGGGAAAGCCGTCTCCAAAATCTATAGGTAAATTCCCTAAAATTTGTTCATGAAGTTTCTTTCTAGAAGTCCTCTTCTGAACTTTTGGGAAGTTTTCTCTAGAACTTTTGGGAAGTTTGCTCTGTAACTATTGGGAAATTCTTGCTCAAATTAGAAGGAAGTATCCCCTATACTCCTGGAAAGATTCATTCATTTCTCTCAAAAGAATTTTGAGAAATCCTTATGCTGAAACGTTGAAATGTTCTCCTCTGAGCTTTGAAAAAGCTGCCTAGCACTTCTGGGAAGTTCCAACTAACCTTTTGAGAAGTTTTTCCCGGAACTTTTGGGAAGTCGTTTGAGGAATTTTGTTTACAGATTTTTTCAGAAATTATAGATGCCATTCCTGTTTAGTTCCCGTCGGAAATTTGGGGAAGTTCTTTTCTGAACTTTTGGGAAGTTCAATCTTGAATTTCTGGGAAGAACTCCAAAACCTTTGAAAAGTTTCAAATTTCAAAGAAGTCATCTTGTCTGCACTTCTTCTTGAACCTCTCCTGATTCTTGGGGAGGTTCTATCCTTAAAATTTTGGTAAGTATAATCTTGAACTTCGGTTATGTTTGGTCCTGATTTTTTGAAGGATCTTCTTGCTTGAACGGCTTGCTCCCAATACTTCTGAAAAGTTTGTGCCTGACCATCGGAGAAATTTTTTTCTCGAGGAAAACTCTTCTTGAACTTCTAGAAATTATCTTCCCGAAGCTCTAGGAAGTCTTCTTCTAAACTTTCCAGGATGTGCCCTTAATTCTGAGTAGTTTCTTTCTATATTTTTAGGAATCTAGGACTAATTCAGGGGTATTTTTCTAAATCCCTAGCGCAAATGTACACTGAAAAAATGCGTTTAGTAGTACTTCTGGAAAAAACAATCTGAGTTTTAAGATTTATTTCAACAGCTCATAACTTTTACTTTTGTTTTGTCCCCGAGTGGCAACCGACAGAGCTTTAGAGCAAATATTAGGATCACAAAAGTACTAGTATTTAAACGAGAGAAAAAAATTACTTTTTGTTATTCCAACCCAAGGCGTATTGGTGGTCCAAATAACTTATTTGCTAAGCATTGGTTTGATGGTTTCACCTCAAAAGCCTCTGGCGATGTTCATATTAATTTTTAACGGATCGTTTTATTTTTAATAGGATTAGAAATGTTTGAAAATTGGATATATCCTTCTTGTCAACATGCACCCCTAGGCGTGGACAGCAATTTCTGCTAGAACCAAAGATATAAAGATCAAACAGACAATCTCTTGCCTAGCTACCGTGGTAGGCAAGGGGGAAAGGACCCCAAGACAACTATAAACTAACAATCTCCTATATGGCTTTAACAATATGTCAGATGGTAAAAGTCCAAATAACAATACTTTGAATAGGCGGTTAAGTTCAGTTACCATAAGAAAATGGCAATATTTACGAAATATAGTTTTGACTACACAGCAAATTGTTTATCATTATGCGGGTTGTATTTCTGGTTTAGTTGATAGTAGATAGAAAATATGAGTGCTTCTTGGTTAAAATACTCAGCAACCCATTTTTTACGGTAAATTTCTCAAATATCATTTGTATTGTTGTGAACCTTGATTTTCGATGCGACTTAAGGGGTAAGGCCACTGTAAATTTTTTGAAAAATCGATTTTTTTTTATTGGCTTAAAAAATAGTTTAAACCCTCTAGAATAAGAAAAAAAAGGTCCTGTGCGAAAAAAAATTCGTTGTCCTTAGGAAATGAAGGGGGAAATGCAAATAAAAAAAAAAAACTTTAAACGCGTTTTTCTCGAAACATCGTTTTTCAAAATGGCACGCAGCATAACTCGAACAATTTTCATTTTTTTTACTTGAAATTTTAACCAGATGTGAACATTTACATTATCTTGAGAATGTCGATCGGAATTTTCAAGAACTTTATTTATTGATTTTTTATTAACAAAAAACTTGCCGTTTTTTTCGTCAAAAGTCAATTTTTTTTCAAACGCACGCCAAATCCACAAAAATTGATATTTTTTAAAATCCGATCGACATTCTCTAGCTACAGCCCTCTAGATTAATGGTTTTTTTTTTGTTCTAGACTCAAAAGTGCACCAGTGGTGCTGCGTGCCGCGGAGCCCTGGAAGCAAAACATGTCCCGGGAAGATAGCTGTGGAACCGCCATTTTGTTTTTTTTACTGTTAAAAAATTTGATAATAAAGGTTAATGTACGCCCGATAACACCATTAAAAGTTTTTTTTCAAATACCTTCAATTTCGGGAGCAAAAAATTGGTGAAAAAACCTTTTTTTTTGGGCCGTTACAGTGGCCTTACCCCTTAATGGCATAGGATCAATATTACCATGCTTTGACAGTAATTGTTCCAATAGGATTGAACACGCGTGGGATTGAACATTCCCATGAGTAGGGACTCCATGTTACCCTCGCAAAGGGCCTATACGATACTTATCTCCGGGCCCCTTTGTGTCTCCAAATGGTCTTCTTCAAAGATTTCTACTTTGAAAGATACCTACGATATTTTAAAGTATTTCAACAAAGCTCTTACCGTATCTTCTGTACTGTTCAGATCCTCATACGTTCTTAATCCGAACTACAGAGAACACTTTTATTTGAAATTCAAAAAATATTTCAAATGTCTGTAAAAGTCTGCAACATAGATAAAATGTCTGCTAAATGTCTGCATCGTTAAAAAAGTCTGCTACAAAAATAAAAAGTCTGCAAATTTACAGACATATCTGTAAATATGGCATCCCTGCGTGTGAGTGGCGGAATTCAATTCGTACACGGTCGTTTGAAAAAACCCATTAATGGGTGAAAAAACACCCATTTTCGATAGAAGTGTCTCTCCCCATTTAATGGGTAAATCGAGTTTACCCATTAATGGGTAAAAGCAGTGTATGTCACAAAATGGGTATTTATTCACCCATTGCAAAGAAGCCAGGTTTTCCCATAATGGGTAAAAAATTACCCATTTTTGCGTATAGATTATGTAGCAGTTTGGTAGATTATAAGTTCATGGTTGTCATGGTGTTAAATGAATAAATGCAATAAATAAAAATGAAAATAGTTGTACTGTTTATTCATGCCTTTTTTGATATACCCTAATACTAACCTAAATACTTTTGAAATAAATCCTTCAAACATGTGCCGGCTGAGGTTCCCAAATGTTGATAGTGAAGTGTTGAGGTTATGTCCAAATTTGATGATGCTGTTCCAAATCACCCAACGTATTTTCTTAGATGTATACACATCCATCAATTGGGTAGGGATAACCTTTACAATATTTAAAATAAATGAGCGTTTCAAATAAATAAGAATAATAATCCTTACCCTTTAGATTTCCGTATGAATCTGTGCTCAACTTCTTTCTAAGATCCTCCATGATCATGTTTCCGTGTTTCACCAACATTGAACATTTTTTCACCCATTTTTGTTATTGTATGAGGTTTTCTCTAATGGGTATTTTTTTACCCATTGTCTGATTCAGAAATTCCCCCATTTTATGACAGATAGGAGAGCTATTTAAAAATGGGTGTTTTTTCACCCATTAATGGGTTTTCGCAAACAACCGTGTACTGACCTTTAGTCGAGGAGCACAATAATGTGGCGAAGGTGTGACATCTGCTAGCGCGTAAAAATATCGGGTTGATGTTCGGTTCGCGCTGTAAGGCTTTAACTCGATGCGATGACATACTACCTAGTGTCATAATCATGTGGCGAGCGGGATTTAAGAGGAGAATGAAAAATTTCAAAGTACATTTCTACACGCTTAGAAAAAAAGTACCCAACGGAGCAGTTAAGTGTGGAGGTCAACGTTGAGTTAAATAATGTTTATCTACTCTGAGAAAAATTCAGGGAGCTGGCGAGAAGTCATTTTGCTTTAGCCAACATCTCTAACATCCAAACGTCAAAAGATTCATTGTTTGTAAACAATACTGGGGCTCGTACCCGTAGAAACAAACGTCAGACGGGCCTTATTCAAATAAGGCCCGCGATATGTTGCATACTGTCAAACGTTAGTTACAAGGATAGGGTTGCCAGGCCCCTGGAAAAATTCTATCGTTATACCGACAATTAAATCATGGTCAAGGTTACTATTGCATATAATGTTTACAATAACCATGAAAATAGACGAATTCACCACGTTTATGGCATTCTTGACTATGATCATGGTAACGAGGACTATTCCGAAATTATGGTAAATGTTGGATCAACTATTTTTAATGGTATTTTTTACCATGATCATAGTCGGTTCAAAATCACTATGCTACAATCTAGGCTGCAATAGTCATCCTAATCCCCAATAATGGTAAAATTGACCATCAAATTTCCCTCTCATATACAATGATGATATAAAGATATAATATAATATAAATGATAAATATATATATATATATATATATATATATATATATATATATATATATATATATATATATATATATATATATATATATATATATATATATATATATATATATATATATATATATATATATATAATTATATTATATAATAATAATATTATATTATTATAATAATATAATAATATATAATGATATATAATATAAATGAATGATATATTGCGCTTTTTGCACCTTATAAGAGTTGTGTGAGAATTTTTTTGTCACAGTGATTTTTTTATCACACTCAACATTGTCCCAAAATTTACATTTACTGTTGTTTGAGTTAGCGTGCACACTGCTCGGCGAAATCAAGCCAAACATTGCATTAGGTCCTATGTAACATTTGTGCCAAATCAAGAAAAATAGGATTGAAAATTTTGATTTGTTTTTTAAATCGTAATTGTAAATTAATCATGTAATCTTTAATTTTTGCATGGTTATCAACGTAAGCCGCCATCAAGATCACAAAGAAAAAGTTGATTTTGAAGTTTACTTTGATTCTTGTTGTGTAATTGATACATTTGTTACTTAGGACCTATTGCATTTACAATTGTAGATTGGACCTGTGAGATTGGTCTTCTTTCAATTTAGAATGTACATTGGACTTTTTTGATTGCGATAAGGACTAATCAAAAAACGTTCACATTAGCTTCCTTCTAGCTTTATTTTTGTACTCTTGTATCACCTTACCTTTGCAATTGGCAAAAAATCAATTAAATATTAGTCTATTATATTTGAGAACCCCAAAAACTGGCTACATATTTATTCAATCGGATTATTGTATCAGGTGCACTTATTACTTCAAATACATGCGTTTTAAGCGTAAATGGCAAGGGTTAGTGTACAAACTGTGTAAACTTATGGTTATTTTAGACCCACATATATAATATTAAAACTCCTGGTTTACATATCACGCAAATCATTCTTTTAGGAATGGGTGCATGGCGATGGTAATTTGTAATTCACCCAGCAAATAGGCTTCAAAACAGGCATAAAAAATGTGTGAAAATTTCGTTAAAAGGGATGAAACAAGCTTAAAGTGCAACACCGTGCAATAACAGACCAACTCATCTAATTTTGTTATTTTTGTGCCTGCTACAACGCAACAAAGCATTTTTCGATTGAATAAATATGTAGCCGATGTTGGGGTTCTCAAATATGATGGGCCACTTTGCTTAATGCATGAATTAGGGAGTTCAAGAGTTCAACAATAAAGCTAATACAGAATTACTGTGAATATTATTTTACAAGATCATACCGCAATCACAATAGTCCAATACACATTCTAACTTGGCAAAAGACCAATCTAACAGGTCCAATCTACAAATGCAAACGCAATAGGTCCTAAGTAACAAATCTATCAATTACACGCCTAGAATCACCCTAAACACCAAAGGCAACATTTTCTTCATAATCCTGACGACGTTTTACATTGAAAATCTTACAAAAATTAAAAATTACACAAGTGAGTTGCAATTACGATTTGAACAAAGAATATTAAAATTTTTGATCCTATTTTTTCGATTTGAGACAAACGTTGCTTGAAGTAGTTAAATATTATTCATCCAAACGAAGAACTTTTTGCTTGTTTTCATTCTTCGCACAATCAGAACACGCGTTTTGAGAAGAAAACATGTAGGTCCTATGTCCTATCTGTCAAAATTTTAGACAAACATTGTACATTGGACAAGCGATGACAAAAGTCCAATGTACAGAGCTGTGTGATATCAGATGGCAGGTACATTGGACGTTTTGTTATCGCTCGTATTTTCATTTGTTTTAAATCTTAGAGCCTAATTTCAAAATGATTCATATAAAAGTAATGGATTTCTGTCTGAACCGATATTCAACTCGATTTTGTTTATATTGTTACTTAGAACCTTATGCAATGTTTGGCTTGAAATGTCAAATCATCCTTACACGGTAAATCTGGAAAACTCCTTTTATGACAATATTTTGCACATTATTAAGATTATAATGGATACGTCAAAAAGTGACTAGTTTGTATACACTAATGAAGAGTACTTTTTACGCCTTTTCAAGTATGTCAACAGCGACAAAAAATGTGTAAAAAGTAAGCACCGCTGAGAAAAGAAAATTTTCTCTGCCCGTGACTTGATGCTGACGCCATTTTCAAATAAGCATTTATTTGTTGAGTATTTTAAGTTCGGAACTGTTTTAGGCTGTCGCAGTACAGAAAAATGGAGCAATTATCTATTACGTTGGATTTAGACGCATTTACGATATTGACAGGTAACTTAAATATTTGCATATGTAGTAATTACAAATGTTTAACACTATTTGAAACAAAACAGGTCTTCCATGCCCTGTGTTCGGATGCGATTATTAAGCAGAGATTATTGGGGCCGAATCATAAAAAGCTTGAGACCGAGCTTGAGACCAATTTACTGGTAGTTCAAAAACTATATCCATTTCCTTCTCGACAATGCAGCCGCTGCAATAAGGTTAAAACAATTAGTTCCAGAACGTTTTTAATCAACTCTGTAACGAAATGCGTGAGTAAATTTCTGTGCGAAACCCCGAGACCGGTTTTTTTTTTCAATTAATAAACATGGCTGTGTAATTTATAGATGTCTGTTTCACTTGCGTATTTAAATAACGGAATTGATTCGTTTTCAGCAACACTCGAGCATAATCGACATTTCGAATTGCGTAAAAGTATACATCTTTAAGGTTGAAAAGGAGTAAAAAGTATGCATCTCTTACTTTTCAAAAGGAGTAAAAAGTATGCATATTTTACTTTTCAAAAGGAGTAAAAGTATGCATATTTTACTTTTCAAAATGAGTAAAAAGTATGTATGTTTTACTTCTTTACTAGAGTAAAAAGTATGCACATTTTGACGTATATTCGGTTTACACAAATGAGTAAAAGTAATATACTCCTTTTGGCGTAGTCCCAGTTTCCCTCGAAAGAGCATACTTTATAGTCATAAAGCGTAAATTGAGAATACCGTGTAAGCAACTGACGAACAACAACAAATTATCCTTCCGGATACTGAACTCGGATTTGGAAACAAAATCGGACAACAATGTCACCAGCAGTGAGTTGCGGCTTGTAGTCGAATAATAAAAACGAAGGATTTAATCAAGGATTTCACTTTATTTCAGCTGATAAATACTACGTTGATACAACATTCGTCAGCGTTCCTAGACCGAACATGGAGATTCAAACCTACATAAAGGACGTAATGGTGGACAATTGGGATCTTTTCGAGAAGGAGCTAGATTACACGTACGCAAAAGGTATCCAGTCGGAATCGATGTACCATCCTGTATTGTTTTCCGAAGCAGCGTGGAATGTACGGAATAATAGAGAAAGGCTGACGGAGCTGATGTTCGAGAAATATAGCGTTTTCTTTGTTAAGAATGCTGTTTTGGCGGCATTTGCTAACGGCAGAGCCACTGCTTTGGTTGTGGATACTCACACTTCCGCTGTTCCAGTTCATGTAAAATGAATATGCACATTCTAAATCAATCGAAAAAAATCTAGTTCACTTATTTTTTCTAGGAACGATATGTTCTCAGTCAAGCCGTTGTGAAATCCCCGTTTCGCTGCAATGCCGTCAATACCTTGAGGGTCAGAATATCGATCTGACTTCGGTCTGCTCAGATTCCGGCAGTGCATTACGAATTCCCCAACGGGTATTATCAGTATTTCGGTCCGGAGTATTTTAAACTGGCTGAAAGCTTATTTGACCATACGATGCTGGGAGCAGGTCAGTTGGCTTCCACCAGCGTTGGAATGTGAGACGCTGACGTGCGCGTATCCCCAGTATGGCTCGGTTATTGTTACCGGTGGAAATACTCTGCTGCCTGGCTTCCCGGAACGTTTGAATCGAGCACCGGGCACCATCCAACACTCGGTTGAAAATGATTTCGGTCAACGGTTCCGTATAACGGCGGTCCGGAGCTTGGATAGGCGGATCTATTCTGGCAAGCATCGGAACATTCAAGCAGATGTGGATTTCTTCTCAGGAGTATGAAGAGTCCGGAAAAAGCCAAGTGGAACGGAAATGCCTTTAAACGCAGACGGAGACGGACGATAACAAAAAGAATAGAATTTAAGGATGTGTAGCGGAATAAAAATACAGGAAGGAGCATGCCTCCTTTTTTAACTTACTTATTTATTTATGAGGCTCAAGTGCCATAGGCATAACGGAGCCGAGTTTTTTATTCCATTTTAACAACGACAATCAGCCTTATTCTGCGTGGCGGGTGAGTCGACACGACTCTCTCTCACATACGAGGTGACAATTGTCGCCTCGTGTGAGGTGACTCTCCGTGCAAATCAAATGGAGAGTCACCTCACACGAGGCGACAATTGTCACTTCGTATGTGAGAGCGAGTCGTCTCGACTCACTCGCCACGCAGAATAAGGCTGAATAACTTACTTACTAGGTTAGTTTTGGAAAGCCGAAAAACTCGTGGCTTGGTCGAGGTTGGGGATTTCGATGATTCGGGTAGGAATGGGGAAGTAGGAATCTTTAATGTTGGCTTTCAACAGCAGATTGGCGATGCGATATTGTTGCTGTTGTTGATGATCAGCATCGTAATTGATGTCCAGCGGAAGTGGATTCAAATCGTCGTCATACTCTTCTTTCGGATCCTTTTCCGTGTCCATTAAAAATTCATCTTCCGTGTACGTACTGGTGCCCGACTCCAATGCCGGATATTTCTGACAGCGTTTCTTTTTCGCAGGTTCGGAATTTGGTTCGAAAAACTTTTTTGTGCTGTTCTGTTGATTTGATTGGTATCACATGTAAACAAACAACAATCATAAATACGTCATGTAAATACATATGCACGCTAAATGCAAACTAACTGTCAATGCAAATTTTTGGGAAAATATGAGTGCGAAAAAAATACACTGCAAGTCCAATCATCACAAATGTCTACACTGAACCGATAAATCATGTAAATTTTATCTGAAAACACATATAGTTATTTTCTATGTAGCTTTTCACATAACTTCTATGTGAAAAACACTTAAACAGCCAAGAGATAGTTCATATTATATTTATTGGAACATTCACATACCTGTTATGTGAAATCCCAATGAGAGTTATTAGTATTGGTTTATGTAATTCATGTGAAATTTCAATATGAATGATTGACATCTTTAATAAATGTTATGTGATGTATGAATAGTTTTGAAATCAATTTATTTTAAGATTTTATAATATTTACATGCCATGTGAGTTGAATAATAAAACAATTAAACTATTGTCTTGACGTTTAGCTATGTGACCGCAGACTGCATCGCCGGGTTCAAGACGTGGTCCTTCATTAACATAAGAGATCTCGAGGATGTCCGAGCGCCTTCTGTGGTTCCTGTCGATGACTCCAGAGTCTTCCGTGGAAGTTGATAGCTCCTTAACGCATAAGTTGGGTGCTAGCGCTTGAAGAATATTCGGCTTCTGTGAAACATTAACTAACGAAATTGTAGATAAATTATTTACGTCCACCTGTTATGCACCAGAATACATGCATTCCGTTTCCTTCAGGCATCGGTGTAGTCGAAAATACAAACTGGATGCAAACTCGTCGACCGAATGCGTTATCAGGAATTTCTGGCGAATTTCACACTCTAATATAATGAAGAGATTATGTTTTCTCATCATCTACATGGTTTTACGAAAAATGTGCTGCAAAATTTCCAGTGATTTCATCTAGAATCCTAAATCCGCCAGCAGTGGAATACAACGATTCATCATCGTGAAAATACTGCTAGGGAAACTAATTTTTTTTCATATATGAAAATCACATAAGATTCAACTGACAACACACTTAACCTTTGTTCTCATACAATGTATCGTTTTGTCAGATGAATATTATTGGGTATCATAATAATGTTTATGTGTTTTTCAAATGACATTCAATGGATACACATAAAATGAATGAATATATGATCTGTGTGAAGCTATGTGATGTTTTTAATAATTTTAATGTTGTTTCTTGGTTCAGTGTAGGAATTCGTGAAACTTGCAATAATATGATATCAAGAGATGATATACAATTGTACTCGAAACTTGAGTAACATGAAACGGGAGTGTTGATTGTCAGATACACGGTTACTGGCTAAAACCCATTAATGGGTACTATAGTACTCACTTTTGCTATAATCGCCACTCCTCATTTAATGGGTAAACGCGAATAACCCATTAATGAGTACCGACCACTTCCGTCAAAAAATGGGTATATTTTTACCCATCAGGGTAAAAATTTTTTTTTACAAAATGGGTAAAAAAACACCCATTTTTGAATCATGAATAGAAAAATTGATAATGAAATCATGTGCTTTCGAAAAATTATCCGTTGGAAATAAAAATAGTCGTAGATAGTCGATATATTTCTAAATATTGTTTATTGAACAGCATTAATATTATGTAAAATCCTGGAAGTTATCTCGCAGCGGAGCTGCAACCAGCAACAGGACATTCGTAACCTTAATTTAAAATTCAATTTACAAAAGTTTCCTGAATAAATTTAGATTTACTTAATCTCTAGTTTTTTGTAAGACTCGAAGTCCAGTTTCTTTCGAAGCTCTTCCATTTTTCAAACAATCTGAAAATGGCGGTTTTGGAAATTGATTATTTTAAATTTATTTATTCATATATTTAGTAATCTTTTACATACCAACTGGACCAACTATCCACTTTTACTCAGCTTATTGGTGGAATTGCTTTTGTTGGCAGATTTCGGACCGGTTTTTTCTTGTTTCGAGACTCAACTGAATCGCAACGCACAAACGACTGAAGAGAGTTAAATAATTTTCATAACTATTTTTCACCCATTTTTTCCTGCTAATAAGTTCTCGCCGATGGGTATTTTTTTACCCATTTTGGCAAATCAAATTATACCCATTGTTTGACATTTACGTGTGGTGTTGAAAAGTGCGTATTTTTGCACCCATTAATGGGTTTTAGCTAGTAACCGTGTACAGAAAGACATTAAACGTCAAGGCAGGGTTCAATTATTATTTTGACAGCTTATATTAAAAGTGAAGAAAATTTTCATTGATCAAAATAGTAAATTTCTTACAATATTACATATGTTTTTAATGTTAATTTGGACAGGAAATTGCATATTGGTATCATTTTAATGTGCTTGAGATTAAAGCTACTTGAAATAACTCTGATAATGTAAGACTAGAACAGAGTGGATAGTTTCTCTTGATTATTGCGAAGTTATACTGTTTTCTCCTTCAGTTAAATAAAGGGCAGCGCAATGACCGACAAAGGTAGTACCACAGTCCAGCCACTTGTGAAGATAGGACATTACATTTTAGGAGCGACACTGGGGACAGGAACCTTTGGCAAGGTCAAGATCGGCGAACACCAATTAACAAAGCATAAGGTGGCTGTTAAGATCCTGAACCGCCAGAAAATAAAAAGTCTAGATGTAGTGGGTAAAATTCGTCGTGAAATTCAAAACCTGAAACTGTTCCGGCATCCTCATATAATAAAGCTGTACCAGGTTATTTCCACACCAACCGATATTTTTATGATTATGGAATATGTCAGTGGTGGAGAATTGTTCGATTACATAGTAAACAATGGGAAACTGCAGGAGTCGGAAGCAAGACGATTTTTCCAACAAATCATTTCCGGGGTTGATTATTGCCATCGGCATATGATCGTTCATCGTGATCTAAAACCGGAAAATTTGTTATTGGATCACAATCGTCACGTAAAGGTCAGCTAGGAATCTTAAAGTTTACGTTGATATATCAATGATTTTTTTTTATATTTTAGATTGCTGATTTTGGGCTCTCAAATATGATGTTAGATGGAGAATTTTTACGAACATCTTGTGGATCACCTAATTACGCAGCACCGGAAGTTATTTCAGGGAAATTGTACGCAGGACCAGAGGTAGACATTTGGTCTTGTGGTGTAATATTGTACGCTTTGCTATGTGGAACTCTTCCATTTGATGACGAGCATGTTCCCACGTTATTCCGTAAGATTAAATCTGGAATTTTTCCGATTCCGGAGTATTTGAACAAACAAGTGGTAAGTCTGCTGTGCCAGATGCTTCAGGTAGACCCGTTAAAGAGGGCTACCGTGGAGGAAATAAAAAAGCATGAATGGTTCCAAAAAGAATTGCCAGCCTATCTGTTTCCTTCTCCAGTCGAACAAGATAGCAGCGTAATCGATACACATGCAGTATCCGAAGTTTGCGATAAATTTGGAGTCAAAGATCAAGAAGTACATAACGCGCTGTTGAGTGGAGATCCACATGATCAGCTGGCTATTGCATATCATTTAATTATCGATAACAAACGCATTGCTGATGAAGCTGCGAAGGCCGAGTTAAAAGATTTCTACGTCGCTATAAGTCCTCCACCAGCACCTGTTCCGCCACCAGAAAGGCATACTCCGGTTAACGAGCCATTCAAGTCGCCTTCTATCCATCCCGAAAGAATTGCACCATTGCGAGATCGAGCAACGGGCCCCGGCAGTGCCCCTGTACCGTCCCCGAACATAACTGCTACAGCCGTACCGATAGATAAACATCGAGGTACGCCGGTCAAACGAGCTAAGTGGCATTTAGGTATTAGATCTCAATCGAAACCTAACGACATTATGCTGGAAGTCTATAGAGCCATGAAAGCTTTAGACTTCGAGTGGAAAATCATCAATCCGTATCATGTGCGTGTTCGCAAGTACAACGCACGTAATGATAAATATGTGAAAATGTCATTACAGCTCTATCAAGTAGATACCAAAAGCTACTTGCTTGACTTCAAATCGCTCACAAATGACGAAGTGGAACAAGGGGATGATGTGATCATGGAGAGCCTTACACCACCCCCTCCTGTTGGATTCGGTGGGATGGGCATACCGAATCAACCGACGGGGCATCATACAATGGAATTTTTCGAAATGTGCGCCGCACTCATTATTCAATTAGCTCGTTAAGATATTTTACACCAGGGCAATGCCATTTGTTGATAGATCAATATCCAAAGTTTATTTTATATATTTCAAATGATCAATAAAGATGCCATTGAGTATACATCATACAAACAATATTTCCTTCTAAGACAGCCCATAATTTAGTATAGCATTATTTTATTTATTTTATTTTCATGGCATATGACGTTCATTTTAAGGTGAATTGCTGATGCATGTATTTTTTCCTATCTTTTATCTCTTTCTCGCAAACTTACCTCGCTATTTCAAATTTACATAATCTCGATTGTTAGTGAATGAACATCGACTCGGTCAGATTGCTCACAGAAAGTAAGCATACGAACTGATGTGGTGAAATATTCAATATCTAGCACAGATTCTGAGTTATATCAACTCGAAATTTTGAGGTAATGGGTGCCGTCGAGAATGCTTAAGGTGCACAATATCCTTCCTACGTTCTCAGTTCGTGGCTGCTCCACTCCTATCTTGTGGGCACATTGTACTCTCTAGATCTTGCTTCACCTATAACTTGTCATCTTGCTCGTTGCGTATTGTGTCAACCGGATTCCCATTGGACACCATTTGCGCAGAATAGTTGTCGGGCGTTCTTGCAACATGGCCTGCCCAGTGAATACTGGGTTTGTCAGTGAGTTGCGCGAGCTCATGGTTCATCATCCGCCTCCAGACTCCGTTCTCCTGCAGTCCGTTAAAATGGTTCTTAACACCCGTCGCTCAAAAACTTCGACTGCTCGCAAGTTGTCCACTTCTTATGCCCGTAAAGAACAACCGGTCTTATTAGAGTTCTTACAGGTTACACTTCGTACAGGAGCTAAGTCGGTTTGACCGCAGTTGCTTGTGGAGCCAACGTTACTTGAATTTTTCAGCAAAAGTTAAGAAATTTTATCGAGGAATGTATGAGTTATTAGCGTTTAAAAGCTGACCAAACTTTTTTTATACACCTGACTATATTTTCTTTATCTCACAGCAGTATTGCTGGAACCGCCAAATTGTTAACAGCAGCGGAATTAGCTTAGTTTATCTTAGCTTAGCTTTAGCTTGACTGACTGCACGTATCAATGGTTGCTACTCCGTGATTGATCAGAATCAGCGAAATTGCACAATTGATCAACTGAATGAGGCTGGGAGTAACCGACCATTCTCACTGTACACGTTTCAGTGACTCGATTTCTTTAATAATCAATAAAGGCGAAGGCCACGTCCTTGCAATCAGGTGGGAATAGGAAAGGAAAGTAAGTGTGAACATTGCTGTTTAGAGACCGTGTTTACCTCTGCATCCTCATAAAGGTCACAGGAAGGAGGGCGAGAATTCGAATCGGTATCTGTAACCTTTTCACACTTCATCACTTGCTGAAACCCGCATTGGCGGTTAACCGCTGGTGGAAGAATGGACCAGTGTAAAAACGAGTTCCGACGTCGACAGCCAGGTGATGCTGCAGTAATTTATTTATTTATTATATATATATTCCATCTGACCTAAGGTGGTCTAAATGAATTTTTTTATGACGGGGAAAGCCGTTTTAATGTGGCGTAAAAAACCCATATCTTTTGCAAAACAATACAGTAAAAAACAATACAATACAATACAAAACATTGCTTAGTTGCACATCCATAAACATAATTAAAATAAACAAGATTACAAACGTAGGATATGGTCAAAGTATAAAATAAGAAACATCCATAGTTCGGAGCAATCCTCGTCGTCAATCAATTGAAGGAACAACAACTTGTTCATTGATCTATCCTTCTCGTAGTATGCCATTCTGTCAGTCTGCGCTTGAATGTTGCCAGAGCACAGTTGAAGTCGAAAAGAAAATAGACAACGTTGAACCTAGCTGATATGAAGCGGATAGGGTAATGAAGTCCATATGATGAATTACGGGGTTCAAGCAGCAAGAAATCCTGTTGGCGAAGCATTCGTTCAGGAGCGTAGAGGTGAGTTGACTTAATAGCTCCGGTGAGTCAATTCCACCTGTTAGTGTATTGGCGACGAAAACAGCTTGCGCAATATTTCGCCTTTGGTCCAATGTCTGTAGTCCCAGCAATCTGCATCTATCTTCTTATCGTGGAAGGTTCAACGGGTCACGCCACGGTAGGCGACGCAGGGCATATCTCACGAATCTTCGTTGAATTGCTTCGATCGTAGCTGTCCATGTTGCCTGATATGGGCACCATACAACAGAGTTGGATTTCAAAATCGATCGCACCACAGCACAGTACAAAGACCGAAGGCAGAGAGGGTCTTTAAATTCACTAGATATTTTAAAAACGAAACCCAGCTGTCGATTCGCTTTGCTGGTAATATCGTCGTAATGCAATCGATACGTTAGTGCCGAATCCAGAGTGTTGCCAAGATCACGAACTTGATGAACACGTTCGAGAAGCTGGCCGTTCATTGCATAATTGTGCGTGATCGGATTGCGCTTGCGATGAAACGAAATGATGTTGCATTTGTGGATGCTTAACGTCAGCATGTTTCGGGTGCACCAACCAGCGAACCGATCTAACAACAGTTGCAGAGCATAGCAGTCCTGGATGGTTTTGATGACCATGAAGATTTTGACGTCATCAGCGTAAAACACACGGCAACCAGATGGTAGTACGGTAGACAGCTCATTAATGAAGAGTGAGAATAATAAAGGGCCAAGATTGCTCCCTTGTGGTACGCCGGATGAATTTGAGAATGCTTCCGAAGACTCAGATCCTATTTTAACGGTGAGCCTACGGTTTTTAAGGTATGATTCAAACCAGCTGACAAGGTCCGCAGAGATACCAATTCTTCGTAGGCGTTTAAGTAGCATTCAATGGTCAACTCGATGAAAAGCAGATTTGAAATCAGTGTAGGCAATGTCGATCTGTGCACCAGCATCAATGTTGCGTATGCAAAACGAGGCAAACTGTATGATATTTGTCGAGGTTGATCTCTTGGGAAAGAAACCATGCTGATCCGTAGAGATTTAATTCTTACAAGAGTTGAAAAGTACCTCGTTCATTATGATCTCGAAAACCTTTGAACAAGTACACAACGAAGTAATGCCTCTGAAATTCTCGATGTTCTGTCGATCTCCTTTTTTAAACACAGGGAACATGACTGACGTCTTCCAACTTCCAGGAAATACATGCTGCCGTAATGAAATGTTGAACAGTTTCACGAGAGGGGAAAGTAACTCTTCGCTGCATTTTTTAAGGATACATGACGGTATGCCATCAGGACTGGATCCAGAGTCTTTCAATTTATTTATTGCAGCGTTTACTTGATGGGTCGTGATCTCAAAGCTATTTAGGAAGCACACGTCCCTAGGTGTGTCTCTACAAGCGTCTGCAATTTGATGTGTATACGAAGGAGAATCAGAAAAAGCACGTCTGAAGTGAGTTGCAAATAAATTGCACTTTTCTGATGCGGATGTGGCGACTTCTTTACCCAGAAACATCTCCACGGGCAATCCATTCTCCTTCCGTTTAGTGTTAACAAACTTCCAAAAATGTCGTGGCTGTCGGCGAAGATTTTCCTGAGTGCGTATACAGTAGCGCTTATAAAGGAAACGATTATACGTGCGATAATTAGTACTTGCACGTGCTAAATGATGCTTGGCGAAAGAGCAACGAGACTGACAGTAGGTTCGCAGTGCTCTCGATCTTAGGCGTTTGAGACGTCGTAAATGTGCATCCCCCCAAGGTGGCTTAGGAGACGGCCAACGCAGTGGCACAAATTCAACCTAGTAGGTCTTCAACACGTTAGTGAAGTATTCCACAGCAACATCAATGTCTTCCGTGGTTTCCAGGATCTGCCAGTCAGTTTCACGAAGCGCTTCTATCAATCCCTCAAGATCGGCACGACGGAAATCAAGCCCTCGGTCATCCGGAATGCTTCCAAATACAATCAATACCACACTCAGATGTAGATGGCACTGCAGTAATGCCTAACCTCAGGAACAGATGGCGCTGCAGTAATGCCGGCAAGTTGCGCGTGTTTGAGAGCCTTACCACCTCTCAATTATCTGAAAATCCTTTGAGAGGTCTGGTTAGCGTTCCAATGATCTTCCAACACACTGCGAGAATTCGAATCGGTATCTGTAACCTTTTCACACTTCATCACTTGCTGAAACCAGCATTGGCGGTTAACCGCTGGTGGAAGAATGGACCAGTTTAAAAACGAGTTCCGACGTCGACAGACAGGTGATGCTGCAGTAATACCAATGCAGTACCCACACTCAGATGTAAGTGGCGCTGCATCAATGCCGAACCTCAGGAACAGATGGCGCTGCAGTAATGCCGACACTCTGATCCAGGTTTCGCTGCTGTGGTGTGTACACTCACCACTAGCACCCAATACTATTAAACGCGATGGCCGCGGTTGGCGTTTGTTTTCACGTGGGATTTAAGGCGAAACGAAATGCCTTTTTCCCGTTTGTTTCACTACACTTTTCAACACTATTATCACTAAATGATTGCGTACAGGGCCGTTGGGAACTAGTTGATAATTTCACTCGCTGAATATGGGGGGGGGGGGGGGAGGTGGGTGCGGAAAAACGACTCAAAAACGGAGCACTACTTCTACCGAACCGATCACGACTAAGCCAAACTTTCCCTCAATTGTTAACAGCCACAGAATTTGCAAATCTTTCAATTTGGATAGGAAACCACCAAACATCAAGCTACGTTCGACCAAACAAAGGATAAAAATCATTTTTACAATTAAGCACCAATAACGGCATTAACTATTCCTTATTGTTGAATTTCACCAAGACCTTTGCTGCCGTTATAAGCATAACTATCCCATGTATATAGGGAAACCCATAGAACATGGGACAATTATGCGTAGAACGGCAGTTTGCCTCTCCTTTAATTTTGAGTTTCGATCCATTGACCAGTATTAGTTTTTTTTCCATACTATTCCAAAGGACCAGAAAGTTTACAAAAATAGCGACTTTTACTGATAACCGAGAGTGATGCACCACAATCTACTTCCTCTCAATGGGATTTCCCCCCACATAAACAGCAGGAAAAGTGGCTAAAGTCAGTCGTCGAAACTGGCTTCCTCAAAATTACCAGCTGGGTGCAGCAGTTTGATTCCCTCAAACATCACTGGCCCGCTAAGAGAGACAAAATATGTCAGTTTGTCATCGTCACTCATTTTATTGACCTTGTAGAAACTTTTTAACCTTGCGTACCAATCATTAAAGCTTACACCCCGTATACTATAGGATTCCATGGTACAAGCAATGCTCGAATAACTCATAGCTGCTAACTTTTTAATAATAAGATATTATGCAACCAAGGTAATTTTACATCAAACAAATAAAACGTAGCAAAAGGGCACAAATCCAGAATAATTGTCTGCAATATCCCAAAACGTTAAAAAAATGCGAAAAGAAAATGGAATAGGTACTTAAATTTAATAAAGAAATTGGAAAATACAGGCTTTGCACTTATTGTTTCAAACAGAGGAATAAAAGAATGGTTGACTTACCCAGGATGCCTTCTTGACCTTTGCCAAGCAACGACCGTTGTCGTACGGATAACCTTTACCGCAGTATCAATGACTTCTAGTACAGTCCACCTATCCGCAACTGTTTCACCGCAACGACGCTGGATTTATCCAAATTTTCACTCGGATGTCTATTCTCAATCCGGATGCTCTAGGTGTGGTAGAATCACTATTCGACCAATTCAACCCTGCACTTGAAACTTCGCCGGAATCTGTTCAGTGGAAAAGAAAACTCTCTTATTATTAATAAATAATGAAGCAGAAAAAATCGTTTATCC
The DNA here is from genome assembly GCA_034211315.2 of Aedes japonicus. Lineage (NCBI taxonomy): Eukaryota > Metazoa > Arthropoda > Insecta > Diptera > Culicidae > Aedes > Aedes japonicus. The sequence continues at coordinate 752,954 of JASCZW010000013.1, read as the reverse complement.
GCTTTGGATTCAATGCACAACAAATAATTGGTCCACCCTATTGAAGGATTGTTAGCGCTTTAGTATTCGATAGTGAAATAGCACCACTCTGCTAAACAAGATGGCAATCCGACGCCGGGCACACTTACCTCTGGAGGAATTCTACTTAGCTTAGCTTGACTGACTGCACGTATCAATGATTGCTACTCCGTGATTGATCGGAATCAGCGAAATTGCACAATGAATCAACTGATTGGGGCTGGGAGTAACCGACCATTTACACTGTACACGATTCAATTACTCTATTTCTTTAATAATCAGTAACGGCGCCCGCCACGTCCTTGCAATCAGGTGGGAATGAAGAAGGAATGTTTGTTTTTGTTGGGGCGTAGAACCACTGCGTCCACTGAGTTGAACTTTTGTGGTATACCTCTGTTTACTATTCTAATTCGCATCTTAAAGCTAGATTACCATTTGACAAGTGACCAGCCTAAGACGCGTCTCCCAGACCGGCAAAATTGAGTTTATAAAACCAACTACTTTTCCAGGATTTGTAGTCCAAATTTCTTTAGGTTGCATATAGCCACTGTAAAGAAATTTAAGTCTGCTCTTGTACAAAGCACCACAACTGCAAAGCAGATGTTCCGAGGTTTCACGTTCCATGTTACAGAAACGACAGATATCACCTGGCCAATGATTGTCAAATGATATCTACTCGGGCAATGTCTGGTTACTAGGCCAGTATAGGTACAAAGAACTCTCTTTTTGAGCTCTAGAAGCTTTTTACTAATTGTAACATTTGGAATTATAAACCTTTTCGCTTGAACACACTATGTGGTGACCAACCAATTGGTCATCACCCTCATTTTTGTAGCACAGTATGATATAACCCAGAATAAATTTACCGAGTTCTCTTGGCACACCAATAAAAGAATGTATTCCTAGACAAGTTTGGATGTGCATTTATCATTACTTAACGCTTTGAGGGCCACTTGGCTGTCTGTAAAAGTAAAAATATTGGTATATCTATATTTTCTTGTCGGACAAACGTTAACACATTTTATTATAGCAAAGATCTCCGAGCAAAGATCTTCCTAATCTATACCTGACGTTTCACATATGTTTTAAGGGATGTCATGGTTTTCCACAGGTTTCATCCAGTCTCCATTCACATCACTGGCCCATTTTGAAAGCTTTGTGACTGACTGAGTCACCAAACATGAAAGTTTTCAACAGTTTAAGTATAAGCAAACTCTTTGCCGCTTCTAGTTGCACGTATTCGTGCAAAGGCAGCAGATTTAGAATTGCATTCAACGCATTCAATGGAGTGCTGCGCATCGCTCCCGTTATAGCAATGGATACTAGCCGTTGAAGTTTTGTAAGCTTTTTCTGTGCAGTAGCCTCTTTTGTTTTTGGCCACAACACAAGAGAGGCATACGTTACTTTTGGACGTATTATGGAAGTATAAATCCACATTATCATTTTGGTCTTAGACCCCATTTTCTGCTAAATGTTTTTGAGTATATCCAGAAAGCACTGGTTGCCTTCCCTGATAATAAGGTAAAAAAACGAAATGTATCACAAATTCTCCAACTATTTCTTTTATGGTTTGGATAAGTCGTTAAGAAAAATAACCATACGAAATTTATTAGGGTTACCGATCACACACTCAAGATGAGCATTCCAGTTCGGTTTGGCATCCAGTATCACTCCTAAGTATTTAACTTGTTCACTAAGATGAATCGTTAATCCTCCTAGCTGAAACGCGTTTAGACTAAACTTGCTTTTCCTAGTGGCAGGTACAATTACTACTTTTGATGGATTAATGCTCCTTGATACACCAAGACTGGGCCCAATGCTTTCTTTCTGAAATGATGTTGTCAAACTTTCCCCTCACTATTATGACTATATCGTCTGCAAAACCTACAACCTCGAAACCTTTTTCCTCTAAGCTTCTTAGAAGATCGTCTACAACCAACGACCACATGAGTGGTGAGAGGTCTCCTCCTTCGGGACAACCTTTCGTTGTCCGTACTGTAATAGACGAACTTCCCAGCTCTGAAGTGATTTCTCTTGTTGCGAGCATGGTATGAACCCAGTTAATTATGTTCATGTCAAAGTTACTTTTCTTCATGACACGAGCCATAAACGAATAAGAAGCGTTGTCGAAAGCTCCTTCAATATCTAAGAAAGAACAAAGTGCTATTTCTTTTACCGATCGAGCTTTTTCTACCTTTGAAACCACACTATGCAGTGCCGTAACTGTTGACTTACCAGACTGGTAAGCAAACTGGAACTCAGATAGTGGATGCTTGTTCATGTAATTTGAATTGATATAATCATTCAACACTTTCTCCATAGTCTTTAATAGGACTGATAAAATACGAATGGGTCTGTATGATTTAGGATGCGCCTTGTCTCGCTTTCTTAGTTTAGGTATGAAGATAACTTTTACTTGTGTCCATGAAGTTGGAATGTGGTTGAGTCTCAAACTTGCCTACAAAATCTCAATTAATGGCGAGATCAATACTGCTTCGCCGTTTTCAAGTAATGCTGGAAATATCCCGTCCATTCCTGCAGATTTGTATGGCTGAAACGATCTCAACGCATTTTCTACCCTGGCTTTCTTAAAGATTGTATCAGCCAAGTCATTTGCGGCGATTTTTGTTCATACCGACATTTGAGATTTCCTTGTAGAACTTCTTTCACCTTCAAGTTATCCATCTCTGATTGGGTCTACACACAAAACTGATTCAGGAAAATGTGTTTCCATAATCAGCTTTAACGTTTCACTAGGAGTTTTTGTAAAAACTCCATCCTAATTTTTCAGATACCCAAGTTCAATCGTATGCCCTCTGAAGTCTTGCGACTTCCGGATTATTGCTTATGTTTTCCCACGTTAGAACCCTTTCGTTTAGATTTTATTATTTATTTATCAATAAGTGCACTCCTATACAGGGTCCAATCTGCGGTTCTTTTCGCTTTATTAAACAACCTACGAGATGTTTTACACAGACGTTCCAACTTAGAGTTCCACCACGGAACATGCCTGTTAGAGGACGATTCCTTGATAAGACAACTAATATTGAAAGAATTTAAAATCGTATCATTTACCTTGATTGAAAATGATTCCAATTTCTGAACTGAATCAATCTTTCCACCTTCTGTAAATAACTCCGAATTTAAATATTGTGCGTATTGATCCCAGTTTGTTTTCCTCGGATTTCGAAATCGAAGGAATGTTAGTGTGACCTTTGCTGTTTAAGGACCATGTTTACCTCGGAATCCCCACAAAAGTCACAGGCAGGATTTTTTTATTAGTAGCGTAGGGCTCGATGGATCAGGATTCACCTTGATAAGTGATGTGATCATATTAATAATTCATAGTCGTTAGTAAAGGTGGGTGAGGCGGAAACAATATAATATAAAATGTTAAGTTTGAATTTTATTTGATCTAGGTTCAATATATTGACGTAGGGACAATGTGTATTACCTGTTTCGCTCCGCGCTCATGAGAGCACTTACCACCTCTCAATTGTTTGAAAACCGTTTGCGGGGTCCAACTGGTTAGCGTTTTGCTTCCTTCAAGGTCACCGGGTTATTTAAGTGATGGCGATTGGTATTTAAAGCCGTTTTCTGCTGTTCATTGGCTAAGATTCTCGGATATTTCGTCTTGGGCGAAACCATGCCTCCGACATAAAGGTGCAACCTGAGGGCTTTCTTCCTTTACACGTACAATGCGTCTGAGGCTTTGTTTATCATGTCACTAGCAAAAAATAACGAAATTTTCAGTGTAATATATGCAATATATGGGACCTACCGAGAGCACTTTTAATTATTTTTACTTTTCACTTCATACGAAAAAAAATCCTAAGCGAAACACTGCCTATCAGACCTCACGACTGCACTTTTTCCTATTGCAAGTTCACAAAACACCTAAAGAAACTCCTGTTTATCAACTTTGGAGAGGTCATCCATTTTCACATCAAAACACACTGACAGTGAGTATTGTTGCCAGCTATCCGCCAATTGTTGGTCGCGCAAAAAAGGAAAACAGCAGGAAAACAACAGCAAAGAAGCCATAAGTGACCTCCTTAAAAGATTCAACAATGATTTTCGCCCCGGATCGGGAACTTTTCCCGAAAAATTTAACACCTTTCACTGCACGATATAACACTTCACTTTACCGCCGCTGCCGAACATATTTAGTCCAGGTTGATACGTTTTTTCACGCGCCATTTTCTTTCTCTATTCCTCTCTACCTCTTTCGACGAGACTTACATCGAGGCGTACAAAAATCAATTCTTCATATTATCCCGGATCTTCATTCCATAAACGACACCGAACAATATTTAACCGAAACAATAGATTCCGCGCTACGATCGCAGCTGTTCGCAACCAAACAATTAGTTACCGAAACAATAGATAACGCACTATGCCCTATAACAGAACCGGTCAACTCAAAACACTGTGACGCACTTTTCCCACAAAACCTATTTGTTTTCAGTGAAATATGACGCGATTTCCACAGATTTCCCTCCCTAAGTTATCTGAACTTTTCAAACTCGCGACGCTGGTCCCATAGCCTTTCCGTGCGACCTACTAAATAACTGACAGCGAAAAATAAACACGTCCGCTCGCGCCCGAAACTTGCTTAGCTCTCCCATACCTCTGGGGAAATTCTACTTACGATGAACCCGTATCTATCAAACCAAACAGCGGTTAGTGACTTTTGGCAACTATGAGCCTTGAATCTTAAGCAAATTGACTTCCTTCGTGATCGGCCGCACATCCATCGTCACTTTCCCGCAAATAGTGAATGCTCGAGGCTTTTCTCGTAGGCTGAGATAGCTCTTTCACACGCGACGTCACTTGCACCTCGTTCGCCACTTTTGAATATGAGTTTCAGATAAAACTAACTGTCTTTATATTCATGTTCGATGTCGAACCCATCAGTTCGGTAGGCGCTAGATCGTCAAGTCAAGTGACGTTTCGACAGCGCAGGCATGTAACAGGCTTATGGAAGTCATCACAATAGAAACGTATAGGCATAACTGATACATCTACCGTAGGCCTATATTAATCGGTAACTATATACAGTAACGTTCAATGTACAGAAAAACAAGTTTTTCTTTTTTAGTCCATCGGTGGCCAAACTTTGGTCGCATCAGAATGACAGGACACTGGCAGGAAATTCAGATATTCGGCAAGAAGAACTGTTGAGTGGAATAATTAGAATAAGAATTAGTATCTTTAAATTGTGCTCAGTCACATCACAACATACAGTTTTGATCGGTTTTCCAAAGCTCCTCTAGACGCGATTTGTCAAAAACTGCGTTGTGCAGTAACATTTTGACGAAAGTGGAAATGCGACTAATCGAAGGTGAAAAAGACTTTACAACGCAGTCCGGAGAAGAAAGCAAGGACTTTCTGAATGGTTTCAATTTACGGTAAACATCTCCAGCCAGTAAAAATTTCGTAAAATATCTGAAACGGAAAAACATTTTTGTTGTGAAACCTTATAACTATAGGTAGCTGGAATTTGATTGAAAAACGTATACTTACTGACATCTCAACATATCCTTGGGCATTTCAATCTCTGCCGCTGGCAACTCCCATCCAGCCTTCCCAAATGTAGCTTGCACAAAGCATAGAAGCAAATCTTTAGTAGAATCATATCTCGGTTCCGGTTCTTCCAGCATTTTAACGATATTGCAGTATTTGGGTATTAGCTGTGCCAACCATTCTGGTTCAATTGCCGTTATACCTCGAATGAACATTTTCGCTTTGCCACCATCCACCGTTTCATAGGCCTCCTGATAGCATACCCATTCTGGATTCTTTTTACGCAGCACAGAACTTGAATGCATGAAGACAGGGTCTTCCATATTGGCCAGATTGTACGCGTGTTTGTATTTGATCCGATCCGTTTTCAGTTTAATTTCACTCTCTGGGATTTTACGGGCAATTTTGTCAGCCATACCAATCATCATCAACTGGCGCAATAATTTGGCCTGAATTTCGCTTGGGGGCGACATTCCAGGATCAACAGCTAAGTTTAAATCCTTGAGGTTAACATTTATCTCGTTTGTAAGTTGCACTCGTAGTTTGCGGATTTCCTTGATAGCTTTCAATCGAATGCCGTTTTCTTCACAAAACTCCGTTAAACGGCCTTTGCTGTTGGCAAACTCTGCTGCACCAACGGCACGCAGCAAAATCATCGGGTCACCAAGCAGAAGCGAATGATTGGTTCCAGCCCAAGCTTTCCTTTTTGCTCGCCATTTTTGATGATCTGTCGTGTCTTCGGATAGGGACACCTCTTGGAAAATTTCCTGAACGGACAAAGCAGCCACCATACATATTGCATACGGTAGCAAACCGTGTTGATGGCTTAAAGCTAGCATTTTTCCAAATCGTGGAGCAACAGGAAATGCAGCAATTGTCCTACCCAGCTTGGTAATACGGCTTAAGGTGTTAGATTTGCTTTTGTTATTCACAATACATTCCTGCAACGCATCCATCAGAATGAGTCGTTTCTCTGCAACTTCCATCTGGGTTCTATCCGGTGGAGATGGAAAAGGAAAGTTTACAACTTTATCGATTCCCATGCATTTCATTTGCAGTATCAAATCATCGACCGGCTTTTTCTGAATTTCTGGCTCGGCAAATTCGACAAATTCATCATTAAACACGGCACTTGAGTAAAGCCTGTAGCAATGGCCGGCAGAAATTCTACCAGCTCGTCCAGCACGTTGGTTGGCGGATGCTTTGCTTATATATGTTACTACAAAGGCCGTGACTCCAGTCACCTTGTCGTAAAGTTTCGTTTTCTGTCGACCACAGTCAACTACATACTTGATTCCAGGTATGGTAAGTGACGTTTCAGCCACGTTTGTGGCAACAACGCAAAGGCGGGTTCCTTCCGGTGGTTCTTCGAAAACCTTCTGCTGTTTCTCTGATGACAGTATTGAGTACAAAGGCAGAACCCAAAGCGGTTGACTATTATTCATTGCACAAGTATTTGAATCTTCATCTAAGTCCGAGTCCGAATCGCTCATCTCATCTTCGTCGTTTTCTTCCATTTCATCATCGCCCTCTCGTTGATCAGCTTCAGCATCATCCCACGGGAGCTGATAATTGTCCAAGTTTATTTTAGGCAATTCTATCCGTTCCATTTCTGTGGAAAAAGAAAGTAAGATTGGAATGAAACCAGGGAAAAAGTTACGCAAGAGAATTTCTAACTACTCCACATGAAATAGTTTGATTCATTTAGGGAACATCCATTGATTATGTCACGCAAAAATAGTGACTTTTCAGACCTCCCCCGTGTCACGTTTTTTGTACGCATACATGGATTACGACGTTTTCTCAATCTCTCCTGTCCCCTTACTGCGTTACGTAATTAATAGACCTTCCATTATTTCTTTTTGAAGAATAACACAAGACGGCGAATGTGCACTTTTCATAAATTTCTCTGCGCTGTAATTTAAGACAAATGGCTCCTCAATTTAAATTGGGTAACACATAAACTAACTCGAAACATTTTAGGAATGAAAAGTGTCTCCATAAATTCATTTGTTCTAAAGTCGACCGATTGTACCCACGTGCACTGGTCTTACAATCGATCGAAACCAAGGCGATGTTTTTATGTGAGTATCATTATCATACAGACATGCTTGAAAGAACTTTCATAGTCCCGGTCGTTGTATTAAAAAAAAACGTAGACAAACTAGTTCAAAAGTCTGAACTGCCGGTAATCACAAGTTAATCACATCTATAAAGTAGGCCTTGGGAAAAAGAAAATTGATGTTTTCGAACTTGATTTTCATGCATAGTTTGCTATCTCGTCAATTCACGTTACAACTCATCAAAGGTCAGCATATAACGCTGTAAAAATGAATATGCTGAAAGGAAAATATATTCGTTTCTAAGTTCCAGAGTCAGATAATCCTTGGTGTAAGTGTTATGCGGTTAATGCCCCTAAAGCTCTTCCTAATTCCTCTTTATGCTCAAGGATGACCACTGCGAGCAACTAGTGCTTCCGACGATCCATTAAGCTTATCACATGAATTGGCCCAAGATTCAGCATCTATCAGATGCACAGTGAATGATTACTGAAGCCATGTGGAAGGCTGGCGTACTGTTGGCTCCAACCGGGTTTGGAAAAGTGGCTGGACCGATTATGATCACAGGACAAATCTTCGTAAACTACAAAAAAAAAAAAAGGGCAAAAGAGAAAGCCAACAACCGAAAAACGCTTTGAAACGTCAAAAATACAACAACCGATTAGGCTTTTTGACGTTTAATCACTTTTTTAGCACATGCAGAACAATGATGGTTTGTTTTCCTCCAAAATAGTTTCCTTCTTTAGTGGCGAACCAGCCCAGGAGGCTGAAAGCCACTATAATAAAGAAACAACAAAAAAAAAAAAAGTTTCCTTCTTTCTTGCTCGCCTTTGATCTAAATGGCGCTGTAGTGTGCGTGCGTTCAAGGTCACTAAGCCTAATAGAAGCAACGACACCAATATTAACTTGATTAAGAAAAGTGACGATGACAATTCGACAGGAACTTGGTTTGAACCCCTACATCACCGAAATGAAGTACGTAGGGCAGTACAAGATAATGGTTTTTCTGAACAGCCACACGCAAGCCAACCGATTAATAGAAAACATCAACAAATGAGACAGCATTTACAGAGCTTACGTACCAAAACATTTGGTATACATTACGGGAGTACATTCAGGAATGCCAGCAAATATCGACATTGAAAAAATAAAAGCAGACATCCAATTTGAAGTGCCAATAATGGATGTCGTCAGGATGACAAGGTATGAAGAAGGAACCGGTAAAGTACCGATTAACAGAATAAGTATAACCTTTCGAGCACACAAGCTGCCCAGGATCGTCAGAATGTACTGTTGTTCCAGCAGTGTCCAACCGTTCAAACCGAGAGTAGTGGTATGCCAAAAGTGCTTGAGATTTGGAAACAGAACGGACAACTACAGGGGAGCAATGAGGTGTCAACGCTGTAGCCAACGTCACGAGCATGAAGACGAGTTTAAGAATTGCCCGAAAAAAAACTACTGTGTACACTGTAAATCATCCGAACACGATCAAGCCTGTCTCGAACGTAAACGTCAACATGACATCAAGCGGCTAATGTCAAGGAAAAATTGAACATTCACAGAAGCCGGTGAACAGATACCGCAAATTCAAAATTTGTACCAACCACTACGCCATGCTGAGGAATTTCCAACACCAGCGGAATCCTATGCGCAGCTGGTAAAAGGCCAATTCATCTGGAAGAATCCAATGCGAGAGGAATGGATTAAAACAAATCAGGAGATGAAGGCTTCTGTAAAGCTGTACAAGGAGGATCCGAAGATGAAATCGCAAAAAAGAGTTCACAACGAACAGCCACATAAGAAAACCGATGTGCAGACAATTACCGAGCAAAGGAACCTCATCATCGTACGTACGTCGGAAGCAAAAAATGGAGTGGGATTGACCAACAACCACAAAACGTCAGACAAAGAACAGCTGGAAGCAGAGTTGAGGAAAAAGGAAGAACGTCTTTTGGAGAACTCTCGACAGATGCAAGCTATGGAAAGCCGAAAATAACAGGAACTTATCATGTCCTTTTATGCGGATTTCGGGGAAAACCTGGGCCGAAATGAGGACATGAAGGAAGCCTTTAGCCTTTAACCACAAAATATTTCAAGCTGACAGACACGATCATTCCAAGCAAGACTCAACTGGATCATCTACCAAGCATTCCCGATGGCGACAACCTTTAAAATATTACAAGCAAATATCCAGAGCTTGAATAAAAATAAAGATGAATTACATCGGATATTCTCTGGAAATAAATATTCAGCTGCGATTTTATCATGGAAACATGGACGAATAAAGCATTGGAGAACACTAGCAAGTACAGAATAAGCGGCTTTCATTTCATCCCGTGTTCAATCCCGTGAATACTTCTGGATAACTCCGTAAACTACAAACTTATGCCTCCCCTCAACGTGACAGGTTGACACAAGTGGTAAGTGTACGAATCTTACATCTAGATTTGATGATATTATTACTGTATGTGAGTCCTTCGATCACCACGACTTTGAAGATGATACGCGAAAAATTATCTATGGATTACGAGGATACAAGAGAGCGCTGCTTGGAGGTGACTTAAACGCACACCACATTGCGTGGGGTGACGATAAGTGCGACAAAAAAGGAGAAATTTTGATTGACTTTTTCAACAACAGTGACCTTTTCATTTTAAATACCCATCCGGTGCAATGCAAGACCAACTTCAATCGACGTCACCCTGTGTTCAGCATCGGAAGTCATCACGTCGGCATCGAAATCAACTGGACTGACAAAAAGAGGATTACGAAATATCGACGAGTACGAAATATCGACGATCTAACGAGAAATGTTGGTAAGATCCACAAGAAAAACAGGAAGAAGGACAATCGTGTACCGAAGTTCTGGTGGTCAGACAGCGTTGACGAAGCGTGGAAGGAGAAAAATGCAGCAAGGGCAGAGTTCAATCGGAAATCCAGCCTACAGAATCTTCAAGAGTTTAAACAAAAAGCGTCTGTTTTTCAACGAAGAAAACGAGAGGAAATTAAGAAGAACTTCGAAGAGTTTCCGGACGAAATTGGACCATTCACCGAATCAAAAGAATTGTGGCTGAAAACAGGAAGATTGACTGGAAAACGAATTATAAAATAAGAAAATAACATCATCTACGATGACGCAGAAGAAGCTGAACTTTTCCTGGACACGCATTTCGGGAAACAGGACCCAGGACAAGTAATGAACCTTCCGTTGTATCCAATGCAAGTTGCATCAGATGAACTTTTAAATCGAGAGAACTGGACAGCAATAACTCTAAAAGAAAATCATCCGCTCCAGGGGAGGACAAACTAACGTACGATATACTCAGGAGCCTTAGTTCGGAAGTAACAGACAACGTGATAGAGGATATCAATAACATGTGGAGACGAGGAATGGTAAGCGCATCATTGAAAACCAAAAAGGTTGTAGCCATCCCAAAACCTGGTCGAGACCAAAGCCTGCCCACGGGAAAACACCCTATTTCGTTAGTACCAACGTTGGCCAAGGTAGCAAATTCAGCAGTACTACGACGTTTACAAGTTTTTCTTGAAGCTCGTAAGGTACTCCTGAATACTTCATTCGGATTCCGTCGACAGCTATCAACGACCACTTGCGTATCCTTTGCCATCAATTGGATAAAGGAAATCAAAAGGGGAAATTTCATAACTGCGTTAATATGCATTGACCTCTCAAATGCATTCAATGCGGTCCAGGTAGAAAAACTAGAAGAAATACTTTCAAATCTTGGAGTATCAGGAGAAATACAATCGTGGATTTCATCGTTCTTAACGAATAGAAAGATAAGTGTGCAATTACGTGATCAAAGCATCTGTAGGAAAATTACTAACGGCTTACCACAGGGTGATGTGATGTCACCAACCCTCTTCAACATTTACACGCTAGAACTTCAACAGATTAGGAGAGAAGATGGACTACTAGTGCAGTACGCAGACGATTTCGGCATACTGGGTAGGGCTAAAACTTTAGAGAAGCTGAACGAAATGGTTCAGGACTTCGTCGAAGAGTTCGTTGAGAAAGCAACGACCTTGAATCTCGAGATAAATCCAGATAAAACCAAAGCGATTTTGTTTATGAACAACGATAAGACTCTGGATCCTAAAATAAACGGTGTGACAGTTGAGCCGGTGCGTTACCAAAAATCCTTGGCATAAACATCGACCGATTTCTGAGTTTCGGAATCCATATTAAAAATATTCGAGGAAAAGTCCAGGATCGCCTGAACATGGTTAAGATGCTAAGTGGAGTGATAAATGGAACTCATCCTGACGTGATGCTGAAGGTAGCGTTATGGAATACGGTTGCAGCGTTTACAACAACGCCAAACCAACTAATCGCAAAATTCTAACTGTAATGAACAACCAATGCCTGAGTCGAGTGATTGGTGCAACTAGGACAACTCCACTCAATGCGTTGGCGGGGCTAAGCGGTCAAGGACCTCTAGACATCAGACACCAATACTTAACATCGCGAGAAGTTGCAATATTGTAGCGAAACAACTTAAAAAGATTTGCTTACCAGAAGACAGCGTACAATGGTTCAAATTCACGTATATGGAATAAACATATTGGAATAACCAAAAGGTTTTCGACAATTTCGATCCTCTAGTCAAGATTAGCGAAGGCAACGAAGTTGAAATTTTTGGACAGGAATCCAACCCGACGCGTCTGAAGCAACTTGCACTGTTCGTGATGAACGGAAGAGACTAGTATCATAAAAAAATATACACCGACACTTCTAAAGATGGGACGGTGTGCGGAGTAGGAGTGTATGTAGAGAGCTCGAAAAAGAAGGTCAGTTGCAGACTACAAAACGAAACCTGCATAACGTCGAAACCTGCATAACGAAGCGATTAGAGCAGTGGCTAAAATAATCAACGACAACAGCAGAGAGACACGGTAATTTATACCGACTCACAGTCAGCTTGTGTTATGTTGCAATAGGGGTATGTGGATTATAACATTGTTCAATAGCAAATATAATAAAATGCCGGCAGTTAATTTATTTTTTAATTTTGACAAGCGTAGCTATTGAAAAAACAATTGAGGGATTCCATCCAGAATGTGCCGGAAATCCCAAAAATCATACCCGATCATCATTGATTTGGATGAAACTTGGCACATGAGTTCGGTACGTTGGAAAAAAAAAATCCACTGGTGTTAAGATAATTTGGGTTCAAGAGTAACTTTTGAGATGGGCGTATGTGTTTTTTCCAACATTTTACTTGAAAAATCGTAGTTCAAAAACCATTACATTTAGAGAAAAACTTTATATAAGGGAATTGTAGGGAACTAAAAAGCCTTTCTTAAAAAAATATACACAGAAAAAAAAAATTTTTTTTCATCAAGAAAAATCAAAAATAATTACTAAAAATAAAATATCTAAAAAAAAATATTTTTAATATTTTTTTAATTTGTTTTATGGAAATTTGAAGAAAAAAGACACGTTTTAAAAAAAACTCTAGGATGGACGCTCTTATAATAAAAAAGTTTTTCAAATAGCGAACTTTGGTGTATATTTCAAATTTTGGTTATTCATTCTTATAAATAAATTTTGATGTTACAATATGGTTTTGGAGATCATTACAAACAATAATGATGATAATGATAAACCACGTAAACGCAACCGTTTTCAAGATATTTCTGATTTTCTTTCAATAAAATTTCAAAACCTCAAAAAATACGCCCTTTTCATAAATTACTCGTGATATTAAAACAACAATAGCTAACGATTGTTTCTCTTGTGTTTTTAGCCTTTTTAAAACACATGTATGTGCCTCTTACTTACTCTTAACAGCTCGTCGATTGAAAAAGCTTCACTTAAAGTTATAAGACAAAAATAATGAATTATGGTTGGATTTATATTTATATATACCATTTATTAGTCTCGGTCATTGATAATATTACATAAACATTATATAAACTATTGATTGCTTTTATATATATTATGAATCCTGCCTTCTTCGTCATTCGAAAACAGTTTTACAATAACTTCGTTTTCTGAAATTGGAACGAATGAGTGGTACTTTTGTGTACCTGCAATCGTTTTAGTCTGTCGGTAAATTTCATTCCATTCTGCTACCCCCTGTTCATACTCTTCATGTGATACATAACAAAACGACATTTTTGCTAAACAATCATCACTTTTTTGGTTCGCCCATTCGAATAACTCTAATGCACTTTTTATAGGGTGTTCATGTTGTACAGCAAGGCTTGCATATCTTGCCATTCGTTTTAATGTACCACCAATTGCATCGCAAGGTCCCTTACCGTGGGATGTTGCGAAAAAATGCCATTCAGCATCAATATTGTATTTCTTTTAAACTTACAAAGGCTTGCAAAGTTCTTCCTATTTTTATATTGGGATGCTGCCCCGTCAGACGTAAACGTAGCTTTCTTTACTTTAATTTTTGTTTGCAAAAAGCTTATTAGTTTTGAAATAAACACCTGCACCGCAATCGTATCATGTTTCAACACTTCTGAGATAACAATGAAACTGATATTTTTAAGTATTCCAGATTCCGTGTAATAAATGACAAAAGGGTGAATAGTGGCTTGCTCATTACTCCAATAACTACTTTGAACAGCATCTTGAAAAACAAATGAATAATTTTCAGAAAAATCACAAATTATTATTACTTCGCCGTCTTTAAGACAACTTTTATAATCTCTCAAGAAACTAGACTGCTGAGATTTGACAAAATCGTGGGATACTAATTGTTCCAACTTTTCACAAAAATAAGCAATAAATTCATCAATTGGTTTAACAAGTGTCTCTAAACTACATCTATCAGTTGAAATTCATTGCTCAAAAGATATTTCAACTAAACCACGTTTTTCTAATTTGTCTGTTAAACTACTCTCAAAATCTGAAAAGCCTGGACATCGTTCGCATTCACGGAGGTAACATTTTTTAGTTCTAGTTGATGAGCTACATAATATTTCTTCAAAACACAATTTATAATCATTCTCGAATGAATATTTTCTAAGACCATGAAGCATCAAGTTAATGTTCTCATGAATGGTGCAAACACAAATGTTATGAGAACCTGTGCTGCCAAGTAATTTGCAATGCTTTGTCTTAGTGCTGCAAAAGAGCTAAACCCAACAGCATTTTGATGCATCTCTTGAAATTTAATGAAAGCTTCTCTTAATGAACAAACTAAAAGGCGCTTTTGAATATGAACCCTCTTACCTTCACTCCTCACTGAAACGTAGTCGTTCATACCAGGGGTTGCTCGTGTAATCTCATCACTGTCGTAAAATTGCAAAATTTGGTTTTTTATTTCCGGGTTCAGACCGTGTCCCAGCTTTTCGTTAGGGGCAGCTAAAACACCTTCGTGCTTTGCAAGGAATTTAGCTTGTGATACGATGTACTTGTTTGTTATTCCAAATTCTGCCATTACTCTTTGATTTGTCCAAGATTGTGGTAAAACCGAAAGTATCCTTACTTGATCGTCCCTCGAAGTTTCTGGATCAGCATACCGGTCCTTTTTTTTTTTTTTTTCTATATGACCCTCCGCATAATTTCATCATCTGTCCATTTCACACTTGTCGCCCCTGCGACATCTATCTCGCTGTTACTTTCATCGCTTTAGCAAATTCGCTCCCTTCATTCTCTGAGCGGCCCGACCGATACAGCCATAAAACAATTATAAATATATTGATTGCAATATTAAAACAATAGTGCTATTTATCTTGTTCTTTTCAAATGAGTCTTCTTATCATCCTGATATCAAAAGAAAAGAGGACATTAGAGTAATGTGAACATTATAATATGAAGATCTTGGAAAATTTATCATTTCTGGTGGAAATCTCGATTAACTTAAGAAAAGAGCGAATTTTCTGAGGTTTTTTCATTCTATTGAAATAAAATCCGAAAAATCTCGAAAACGGTTGCGTTCAGGTGATTTATCATTATTATCATTATTGTTTTTAATGATCTCCAAAATCATATTGTATAATTAATTTTCATTTATAATAATGAATAACCAAAATTTGAAATATGCACCAAAGTTCGCTCTTCGGAAAACTTTTTTATTATAAGAGCGTCCATCCTAGAGTTTTTTTCAAAACGTGTCTTTTTTCTCAAATTTCCACAAAACAAATTTGAAAAATATTAAAAATATGTTTTTTTTATATTTGATTTTTAGTATTTATTTTCGATTTTTCTTTATGAAAAAAATTTTTTTTTCAGTGTACATTTTTTTTACAAAGCCTTTTTAGTTCTCTACAACTCCCCCATATAAAGTTTTTCTCTAAATGTAA
This sequence comes from Aedes japonicus, assembly GCA_034211315.2. Classification (NCBI taxonomy): domain Eukaryota; kingdom Metazoa; phylum Arthropoda; class Insecta; order Diptera; family Culicidae; genus Aedes; species Aedes japonicus. Next base: position 737,067 of record JASCZW010000013.1, on the reverse strand, counting down.
TGGTTTTTGAACTACGATTTTTCAAGTAAAATGTTGGAAAAAAAACATACACCCATCTCAAAAGTTACTCTTGAATCCAAATAATCTTAACACCAGTGGATTTTTTTTTTTCAACATACCGAAGACGTGTACCAAGTTTCATCAAAATCGAAGATAGTTGAGTTTGGTGACCGACCGATTTGGCGTGGAATTTTCCAAAATATTATGAAAAAAAATTTATTACAAGACAACACCATCCTATTTCACCATGAAACACGCTACAAAAAACAGACTACCTAAACCAACGAACCAACCATGATTTCTAGCATACACTCCCGCGCCACTTTACTCAATTTTTTATTACAATTGTATGCTATCTCTTTTTCTCTCACGGAAATATTACTCAATTTTCGTTAAAAAGTGGATCAACTCAATTTTTGAGTAGATCCACTTTTTACGAAAATTGAGTAACATTTCCGTGAGAGAAAAAGAGATAGCATACAATTGTACTCAAAAATTGAGTAAAGTGCCGCGGGAGTGTACATAAGTTCGACACAAATTTTTCATTAGGGCCTAACTGACAAACGTAAACAATGGCTTCTTCCTTAAATTTCTCGTTATTGAAAACTCGCCTAATCAATCCACCACGATCATTTCGAAGAGGAAGTGTTAACCTATCCGATAGAATTGGAGGCTAACATGGGAAGCTTTTGTGCCACGAGAAATTTACGGAAGAAGCCATTGTTTACGTTTGTCAGTTAGGCCCTAATGAAAATTTTGTGTCGAGTTAACATTAATGTCATAATGGGAGCCCCCGTTACTGAAAATAAATGTCACCTTGTGAAACTGCATGTCGGTTTGTAAAAATAAAAATGATTAGATTTTTCTTATTTAAAAATCGAGAAAAAATAGTTAAGATTCATTAAAAATATTTTTGTGCTAGGAAGAACACCCATCATCGAAACAGATGGAAAAACATGTTTTTTTTTTAATTAAAACCCCCTTTTGGCGCAAGAATCTGGCGAAGCGTCGAAAAATCTAGCGGACATTCTTCGCATCGTTGATATAGAAGGTAATGAAATCGCAGACCGACTTGCCAAAGGAGGACTAAATGCAACCAACGTGATCGACAATCGTTTTCAACTGAGTGACGCAATGCTGCAATTAAAAAAAAACAGATGGATAAACGCAACGTGGAGTGTTATGATTCCTACTCACAAGAAATACGTAAAGTGTTCTACACAATCCAGCCGTGGTTTGCAGTTAAACCCTGGTACACGGGAAAAAACTTCAAAGGGAATGATGTCAGACTCTTAAATCGGCTCATGACCGTACATGACTTCGCTAAAAAATTGCTGGCAACAATGAAAATAGTAGATGACCCAGACTGTGAGATTTGTGGAGAACTGGAGACTTCCGAACATAACATAATGGAATGCCCAAGGTATGGCTTATCACGATTTAAATTTTCGTTTGAGACGCAGTTCGCTACGCTTACGGAAGTATTCAAATCAGGAAACTTGTCCTCATACCAAGAAATAGCGGATTTCGTTAAAACAACCAAAACGTACTTCTAATGGAATCCACATGCTTCAGCAGAAATTCATAGGGCAGCTACTGGCCCTCACACCGAACTGTCTGAAGGATAGTTCAACACAGAAGAAAGAAGAAGAAGGAGTCTCATCGTCGCCCCATGGTAACCACAACCGAACACAAAAAGGAAGCCCTGGCCATATCGCACAAAGTTGAGGTGCTGACTATCTGATGAGACAACAGAACCCCATGTTCCTCTGTCCAATCCATCCCCAACATAATCAGCTATATTCTGCGTGACGGGTGAGTCGATACGACTCGCTCACACATACGAGGTGACAATTGACGCCTCGTGTGACGTGACCAGTGATGGAATTCTCACAACAATATCAGTTCATCGTGCGCTACCTTTTCACTTGGGAACTTCCCGGTCCATACAAAAAACGTGACATGACGTTATAAAGTCACTTTTTGCGTGACATAATTAATGGACGTTCCCTTACACTTTGCTTCTAACACCCTCAGTTGACACTTACCTCCAAGAGATTTATCCTGATGTTTTATCTTGTTTTTTCGTTTCTCCAATTTTGCTGCCTTCTTCGGGTTCGCAATACGCTGTAGCTCTTCGTCGATATCTTCGTCCAAATTCTCAGATAGTGAATTACCACCAGCATTACTTGCTGCAGGTGAACTTTTGTATGGAAACGCCTTGCGCAGTTTTCGTACCACGTGGTTAACCTCCTTCTGGCCAGTTAGAAAAAGAAGTATTCCGCCCTCTGGCAGTTTGGTGTGAATTTTAACCGTCTTCGAATAGGCTTCCCTAACATAATCACTGGCGGTAGTTTTACTGAAATGAACAGTTACGGGAAACTGCCGGGATTCAACGTTGATAACTGGGGGAATTTTGCTAAACAGCGACTGGTTTTCTGTAAAATCTTTTACCCGCATTGTTGCTGACATGATGATCAACTTCAGTGGTTTGCCTTTTTTCCTACGGAGTAAAACGATCCGCGAAAGAAGTCCAACCAGAATATCTGTATAAACACTGCGCTCGTGAGCTTCGTCCAAGATAATTACCGAATATTGTGACAGTAGGAAATCATTTTCTATTTCTTTTAACAAAACACCATCGGTTAAAAATTTAATCCTCGTGCGATCGGTTACGTTTCCTTCGAAACGAATCAGATATGAAACCACGTCTGAAGATAAGTTCATTTCTGTGGCCACACGTTTGGACATGGATATGGCTGCCACACGTCGTGGTTCTGTGATAGCAATCAAACCACGATCAGAACTGGCATATCCTGCTTCGTATAAAAACTGAGGTACTTGTGTTGTTTTACCGCTTCCGGTTTCTCCAGCCAATATAACTATTGAATTGTCACTGATCGTTTCCATGATAATTTGTTCCTCAGCAAGAATTGGAAGCTTCAAACGAGCAGCCTGAATAGCAGCATCACGTTCTACATGAACATAAGTTGCTGGTTTTCTATCTACATTCTTATTTGCATTCTGATCTGTAAGTTCGTTCAATTCTTTAGTTTCCTGCAAAGCAGGATTGGGTTTGGATTTTGTTTCACATTGTACATGTGTTACTGTTACAGGAACTTGTTCAGGCTCCACTATCTTAATAGAAGTTCCTTCTTCTATGGGAGCGTCATCTTCTGAATCTGTTTCTTCCGACGAAGATTCGGTATTTAAACTGATAGTATTCAAATCCCTTACAGCTTCATCACCATCATCCTTATCGTCATCGTCAGCCTCAGTCTCTCGTTGAGCTCGCAACAGTGCCAGGCGCTGTTTTCTCATTCCAACCAGGCTTTTCAGCTTACGTTGGCCGTCCTGACTTTGTGAATCCTCTGCCTGTTTAGTCGGTTGTTCGATTACAACGCCGTATTTTTGCTCTTTGAACAATTGTTTCAGGCCTTTCGTTTGAACCGAACTGAGCTTAGTGTAGTTTTTTAATTCATCCGACGTTGCTTGTACTTCAGCCAATGCACTTATCAAAGACGTTCGATTTTCTTTCTTCCGTTTTTGGTCCACTATCTTCTCCAACCGCTTTCGTTGTTTTTTGGACAGAATTTTCGTAACGATGGTTTTCTCACGCTTAATTTTGGTGGGCCGCTTTTTAGATGGCAGAACCAACATGTTAGCATTGTCGTCTCCACCGTACACATCGCCTTGGATATTTAAATCTAGTTTTATCTGAAAGTTTTCAAAGCTATAGTTGAACCACGTTGATGATCAGAGCATGGACATAGGAACATTACTTGTTTGGTTGCGGTGTTATCAATCACAGTTTCAACTTGCTGTCGTCCTTTTTCATTGAAACGTCTTTTACCCATGTTTGTAAAGTTGTTAAATAAGGACGTATAACCAATCAACACAATAAACTATGATATACTGAGCTTACAATTTGGAAAAAATATTATTTATTAAAAATAACCAAACAAATTTTGGTCCGCACGTCTCGTAAAATGCTTTATTTACAAATAGTCAAGAGAGAATATTAAGAGAGGCGAAGAATGTGAAGTTAGCGACCTGTCAAACTGGTCACCTACACGGTAATAATCAAAAACCCATTAATAGGTAAAATTTCACCCATTTTCCCAAAAAGGGAGTCGAGCCATTAAATGGGTAAACTTAATTTGATTGCGCGATATACTTGGTAATGGGTAAATAGAGATTGCTCATTTTGTGGATAGACTCCCTTTTATGTTAAGTGGGAAAATTTTACCCATTAATGTGATTGGGAAACTAGGAGAATTTAAAATTAACACTCCATTTGATCACTTTAAAAATAAATAAAAAATAAAACCTTGAAACACTTTTTCAAATTTTTGCTAGTAAACGCGAGCAAATTCCTTTTAATTCTACTAATACGCTATAAAAAGTAGTGTTTAAAAAAAGTGAAAGCATTAATGGGATGTTGATTTCTACCGTAAAAAGAAAAACCCGCTTTAATCCACCGATGGTGAGACTGAACGCTTCTTATACTTTACCAGAATTACGAACTTGACTGTAGCCAATATGGTACTGGATACATACTTTCATCTGAAATTCCAGGAATATTAGAAATGTTATATTTTCAGTTCATAAAATGAACTATTTGACAATCCTGAACGTATTGTTCATCGATGCGATTAAAATATTGTTATTAATAGTGCTTAGCGACCTGTTTATGTTAATTTTATTAAAATGGAAAATTACATAAATATTAGAAATTTCATATAATCAGTCCATAGAATAAATTATTAGACAATCCTAAGCGTCAATTTTGATTATCGAAAAGGATGTCCATATCCTCGGTGTGGTAGAGAAAGATTTAATTTTTCCACACACTCTTCGTACCTTAACGAGAGCTCTCAAGAAGAGCTCTCAAATACACAGAAGCGAAAAATTCCCTGACGCGTGCGCCCCCGTGAGCTCACTGGCGTGGGCTCTTCTGCTAATATACAGCAGTGATTGCAAATTCGCTTCGATGCTAGATATGAAAGGTAGAAAGAATAATGTTTCTTCCCGCTTCTTTTTTTCGGACATTTTCTGCAACTCCGACGATGTTTTAACTTTCAATCGCACCAGCGAATCACAGAAAGAGCAAGTCGCGGCAGTGATCGCAGGCGAGAGCACGTGGGCGAAGACAGATGCGAGCACGTGAGCGCGATCGTTTAAAAGAGAGTGTGGTTCAATCACTCCAGCTAATCCCATCACCGGCGCACACTTCCACTCTGTTACTTTTCATCGAATAAAAGAGCACTTTGCTTTATCTGAGGTGAGTTATGGTTGTATCCTCTGTGAAGGTACAAATCTCACGCACCGGCGTAACATTAGTGCGAAATGCCATCTCTGATTATCGATATGGGTTCAAGATGCTTAATAAGTACATGTTCGTTGAAAATTATGTAGTTATAGTAAATGGAGACTTTGTGTAATTTTCGAATATACTCGTTGCAGTTCAAAACCACTCGAGCCAATCGATCGACACACAAACATACACACAAACACACACACACACAAACAAACACACACAAACACACACATACACGTTCTCGTGCTCAGTTCATCGAGCTGAGTCGAATGGTATATAACACTCGGCCCTCTGGGCCTCGGATAAAAAGTCGAGTTTTCAAGCGATCTTAATACCCTTCTTTTGGTGTAAGAAGGGTAAAAACATAGACTAACTCTAAGACCAGTACTGCCGTTATACGCATAACTGTCCCATGTTCTATGGGATTCCCTATATACATGGGACAGTTATGCTAATAACGGCAGAGTAGGTCCCATACAAATACGATTTTTCTTGGCTCAGTCAGTACTAGCACATCGGTCCCAAGCTCAATAATACGCCCCTAATAATGCACTTACACGGACACACTCTCAAATATTCTGTCAAAATAACACAGCAAATCAAAACAAAGGCGCAAATATGTATAGCAAGGTGCTGGCTTCAAGATGTACTTCGGACCAAGGGGTTCTACAACAGTGAACCAATTTCAAATCGCTAGTTGCATATTGATTGTTGGTAAAAACGCACGCAACAATTTTATTAAGCTTTATTTATTATTGAATTTTGGTAACAACATCAAGCTGATCATAATACTTTTTCACTTCCAGAATAGCTGTTTTCTGCATCAAGAACACACAAGCCAGTTTACACCCTGAGTAGAGCATCAATTATCAGGCGAGGGTCCACGATGTTGTATCCTCTGTTGTATCATCCTGCACAGAGACGAATTTGATAGTCAATTTTACCATTATTGGGGGTAAAGGCTGGGTGCGGCAGTTTTTGACATAAAATATATGGATTAACTGTCAAAAGCTGCCGCAACGCGCCATTGCGCTCCTCATTGTAGCTGGGCCTTAAGGATGACTATTGCAGTAAAGTGATTTTAAACCGACTATGATCATGGTCAAAATGACCATTAAAAATAGTTGATCGAACATTTGCCATAATGTCGGAATAGTCCTTGTTACCATGATCATAGTCAAAAGTGCCATGACCGTGGTGAATTCTACCATTTTCATGGTTATTGTACCCATTATATGCAATAGTCATCCTGACCATAATTGTCGATAGGTATAACGATAGAATTTTTTTCAGAGTGCAAATAGAAAATAGTTAGCCAGGGGACTAGTCACTATGCCACGTTGTGTTTGTGTTTCAGTGTGTCGGAAGGTGTTTCTGTGTTTCAACTTATCTGTCAATGGACCAAATCACACCTCAGATTTGACAGACACTGGTGCCCTTGTATTCAGAAATTCGTGTGTGAGAAAAAGGACGGGGAACACGACGGTTATTGCTATCTCTTATACTCTCATGGTCAAAAGTGAGGTTAGCTTTTTCCGTGCAATAGTCTATTAGGCTAAGTGACCTTGAACGCACTGTAGTGTGCCCATTTAAAACAAAGAAGTGCTAGTAAGAAGGAAAATCTTTTGGAGGAAAACAAACCATCATTCCTCTGCATGTGCTAGAAAGGGAAAGGTGATTAAACGTCAAAAAGCCTAATACTACAATTCAAAATGTATGCTTATTGGCAACCATGGAACTTTTTGGCGGTAAATTTACACACACACTTATGCATCATTTAAATCACATGAGTGCAAGCGAGAGGGAAACAAAACAGTGAGAAAACAAACAATCGATTCTACACGAAGTGGTGCCAGATTTGAATTTATCTTTCATGTGGTGGCGAGTGTGTTTGAAGTGTGGCGGATTGTGTTTTTTAGGGTGGTAACACAAGGTGGCCGAGTGACTGTAGATAGCCAAGCCCTATTAACAAATTCTGTCGGGAAAAACTTACTGAAATCCGAATCCAAAATTTGAAATAGTGAGAGGTAAGATGGATGGTGGGGCAGACAAACAAAAGAAAAGTTAATATAGTTTGAATACCCATATGAGGGTGAGAAAACACCCACTCACCCCAAGAAATTTCTTTCGAACACGATACCGATCTTTAAGTGATTCAGATGAAAATCAAGTGATTTTCGCGTAAATTTTATCGAATGTACCGATGATTCTCACGTTGGTTTCACATAAATATTACTTGATTTTCTAGTAATGTTTATGTGACTTTATGGTGAATTCTATTTGTTTTCTTTATTAAGAATATTTCTAAAATGAGGCTTATTCTTCACCATGACTGTTAATAAGAACCTTATGTGTGGTGATTCTCTATTTAATTATGACTTCAATACTGAATCTGAATAACTTCACCCATGGTATAGAATAAGCCTCAATGCATTCTAGTAGAATGTTCTTTTTTATCAAAAGTAATCTGGAATAACCACTCACGTAGATTGCATTATTCTTTAAATTCTCTTATTGGTTGGTGAAAGAACTTAAGAATTTCATAAGACATGACTTATGAAACAGGATAATTTTTATTTCATAAGCCACTTGTGAATTTCTTATCCATCAATTATGCATTACATAGGCGCTACTTATGACTTCCAGAGCGTCGTTGACGTCATCATTTTTAGCCAAAAATTAGTTTGGCAAAATGGTGGACCTTGTAAACTTTGTATTAAACGAACAGCAGCTTATCGCAGATTTGAAATCGGAGTTATCGGTTGTGTGCATCGCACGGTTTCCCCAGGCAGACTTGCTAACGCTTAGTAAAAGTTTTTTTTGTGCACTGTTTTCGAATGATTTGCTTCCGTTTGAAACGAACCAAATTTGGGGCTGGGTGCGGCAGATATATGTAAATATTTTTCATCTAGTTTTTATTGCTTCACGCCTCTATATGCTATTTTAATTGATTGCCTTCAAACCGCCTTCAAAATTGCTTGCCGCCTAAAGCCAGATTCTAGATTCCACTGGACGTAACCGGACCCTGTAAGAAACGCAGGAATAATCGGAAGTCTAGTCGATGTAATTTTGTTTTCTTCTTTTTCCTGTATAACCTAAAAAGTTTAATGTTTTATTTTAACAGGATCTCCATTGGGGTAAGCAAGAAATTCACATTTTGCGTGACGTAATTAATGGACGTTCCCTTAGGGACTATATGCTGAATCGAATCTATTCTTTATTCTTAACATATATAGACTATTGATATGGTGCCAGGTAATTGGATCTGTACACCTCCTACATTTATGATTGGACTTCGTTTTTAGCTTCAAATGCTATAAAGTGGTCATTATAACTGCTTGATTCCCAATGCTGACAGACTATGTAAATTGATTCTTTCAACGAAATTAAGTCTAAAATTTCACATAGGAGCATGACTCCACTTTAAAACAACGTTAAAAAAAATCCCAGTAATATACACAGTTCCTGTTTATTCAAGTACATTTGAAAACATTTATATGAAATTTGAATTCAATTGCAATGGGTGGGATAAAATATTGAAGTAATGCCTAAGTCGAATGTCACCTGGATAAAAAATAGCAGTAGTTGAATTTTTATTGAAGACTTTGTTGGACATATCATAATAAAATTGCAAACATGTTTTGACTCCTAGCGTGTAACAAAGATTTTTCCCGGACGACATTACATGTGCATATTGCTTGAACGCTCTATGTTAGGTTTCATACCGAAAACACATCATTTTACTTGGTCCTGAAATGCAAAAGTATCATTTGGATTGGTCCTGAAATTCAAAAGGTTGATGGATAGTGGACAATGAAGTGGTGCTTGGGTTTGAGATCCTTTTGGAAGTGTTTAATGTACAAACTATGATTATAAATAAGCTAGCGTAATTGCTCTATTTCATCTAATGAAAATGAACATTTGAGGCAAAAATCAAATAGTTTTATTAATGACTTACAATATGTCTATACATCATCTTCAATAGGAATGTAATGTCCCTTTCCGTAAAGTCCCCATATTCTGCGCACCTAATGCCCTATTTTTGCGCATTTTAAAACATTCCAAACTAATGCTTAGTTGAATATTCTTTGAATTTAGTTCTACATGTAAATTGAGGTTGTGTTCTTTTGTGTGGGATAAAATATAAAGTTTGACAATCCTGCTACTTGCAAATACCATTGATAAAAATGTCATGCATGGCGTCTACACTACGATTTTCTATAACGTGAAAGGATGGGAGCACATTGAATATTGAGTTACCCGAAATACCAGTATCACAGTGCCGATTAATTTCAACATCCTCCTCATAATCTACTCTTCGACGAATACAACCTGCGTGCTCTTTTACGTCCCTTCTTAGTCAATCTTTTGGTCGTCTACAGAAACGGCAATAAAATCTCGAATACTTTTTCAAACAGACGTATCTGATTTTGTAAACAAAGAGGGGAAGTAAAATGCAAACGTAAAATTCATGAAACCCTTAGCACTTTTACGCAAACTATGGCCACCAACACAAGGAATAACATTTCCTTCACATGATGGTGATGCTACTTTCCGTGAGGGTACTGAGAGTTTTGAGAAATTTACGTTTGAATCTTACTTCCCCTCTTTGTTTACAAAATCAGATACGTCTGTTTGAAAAAGTACTCGAGAAATGTAGAATTAAAATCGCTTGACAAATGTTGCATTGCACTCCTAAGTTGTCTCCCTGTCTACTATGACTACTTTTTTCATATATGATTCGTAGCTGTAAAATGAGGATTGTATTGTCGTCACGTGTGAAACCCGGAATATATCATACCCGATAATGGAGTTTTCTCCCGTTCACTATTTCATACATAAAGTCGGACATCGTACGCTGTATAGTGCAGGAATGATAAGTAGTAGGTCTACCCGTTGAAAAGGCATAAGCCGATCCCTCAGCCCCCAAACTTCGTGAATTCAAAATGTAATCAAGAGTATTTCTTTCAAACAGAATATTTTATTGTTAATATTGTCAAAATGTTATTGTATTTCGAGTTATGATCAGGTAGTCAACAACACAGCAATTATGTATGCTTTGTAATAAATAACGGAATAGTAACGCGATTAAAATAAACTATACCTATGCATGAAACTGGAAGTCAAAGAAAATAGTAAATTGCCTGTGTTACTGCACGTGAAGCTATTTTAGAATTCATGTTTCGAAATGCTTATAAATTGCCGTCACATATCCCATTACTTGCTGCCAGTCTGGTCGCTCTAGCTGACACATGTCGTCGATACTCTGTGGAAAAATAGGGTAAATAGGTAAAATATTAGGATCAAAAAATCATGGCACTTACCAAGGATGTTGGTATTCCCACGCTTTCGGCTGCTGCGAACGCTAAACTAAAGTTACGTCGTTTGTCGTTTGGACTTAATTTATCATAGGGGATGTGATCAGGTAGATAGGAGTGCATGATTGCACACAGCGCGAGGCCATCATTCCAGGAGGAACTGAAGTTAGTTATATCTATATTTCGATAGCCGACAGTCTTATTTTGACACCACTTAAGCAAGGCATTGCGTTTCGAGCCTCCATTCTTTACCAGCGCATTTAGCGGGTCCTTGCGGTCGCCTGCAGAAGGAAAAACATATAAGATGTTTGAGTTAAAAGTGAAAGATTTTCTAATATGTAAGGCTATTGCTATTTTGATTGCTTCTTTAAAGTGCTTGCTAATCTGCGAATACATCAATGTTAATTCATCCAGTTGGGCACATTTCACAAAAATTTTCTTCCATCATACAACAAACCGCTTTTAATTAAAATTTTATCGAATTTATTAGAAGCATTTTAAAATGTTCGCCTATACTTTAACATGAGAGCTGTCAGATTTATCACGATCGGTTTCTTCTTCTTTTTTCAACCTGGATTCGTCTAATGGGAATACGCAACAAAGCTTTATTATGTGACGAACACGTAAAGAAACGACTGTGGATTGAAATAACAATCTCGATAGTTGATACCTATAGTAAACAATTTTTTTTTCACTAAATATATTTAGCTCAAAGCAATGTTTGAATTGAATCAACCATACCACAGAGAACAGACATCCAAGCTGAAGTGTCCACCGTGTGTAAATTTCTGTAACTGCTATTTTTAAATGCGTTAGTTTTGGTGAATCGTATGTTGATGGCGCCACTTGCCCACCCTGTCAACTTTAGTTTAATGAAACCTAGACTAGGCGTGGTTGTTTTCCCAACTTTTAAAAGTTTACACAGTAAATTGGTGTAAAAATTTTCGAGCTTGGATGTATGTTCTCTGTGACCATACTTCATAGTTAACAGAGCCGTCATTTTCACATACGGTTATATCAAACAAAAATGTTATAATTCTAACCAGTATATATGCTTGATGTAACTATACAATCAAATATAAACAATAACCTGGTGTAATTGAACTTGTTCGAAAAGGGAAAACTTTTTCAGTGATCGCAAAGACCCTGAATATGGCATAATTTACAGAGAGTGACGCGATAAAACGATACCAACCGCTTGGAAAGCTAGATGAGCGTCTAGGGGGAGGAAAAAAGCGCATCGTTTGGACTACACGAATGCGTGAGATTATCCGCGACGAATCAAGCGAAATTCTTCGATTTTCATCCGAAAGTTGGCGAAATCACTGAAAATTTCAAAATCTTCGGTTGAAGCCATAGTTCACGACGATTTCAAACTTTAGTCATATAAACTGTGCAAGAATCACTACTTGAATGACACCATCAAAGAAAAGCTAAGGTTCTCCTGAACCGCTTATCCGAGGGCCGCTATCGGTCAGTGCTGTTCACCGATGAAAAAGTGTTCAAAATCGAGCAGCATCACAACCACCAAAATGATCGGCAGTTGCTTCCTGCTGCTTCCAAAATGCAAGGAATTATTTCAATTAGTCATCATCCCGCTTCTGTTATGGGTTGGGCAGGAATAACTCATTTCGGCATAACCTCTTTGATCTTCATCGACAAGGGAGTGAAAGTGAATCAAGCGGTATATACGAAACTACTTACTGACACAGTAGTTAGCTTCTTGGGCACCGCAGCATTTCGGAACAATGAATGGATTTTTCAACAAGACTGGACGACAACAAGAGTTGCCCGCTGTTTCTGTTCTGCAGGCTTTAATCAGCTTCCTGGACGGGATTTTTTTACGGCAACCGGACGGGAAAAGGTGGCAGATATTTTCAAGCACATTTAACTGTCAAAGTTAGCGAAGAAATATCTGGTGTGAAACCATCAACCAGGAAATTTACCTGAGCGAGTGCCTACAAAAACGTCTACTGCCGTTCCTGAAGCGACACAATTGTTCCGTTCTATTTTGGCAGGATTTGGCATCTTACCATTACGGAAAAAAGGCCATGTAAAGGTATGCTGCCAACAACGTTCCAGTGGTGCACAAGGACAAGAACCCTCCCAACACGCCAGAGCTCCGCCCAATCGAACAATATTAGGCCATCGTCAAGCGGTATTTTAAAAGAACTCAAAAAGCTGTTGTGAGCCAGAAACAGTTCAATGCAAACTGGCGTTCTGCGGCGAATAAAGTGGACAGGGAGACTGTACAAAATCTCGTGGCAGGTGTTAAATGAAATACCCGGCAATTCGCATTCGGTAAAAAGGAAGCTTAGCTGAATATTTCTCCAGCATTCTATAATAACTGAAATTGAAATGAAAAAGAATTTGACTTATTAATAAAAACTTCGATGGATTAACACACATTATTGATTGACCAAATTTTGATCGAAAAACCCTTTAATCCAACAATAAAATATAATATTAACACCATTTTGTAGTACGAACAATATTCGGACACCCTGTAATACATCAAACCTACATTTCCGATTAGTGTGAATAATGGATCATGAGATGAAAAATGAAGCAGCTTCCCTATGCGGTAATGCTTTCCAAAAGTGTGCTGATTAGTGATAATAAACTATTTCAGCTGAGTTTATATGATCAAATGCAGCATTTTAACTATTTCAATCATTGATCACCATCTCCGAATCATAATGTTCATCGATAAGAACTTCAGAAGCATATTTGGGCTGCATTGCCACTGATCTGGCAACACTAGTGTTTTTTTTTTCAAAATAGTAAAGAACAAGACCAGCCCTGGGACCTGGTAGTTGAAATTAAACTACCTCAAGGTTTTGCCAGTGCATAGGGTAGTACTATACATAGATATTATAAGAACAATAAAAATATAAAATAAAATCAGTCATAAATCAATACCAAATTGTGTGATGAATTCAAACGATTTCGGGACCGAAAATCTCATTTAAGAAAAAAATTCAACTGACCCCAAGCATTTTCAAACCAACTATTGTTATTAAGTTGGTTGAACTATAATCATGGAATTTACTGGCACTGTAAGCCAATCGTCAAAATACCAGCAATATTTTTTTCTACATAACCATTGTATACAGTTGGATCAACAATATTTTACTGAAATTGATTCAAGCATACATTAGTTAAATCAACTTGAAATGTATGATTGCTACAATCATGCATATGGGTTATCGAAAAATCAATGCAAATATATGATTGATTTTAGATGAAATATTATTGATTAAATTATACGTTCTTCTCCGTGATAAAAAGAAGTTAATAATTTTCGAATGTTATTGTATTTCGTAATTCGCCAATTATTGTATTGTCGTCTGATTATTTGGTGAAACTTTTTTCGTACTCTTCGTACTAGTTCTAATGTACAGTGTACGTACTCTCCTCTACAGTATTTAAGTTAAGAAATTTGATACAAAAAATTGAGTATTGCACGGTAGGCTTGAGAAGAATTCATGTCATAGCTCTAAAAGAGTTAGAAATCTTGCAACCATGTTCTATTTGAAAAGCATTTAAGTACTGGACAACAGTAAGAGAAAGTGTTTACGATAGCAAGACAAACAGATTGTTTAACTCACAATTCTTGGTATGATTCATTAGAAAAGAATGATAATCAATTCTTTAGTAACCGTCAATGCTACGTAAGCTAAAATATAGAGCGGATGGTACAGTAGCAGAGTTCCACTCTTGGGTAATATTGTGCGATGGTGCCGCATACAAATTTGGTATTTTATAATTATAAAAAAGTCTTATACCGTTTGGGGCACGATGAGCATTACAAATGTTTGAGGTCAAAATCGCTTCAAACACTATTTTATTTATGACACGTAATTTATGAATATGGCCATCATAGTTTTATAAAAATACAAATTTACACTATAATTAAACTAAAACCTAGCACAACAACAGTTTTTAAACAAAAATTTTTTTAATGTTATTGTAACTATGCGAAACTGTAATGAACCAGGTGAAAAACAAGACTATACAACAATGTTACAAAAACAAGTACCTTACTTTCATCAAAAATGCAATATTTGAAATACTTTAACATTGCCCCACTTTACCCTATATCACTTAGCATTTAAATTTACTCGAGAAAAGCTCAAAGATCTGTAACCTTGCCACGAAGTTATCAACATGTTCTGTATTGGGCCTATGTATACTGCTTTTATACTTTTATACTGCTACCTAACAATTACAACGGTACAATTAACGAATTCAAGTCAAAACATGCATACTTTCTATGGATCTGGCGAATACAAAAACAGTTATATATATATACTTTTATCTATAAAGTGTATAGCAAAACTGACAAAAGTATATAACCTTGCAATAAAACTGATAATTTTATGTAAAAATGAAAAAAAAAAACATATGAAATTAGATTAAACAACAGTACCAAAAAAGAATAAAGCTCGGAACGAAAGAAACACAAATAAAACAAAATATAAACTCAAAAACATACTTATGTCGCCGTAGCTGTTTCGTCGAACGTAGTCCATCGTTTTGTGTGACAATATCGATGCAGTAACATGGTCATCGGTTTGTTGTTTGAACAACTTTCCAGAGTGGTTGAAATTATTACTGATCAGAGTGGAGTTTTTGTTGGTGCAATTAATGTTATTGTTACTGTAGTTGCTATTGTTATTATTGCTACTGTCAAGATTACTGCTGCTGTTTGCGATGATGTTTTGTGATTTTATCAGCAATACCGCATCTATAATTGGAACAAATAAAGAAACACAATATAAAAATGCAAATAATATATAAACAACTAAAAAGAACACTGTAAGTAACAAACATGAATCTATGACTACACAACACACACACACATACATAAACAAAAACGTATATAAACATACATAAAATAAAAGGAAATCACTGTTACTCACATGCATTTGAATTTAAACGATGATATAATTATTTTGAAGTACAGCTTAAAACCATTCGTGTCCCTTCTCATAGTAACAATAGATAATTTTCCCAAGAATAAGTACAAGTGCTTGTAGGCATATCAATACGTAATGGTGGTGTTGATCCACTTGATCTCTTGTTATTTCTTATATGCCAATAATTAAAAATTTCAAAGCAATAAAACCAGTAGAGAAAACATTAATTATTAATTATCTTATACGCTTCGGTACATCAACTATGACGGAACTTTTTCTTACAATTTCCAAGCGTAGGTACTGACATCATTACGAACGATCACGACACCAATGTTAAATCTACACTGGCCGACTGACTGGAAAAGGGACATTGTTGTGTATACAAAAGTTCAATGAGTTCGATCAATAGAGTTAATAGTCAATAGAAAGAAAAATGTGCTACCGTCACCGTCGAAACGTTTTTGCTGGGTTCTCGTGAAGACTGTGAAAATAAAACCGTGGAATAAAACCGAGACAAAGCTGTGGAGTTTCCCTAGCAAAGGAGAATAACATGCTGATATCATATAAGTAGCAAGTTCTGTTATCCCAGTTATCGTTTTGATTTCCGCTGTTATCGCATAACAAATTTAGTTATCACCATTGGCAAATTTGGTTATTATATGTTATCATTTTGAGCACACTATTTTTTATGAACATTATAAGTTGAATTGTAAAACTATAAATATTTCCAGCATATTTGAACAAGAAATTTTGATTTTAATCAAAATATTTTTTTAGTTATTAGCATGAGGTACAGGATTTGTTAACAATTTGTTCGCAAGGTATTATTATGATATTCAATGAGTATTTTTTTTTGTTATTCATTGTTATTTTGAATGTTTATGCAGCCTCAATGATAACATATTCAGTGATCAAAAACTGATAACCTGGTATTAGAACTTGTTATCAATTTGGTATAATCCTTTGCTCGGGTTAACACATCTATTCTTTGGCGTAGACTTCTCGAAGGCAGCAGTATTCTGAGAAGCTACTTCCAGAACCGGGTCCTGGTCTACGAGACCGATAATGGTCAGCGAGCGTAAACATCACTGCAGGAGTTCTACAATCTTCATCCTTGATCTGCAAAACTTCTGACACTGAAGTGCCGAAAGGAGTCATGATCGTCGGTTTTATGATTGACGTCGTCCTTTTAGCTACTGGCTAGCCGCTAAATTTGGACATTTTAGCGACTGATGCGTTGATTCGGTTAGCTACTGGATACAAGAAACGAAGATACAGGACCATTTCGTAATGGACGGTTGTGTCATCACCGGAACAATGCCTATCGGCATCACTTTGGTGGAGGTTAGCGAGAGCTACGAACGCAAGGGAATCAGAGAGTTCACTGGATAGTCATGTGACAACAAGGAAGGGATATGGTGGAGAGCGATTGATGACACCCACACAGAAGATAAAAAGTGCCCATTTGAGCAGTTGCGGGTAGAATTCACCCAAAAGTTAGTTATTTATACCCAACGGGTCGGTTAACATACCTATACCCAAAATTGGATTTCCACACGCAACTGCTCAAATAGGTACTTTTTTTCTTCCGTGCAGGGATAGAGGGTCACACACACGATAAATCTGAGAAACTCATTTTATGACTATATTTTGCACATTTTCAAGATTATAGTTCATAAGTCAAAAAGTGACTAGTTTTTGTACACATACGAAGTATGTCAACGGCGACAATAAAATGCCTAAGAAGTAGGCACCGCAGAAAACAGAAAATTAACTCTGCTCGTAACTTGATGCTGACGGTAAAATTTTACCGAAATCCGTAAAATCGGATTACCGAACGTTCAGCTGTTGAGAATTCGGTAAAACTTTACAGATTTCTGTAAACAAAATCTAAGTGTGTAAGATACAACACAGGTCTCCAAAATATATCCATTTTCGTTTTGACTAAAAAATGCGTGAGTCAATTTCTGCGCTTTACCTCAAGACAAGTTGTTGTTATTTTTTTTATTTTCAATTAATAAACATGACTGTGTGATCTGTTAATGTTTTTTTCACTTTCGAATTTGAATCACGGAATTAAGCCATTTTCAGCAAAAGGAGTGAAAAGTATGCATGTTTAAGTTTTCAAAAGGAGTAAAAATTATGCATGTTTTACTTTTGAAAAGGAGTAAAAAGTATGCACATTTTGACGTTCATTCAGTTTACGCTAAAGAGAGTAAAAGCACAGAGAAAAGAAATTGTTGTCCTTTACTATTCCTTGAAAAACGTGTGTAAAAGTTAATATGGGCAACCGGTATAAAAATCAAGTGCAGTGAAAAACAAACAAAATTTTTCAGGTTATGTGCTAGTTGATAAACATTTTCATGACAGTTATCGCACAACTGCAGCGCCGCCTACCAGGAGCATACCGACATACATTTGAAATGTCGGTTTAAAGTTTTACTCAGGTTGCAGACCGAAGATGAACGTCTGTTCTCTGTGGTAAAAGTAATATACTCCTTTTTGGCGTAGTCCCAGTTTCCCTCGAAAGAGCATACTTTGTAGTCATAAGAGCGTAAATTAAGATTACCGTGCAGGCTAATACCGACCCTGTCGAGTTCGGTGAACAAAATGCATAGAGTACTCGCTAGGCTCGCATTTCTATCGAATAGGGCTCTCAGACACTAATCAATGCGGCTGTGGTGCAGGTTATCTGGACATCAACCATGTTGTCTGGTATTGCCTCGATTTCGAAATTGCCAGATCTGATCTTGCGCATCCCTACGGGTGGAAACCAGAAGGAAGATATTAGAGATGTGCTGGGTAGCTGGACTTGACTATATGGGCTGTTTACAAGTTCTTGAAACAAATAGATGTATTCGTTTGATCCTCTCTTAGCTGTCGTTTTAACATGTCCACCTCGTCCCCTCCCCCGTAACACCGCTTCTGTTGTATCGTTACAGCTTAACACAACGCAACATCTACGCCAGACCAACAGCAACAATTTCGCTTCGCCAATCTGCTGTTAAAAGCTAACGTTAAGATTCCTAGTTCCCCATTCCTACCCAAATCATTGTAATCCCGAGCCTCGACCAAGCCGCGAGTTTTTCGGCTTTCCAAAATTAACATAGTTAGTAAGGTATTGTCATTATAAAAATGAAAAAGAACTCGGCTCCGTTATGCCTATGGCCCTTGAGCCTCACAAATAAACACGTAAGCTAAAAATAAAATGCATAGAGAAGTAAACTTGTTTGCTTTCGGAAGTACCTATATGGGTTTTAGCATAAAACGTCCGTTGTGCAAAAAAAAAACCCTGCCCTTCGGTTCAGAAAGGGGTATGGGCGCGTTCTGCCAGTTTGGTCGCGGCAGATTTCATGTGTGCTGAATGCCTGAACCAAATGGACAGCTTGTAATGACCACTTGAAAATGCGATGTTTAATCATTGTCCTGATATTCCCAGAAGTAGCACGTAGTAAAATGTTTCATGTCTTCTGAGTAAACGAGTAGAAACTCATCGGGAATGATCTCTCATATGCTTCCATCGAACCATTCTGAACGGCCGTTGTGAGAATATCACCATGAAAATCTCACATGAATGTTACCAGTTACTAATGCTTCTTTCGTTTCTCCTGTTCTATTTCTTATCCCATTGCCGTGAGCGATGTCTTATCACACATTGTGAGTCTCGATATGCGCTACCAAAGTCAGCTCTTCAAAAGCAGAAACACCGAGACGATAAATGGACCCTACATCAAAGGAAGGTTGAAGCAGTGAGTGAGAAACCCTAACCAATTTTACTTTTAGCCAAACAAGCTAACACAAGCTTCAAGGTAAGATGATTTAAATATCAAGATAAGAAAATCATTAATTTCTCTGAATTTTTCATATATTCATGTAACTTCATATGTAGGGATAAAGCGAGGGACCATCAGAGTACTCGATTGAAGCAATTTGAATAGAAAGAGTGGGACTGCCAACTTCCTGTTGTTTACATTTCGTGAATAAAGGGCAGGCTCTTCCCCCCATCTAATGGGACTTTTTTAGGGGAGGGCTCGGTTTTGGTGTGGTTTATGCGAACTTGTTTATGGAAGGAGATTCTCTCTAGATCCCTGTAGCCACCTTGATCAAATCGTTTAATTAAAACAGCCCAGTGTTATAGGCAGTTGCCTTGCTACATTAGATGGTAGTTCACACCATCATTATCATCATCATCATCAAAACGCACGTTGTGCAAAAATGTAGATGAAACAAACTGGTCTTAAAGTGGTCTCAAGTTGTTTGGAAATGTGCACATTCAACTAATTCCTAAGTAGGGTAGAGCACTACTTCAGCATCATACCCATACCGGTCAATCAACGCTATTACTCATCCGTATGGTAACCGTAGATATAAGCAAGAGTGATTCAATTCACATTTGGTATTTTCATAATATCTCATATCATAATGTCTTCATATCTGCTGTCATTGTTGTGTTACTTCAGTTGTATTTTAATGGTGTTGAATTGTTCGCTGTTCATTTTCTCCTTAGTCTATGGAAACTGTCCCGATTCCGATTGTTTCATTTTCTTCGGATGAAAGGTTTACAGCATCTGTTGGCTTGGGCTAGCAAGAAAGCCCTGCTGACGAATGATACTCGATATGTTGGCTGATATTTAAAACATAAATAAACATCGATAAAGATTCTGATTCTTGTCGCATAATAGAGTATCCTTCTGAAAATATGTACATAATTTCTAAAACCAACTTTTTGAATCTTTTTAAATGATGTGAGTGAGAACAATCCTTTTTTAAATCGTTTTTTCAGTACTATAAACCACCTCGTGTTGTTCAGGTTGTCAAGAAAACTACGCATACCACAGCTTAATTTTTAATACAGCATAATAGATCGCTGAGCAAACGTCCTTAAATATCCTTTGGAACTAATTACTCATTTACAATAATTTTAATTATTCTTATTTCAATCAAAGCCCTTTCACATGTCCCTTGATAGTTTAGATAGTATTATTTCCTTTGTAACTGTGCTGAATTGCCCAAATGTCAACAAAAAGAGTTGACATTTGGGCAATTTTATGCCTAACATTACAATTTTATACGTACTTTTGGAATATTTTTTTTAAATTTTTATATAAACCGTAGAAACGATGTTTGTCCAAGCGAGACGAGTTTGCGTCCAATTTTCAAGTGGGACATATACTGCCGTTCTACGCATAATTGTCCCATATTGCTTTTTGAAGATTTTCATTTTTTTTAATAAAACGGTCTATTTTCACGTATATTTACAGCAAACACAAACAAAATATATTAGTTATTCGAAAACTTCTCCAAAAAATACCAAGTCTGTTTGTCCCATTGTGAAATTCTACGCATAATTGTCCCACTAGCGAAGTATCCAAAAGCAATGTATTTTACTTCAATTTTCACAAGCGTATTGTTCAGAATTATATAAAACTAGATGCTAAGGAATAAAAAGCGATGTGAGTGGAAAGCGGGAGGGGGCAGAGCGTCTCCGTTCAAAAACGTAAGGATGAGATTTCTAACAGTGGGTTCACAAATATAGGTCACTTTAATTTGCACACAATTATGGGCACTTCCATTTTATTTGCACAGTGAACGGATTGACCAACAATGGTTACTAACTGACACTTACAACAATGGTTACTACCTATTGTGAGGTTAAAAAATACCGAAGTTTTTCAAAAAACAAAAAGAAATTTTATTTAATTAGAAATACATAAACATAGCTCATAGAAAAAAACATGGTTATTGCTCAGTTCCTTTCATTGTAGGCAGGTTCTCAATGAATTTGAATTTTTGTTCTGGAACATCTTTATGCTGCTTTGACAGCAACGCCTTCTTTACCGTCGATCCCTCAAGGAGAATTCTACCATGAGACGTGTTGATTCATCGTGAAAATCTTATTTGCAATTATTTTTAGTTGCTTCTTTTAGAAGTTGTTGAAATAAACCATGTGTTGACGTCTACGGAATTAGTGTATTTTATGTAGTAACGCCAGTATTCGATTTGGATGTTCCAGATACTTTCAATGTACGGTCGCGAGTGAATCTAGTTCAGTGTGTATTGACTAACTGTTAATTTCGTTCGAGTTCATAATGATGCCATTCGCCGCTTTTCGTTTCTTGGCAAAATTCTCCTCCTGGATTTCTCATTTTGTTTTATTTCTTGGGTTTCCTAAAATCTTCCATCAGAATCGTTACTTATTTCTAACGATTTCGCTGGGAAGCTTTTCGCATTCGGTGCTCGGCACTTACTCGAGTTGCTGAATCGCTCTCCCGATCCGTCAATGAGATCGAACCCGTAAAAGTCGCCATAACTATCATCACTTTTGTATGCAACACGGCAAACGCATCCATTTCCGATTTCGAGTAAAACTTTCAAAATTCTCAGTGGGACTGTTATGCGTAGAATTGTTCAATTTATTCCATATTTCTCGGCATAACAGTCCCACGGATCATTTTTCGTTAAAAGTAACATAAATTGAATCTTCAAACGAAAAAAAATGATAGGATTCATTGGATATGATGGTTTCCAACGTTATTTTGGACATAAAAGCATTATTTAGTACGCCAATTCTTTCCCGATAACAAAAATATGTTTTAACTATAATTGCATTTTACTCTGAGTATCAACTAAAAATAATTGCAAATAAGATTTTCACGATGAATCAACACGTCTCATGGTAGAATTCTCCTTGAGGGATCGACGGTAAAGAAGGCGTTGCTGTCAAAGCAGCATAAAGATGTTCCAGAACAAAAATTCAAATTCATTGAGAACCTGCCTACAATGAAAGGAACTGAGCAATAACCATGTTTTTTTCTATGAGCTATGTTTATGTATTTCTAATTAAATAAAATTTCTTTTTGTTTTTTGAAAAACTTCGGTATTTTTTAACCTCACAATAGGTAGTAACCATTGTTGTAAGTGTCAGTTAGTAACCATTGTTGGTCAATCCGTTCACTGTGCAAATAAAATGGAAGTGCCCATAATTGTGTGCAAATTAAAGTGACCTATATTTGTGAACCCACTGTTAGAAATCTCATCCTTACGTTTTTGAACGGAGACGCTCTGCCCCCTCCCGCTTTCCACTCACATCGCTTTTTATTCCTTAGCATCTAGTTTTATATAATTCTGAACAATACGCTTGTGAAAATTGAAGTAAAATACATTGCTTTTGGATACTTCGCTAGTGGGACAATTATGCGTAGAATTTCACAATGGGACAAACAGACTTGGTATTTTTTGGAGAAGTTTTCGAATAACTAATATATTTTGTTTGTGTTTGCTGTAAATATACGTGAAAATAGACCGTTTTATTAAAAAAAATGAAAATCTTCAAAAAGCAATATGGGACAATTATGCGTAGAACGGCAGCTCAGTTGTCTATTTTTCATAATGGGACAATTATGTGTAGAACGGCAGTATAGACAAATGGAATTTTTTCGTAATTCATTATTGGTAACATCGGCAGTATAGGTCAGGGTTATAATCTAGTCCCATGGTTATATCTACTTCCTTATATGAGCCAGGTTGTCATTATGAAATTAGTTGGCAATCATTTGGTGCAATGCGATCATGGAACATTTTTATAACTTGGTAGAGGTGAAGTAAATTACACGTGTGTTGAAGTGTTAATGTTTACGTCAAATTTATTGTGTATGATAGCTTTCTGTTAGTATGTCAAGTAAATTATCTACTACTTATTATCTAATCAAAATATCTACTATACTACAAATCGGCCACAACTACAAACTAGATTATCGGATTAACTTCATTCATTCTAGAGCAATGATGTGCCAAATGTTATTGAAACATTTTAAAATATTGGTCCATTTAGCAGCTGTTGTTCAACTGTTTTTTTTAAATAATTAGATTCTAAATTCAATCAATTTTGATTTATAGTTTATTTATAGTCACTAAAAATTTATTATCGAGAAAGAGAGAAAAAATACCGATAATCAAGTCTAGTCTGTACTAATGTTATAGTCACACGTTAAAAAAATACATTAAAATAGAAAACTAACTATGTGCTCCGTTACATATTATACACTCGCTCACCTGTTGGCATATTCTTATGATTGCTGCTGATATTGTTACCAGTTGTGGGTTGTTGTTGTTCGCGCAATGGACTTTTCGCAGACATTGAAGATATCAGTGGAGAGTGGAGCTGCTGACAAAATTAATTGATTTTAAAAAGAATAGTGTAAATAATCTTTTGAAAACATGATTTACGTACCACAGCACTGCTATCATTACCGTTGTGATTGGTAGTGTTCATCGTTGGCATGGAGGGATTCACAACTGTATCGGGTGGAATGCTGTTTATGCTAGAACTAGAACTACACCGTGACTCGGCCGTAACTTTTGCCTGTAGAAATGTGACAGGTTACTCATTTTTGCACGAAGGATTCTACTTAGGTAACACATACCTGCTTTGCTGAATTTTCGATGCTCTCGATAAGGCTCTTAACGGACAGTCGTGAATCCTGTCGTTGAATTGCAGATTTTTGCTGCCGTCGAACAGCCATTTCCTGCTGAACTGTGTTAAATATCGATTGATGTGACTCGGTTGATGCGACTACTGTGAGGTAATAAAGTGTAAGAATTTCGATTAATAAAATTAATAGTAGGGTTAAACTTAAACGCTGTTTAAGTATAGAAATAAGGTAGCTAAGCATATAAGTAGAAACAGAAACAGCAAGCAGATGACAAAGCATATCACAGGCAAACAGGTAACAAAGCGTGTCACAGGATTTCAACTTAACTTACTACTCGGTTTAGTTCGGTTAATCCAATTCCCTCCATTTCTATCGTTAGTAGAGTGATGTGTATTTAACACGAACGACGTTCTCTTTAACTGATCCAATTTTGCATCATCATACACGTTGACGTTTTCTGGATTTTTTCGGGTTTTTTGTGTCATCTTATTACACTGTTCTTCTGGTGCACTGCTTGATACCAGTTCGTCATCAAGAACGAACTCGTTTGTGGTTTTGTCGATGACATAGATCAAGGTTTTCGTCTTACTAGAGTTATTGTTTTCGAATGCAATATTTAACTCATCTATACTATTCATTCGTGGCAATGGTTGAGGTTTCTTATTGATAGCATTTGCTAATTTATCCGGAGTTGAATGGCTGATCTCAGACAAATTGGCATAGATAGATTCTGGATCATCTTGTTTCAAGCTCAAATTGCTAAGACTTGTGCTGCTCGATCTGTTGTACCGGAATTTCTTGAATTTTGACAAATTAGTGGTCTTATTCATACCGTCAATATCGGGGAAAAGAAGGTCATCGGAACTTTTTGAGTGAAACAGAGGATCCAAAGCACCTTGTTTATCGTAGCGGTCGGTTCGTAAATCTTGAATACTATTTGATGCGAAAAGCGGCACGGGCCGGACCAATGTAAAGCTATGTTGTGCTAGATTTTCATTGCTTCTGGATATTGCAATAGGTCGAAAAATAGGTTCTGGAGAATCGTCTTCTGTGCTTTCAACAGTTTCACTTGATGAATTCGAAGACGACGAATTGTGCATTTGTTCGCCTATGAGTGCAGGTGTTACTTTTCTAAATTTCTGATTTCTTGTTGTGTAATTGATTTCTTCTATTTCATGGGAACATCTGTTTCCATCGTTCAGTATTGGATCAAATTCGGTTTCATCCTTGTCATCCAGAAAATGTACTGACATTTTTGGAGGTTTTGATGTCGGCAACGGAGGTATACTATCATGTGAATGGTTGTTTCTTAGTACATACCCTTGATCCATTGTTGACCCCTCAGGCAGTTCAGCAGTAATCAATTGTTTGTGATTATTTGCTGATAGCATTGTCGGCGAAAACGATTTTAACTGTTTGCGTAATATTTTAACTTGATTGGAAAACTCATCTACATTGCGATCATACGTGTTAAGATTATCGATAGATGCACATAAATCTTGCTTAATGTCGTTCAGTTTATCATAGTTGAGTAAGATATCATCACTCGTGTCTACTAAATCTACACCAATAGCTGTGGAAAGGCATGCATAAATAAATATTATACTAGCTAAAACAATGGAAGGTAAAGGGTTATATGTCTACATACGTCTACATATCATAAAACTACCACAATGACGATGTTAAACTGTCTACTAAATCCATATGAGTGAGAAAATAGTGTCTACTGATTAATTTGGTCTTTAATGACGGAGAATGTAATTTAATGTGATAATACTGTTAATTATTTGTCGTCATAGTGAAACTTTTATAATAAATTTTAATTTGCAAATCTGTTATACAATAATGTACTACTACTGAGAAAGAAAGAGATCATAGGACATGCAAATAACTAGAGTCAACTTACGTTTGTTGAGCTTCTCTATTTGCTGTTCCATCACACGTATTCGCTCGCGGAGTGCCTTGTTATCAAGGGCTAGCTGCTCTCGAGCATTGTGTGCCTCGGTTTTGAAATCGTTGGCCACTCGTACCGTCATCAGGAGGTCCGACTGAAACCGGTCCCATTCTTCGCTCTCCTGCCGCCTTAAACTAATCTCTTGGTTTAATTCATCAGTCTTTTCCGTAAGCAGTCGTTCTGTGTCGCCCAAATGTCGCTGAGTCTCCGATAGAAGCGCTTCCAATTGGGCCTTGTCTTCGGTAAGGCATTTATTCTGAACCTAAGCAAACGCGAACGCGAAAAAAAAATTGTAAGTAGGAACTGTAATGAATTTTGGTTGCGAACATAAAACTCACCTGTAACTCGCTAACATTCTCCTGAAGTTGCTGGCAGTCACTGGCGATTTTAAGTTTTTCTTGTTTCATATTTTCGTGCTTGTACTCGAGATCCGAGATCACACATTTGGCATTGTTTCTTACCACCTTGCATTCTTCACTCATTCGTGCCAATTGATCTTTCAGTTTTTGAATTTCACACTGACTAATGGAGACTTGCTCCTGAAGTGATGCTACCTGAATTTCTAGTGCATCCTTTTCCTTCCTCGCTGTATCCAACAACTCTCCCAGATCCGATTTATCACCCAAGGCGCGATCTTGCTCCAATTCTTCGATTTTTGCACGCGCATTTTCAAGTAATGTTGTCAGTCTACTAATTTCTATCTGTTTAACAGAACTATCTTCCTTAGACTGTAATAGCTGTGTATCGATTTCAGTTCTCTCTGCATTGGTTGCGTCAATTGTCGACTCAAGGACTCCAATTCGCTCATGTAATCTTAATTTATCACTATTTCTCTCTTCTAAGGCCACTTTCAGTTCATTGAGTTCTGAGTTCAATTCTTCTTGTTTCAGCATAAGGCTTTCTCTTTCTTCTTGAGCATTTTTCAGCAGTTCTACTAATTTCTGTTCTCGTTCTGTTGATCCACCGTCCTGCTGATTAGGTTCTCGCAATAACAACTTCTGCAAGGTACCAATTTGCGTTCGAGAGTCTTCCAGTTTTTCAGTTTGCCTACAAAGGGATTGGAAAATGACGTCTTTTTCTTCTACCAACCGTTCATTGTCGGTTTGCAGCTCATTGATTTGTGATTGCAAGTCGGCAAGCTCTTGTAGTGTAGCTTGAAGTTCTTCGTTGGTGGAGTAATGGGTTTCTTCCATCTGTTAGTAGAAAGAAAATTATAGCATGCATGTGAAGGCAACTTTATGTTATGTATATAGTTAAATGTAGAAAACTTATAGATAAATGTAGAAAACTTATTCGATTGAGTCTTCTTCTTTCATGACATTTTAACCTCAGGGCCGGTACATAAACCACGTAGACTCAGTTTTGAAAATCTAAAAAAAAAAAAACATAAGTAAGACCTAGGCAACGAAATGAAGACTACGATTGGATCCTCGATATATGGAAATGAAGATCTCTCTGCTTACCGGGTCGGTCGCAATAGGTGATTTTTAACGTAGGTCAACCTTTCTCTTCTCTATACCGGGTGTCATTTCAAAATGTTGAAAGATGAGAGCGTTACGCAAAAGTGAAAGGTTTTGAACGCTAATAAACCCTCGTTCAACTTAACACAATGACTTCATTCATACTCCATTAGACCAGAAAAACCTACAAATTTTTGGCATTGAAATAACAATTAAGTGCTATTAGTATAAGTAGTTCAATTTGTTACTTGAAAATGACACACTTTTGCTCCCATACAAATCTCTGTATGAATAAGCTGAAAATATGTTTTTCCCTATCCGGGTCCTCAGAAACGGTTAGCAAATGGTTTAAATAGTCTTCTTCGTTTTATTTCATTTAGTTGTTCACGATGAATACAGAAACAGCCAACATATTTTCCTTTGTTGCCGGTGCCTGATTTTATAACTGAGACCCGTCCCCTCTTTAGAATTTTGCTTTGTACTGTATTTTCGAGCCTCTCTTCATTTAACGCTAGTATATAGCACACGAGACGAACCGAAATGATTTCAGTTTTCTACACGAGCTCTCAGCTGGTGGTTCGGACAGGGCTTTGTCCGACCGCCACAGTCCGTTCGGTTATGTTATGGGAGACAGAGTCTTGCAAGACCGGCCAATCGGACAGCTACCGGTTTCCATGTCAATTAAATGATGAAATTTTTGGCCACTGAAAACTGGCCATTCGTCCCTTATGAAATCATTTCGGTTAGTCTCGCGTGCTATATACTATTGTTGAATAGCGATGCCTAGAAAATTGAGGATCACACATGTGCAGTATAGAGCAAAATTCATAAGAAGGGACGGGTAGAGCAAAACAAAATTATAGAACTATTTTATTCACTTTTTAACCAACCATATGTGTTATGGTACGTATAAATAAGATGATACCATTATTACCATACCATTTCCATATTTACCATTGAAGCTTTCCGATTTTCCGCGATAATGTTTTGTTATGCTGTCGTAAAATAAAAGTTCATATTAATACTCTATCCTAGATGTCGGCACGAGCTTTGTTTAAGATGAATCGCTGCTCCATTTATTTATTTTTTCCTATCTTTTTTTTTCTTTCTCGCAAATTTACCTCGCAATTTCAAATTGATAAATCTCGATTGTTACTGAATGAACATCGAATCGAACTCTATTAGATTGCTCACAGTTATAACTATAGTTATATCAATTCCAAACTTTGTAGAAATGACTGCCGTCGAGAATGCTTCAGCGTATGCCGTTAATGATTTCTAAGAGTCCCAGTGCTAAAGGCTGGATGTAGTTGTAGAAAGGTTTCAAAAATCCATGTAAATTATTAAACAATAATTCTTAGGAACGACAAACAGGCCTTTGATGTAGTCTATGTTGATAACTAGTAGTACTGAAGTCTACCCCAAGAAGTATTGAAACAAGCGTAAACCTTGATAGAACGTTTGTGGTTGTTGAACGCTTCGCCATGAGTCCATGTTGATCGTCGCAGATATATTGGGCCACGTGGAAAAATACGGGTTCCAAAATCGTCAGTTTAAACAGCTTAGCGGCTGCACACAAGCTCGAAATTCCGCGGTGGTTATCAGCATTTCTTCTAACTCTCTTTTTGTGAACAGAAAACATGTACGCTTCTTTCCATAGAGTTGGAAACTTACCGGTAGTCAATGATAATGGTGCAGTCAGTGAAGCAATGCAATGTCTTAGAAACACGGAAGCATTACCGTCCGGTCCAGCTTTGCTTGACGTCTTCAACTTGTTTGCAGCAGCAACGATATTTGCATCGTCGATAGGGATTACGTTTAAATACCGGTCAGACAAAGGGACGTTTTTTCGAAGTAACTTCGATTTGCTATGGCTGGAGGGCATCGTTATGGAACAAATCTGCAAACTTTTCTGAGGACAGAAAACAGATGTCGACAACGGACTCAGGAGAACCCCGTTGCAAGAGATGAATGAAGGTAAACGCAGCGTTGAGCCAGCGGCTTGTATCGATGGTTGAGCGTCACTTTATGTTTCCGTAATGCCATCGACTGGTGTTTAGAAAACCTACGTAAAGCCGCCCTGTTTTTCGGTTTCAGCCTGCGCAGGGCATCTGTCTGCCATGGTACTTTTTCCGAGCCTGAAAAGACGTTCTTTGGAACGTGTCTGTCGATCAAGTAGCTCAAGATGTTGGAGAACGTGGTAGTGGCGTTATTGACGTAGGGTTTACTGTCACAAATTTTATACCACCGTCTGTGAAGAATTGCAAAACAAGCAATGAGGTAATACAAAGCGGAATTCATGGGTGCTAGCGCTACCAAGGCCCACAGAGATTTTCATATAGATTCCGAGCGTGTAACGTACCTGCACATTATCTATTCATGTACTTTAAATCAGCATATAACACATTTGACCGATCTTAGTTTAGCCTTTCCTCGCAAATGGCCAACATTAAAAGAAGATTTTCCAGTACGGGAAATTCATTAATTCATAAAATTCTCAACAAATACGCAATTATTCGCGTAACGAGCAAGGGAATCATCCGATTTCCGTGGTTCAAAAATCAAATAAATTGACCATAAACGAAAAATCTCCATACATTTTCAGCTTGAATTCTACAAAATCCATACATTTTAATTTGGATTGCTATTAATAGTAAGAGACCAACTATAACAGATTATGCACGAATATAGATCTCCAGATAAACTGACGCTATTGGTCAAGGCAAAGATGGATCGAGTGATGTGAGTCCTTCAAGTTTCGGAAACACACTCGATTCCTTTCGAGTTTCGAAGAGCATGGTCTTTCGTGTAAGTTGTTGAACATTGTTTCAGAGATGGGATTCGAAGACCGCAGATGGAAACGACTGGTACAATCGTTAGAGAGTCCGTCCAGCTGTTGGCATTGAGACGATGGCGTAAACTAACATCAGGCTAAAGGCAGACTCTATCAACGTTGGACTAGAGGTAAATGCGATTAAAGCAAAATACATAAAAGAAAGAGGTTTACGAAAAGACAAACCTACCATCCGGAGTTCATATCGTCGGTATGGTGAGAGCCAATGATTACTCCATCTAAAAGATACATAGCCGCATTATGTTTGGAAACCGTGACTACTTTGAACTCCTAATCGAACAAATTTCGTCGCACCACGAAGATACTTGTTTAACCGGTATTCCTCAAAGGCCACATAACATAACGTAACCATATAATCAGCCGTACTACTATCCAGCATTTATATATAGACGCTTCTACTTGGAGATATGTGGTGAATGCATCGAAGAGGTCGAGTTAACGGCCTCGCACTCCATCGGCATTGTGGAGAGATTGATGAGTTCCAGGCAACTGGAGACCCACCATAGGACTGAGGTCACGGTGGTGAATAATCGAAAATCGGAGCAACATGCGACGGTCAGTGCAGGTAACTGCACAATCGAAGAGGTCTTTGAGGAATCTTGGGGTCATGATCGACGATAAGCTGTCCTTTATCAGTCGATTACGCCTGCAAGAAAGTCTCGATTTCGAATAGCTTGGCGGTGCAAGCGTAAACTCCTGTCCAGTGTTGCCCTGTCCATACTTAGGTACGACGAGCCGGCGTGGATCACCGCCTAGAGTACCAAGAGCTACGTTAGTAAGCTAGAGAGTACGCACAGGCTTATGTGCCTAAGAGTGGTTAGTGCATACCGAACGGTATCACACGAAGCTTTGTGCATCCTAGCGGCGATGATGCCAATAGGCATTGTCATAAAAGAGGATGTAGAGTACTTCGAACAACGAGGAACAAGAGGTATTCGGAATACCACTAGAGCCACATCCATGGTTAAGTGGAAAAGGGAATGGAACAACTCCACCAAAGGTCGGTGGACCCTTCGACTAATCCCGGAATTAACCGGGTGGGTTGGTAGCCGACACGGTGAAGTGAACTTCCACTTAACGCAAATATTGTCTGGGCACGGCTGCTTTGGATGATACCTGCACAAATATGGGCATGCACAGTCCTCCGCATGCAGCGAGTGCGCGGAAGTTGAGGGAACCGCGGAACACGTGTTCTTCGCATGTCCTCGCTTCGACGGTGCGAGTTCCGGCATGATTGCCGTAAGCGGTCACAACACGACTCCGGATAATTTGGTCCAGAGGATGTGCCAAGACCGGGACTTCTGGGACGCGATTTGCGTAGCAGCCTCCCAGATCGTCCTTGATCTCCAACAGAAATGGCGAAACGACCAAAGGCAGGTCGCAGGGACCACCTAGATACTAAAGCCGTAAGTAGCTAGACATAGTGGGTGCTTAACAAGCATAATAGCCACCTCCCCTGAAAGGTGGTTCCGGAGAGGCTCCAGGGCGTCTAAAAAACAAACAAAAAATATAGACGCTTTACTATTTCTTAGGTAAGAAACTAAGTCAAATAAGATATTATTTGCAAAGCACAATGTAATCCCCATTATCAAAAGTACCACGCTTTAAGGTAACCACATATGAATCTCATTATTGTCTTAGTAGTACAAATAAAAATACTGAACGTCTTTAATAAAAAAAACTTTTTCTTGTTGCAAACCCGACTAAAGTCTAACATGAAATTTGTAGCCATTCGAGAGCTTATTTTGATGTCAATATCAAATTGATATCTTCAATTGTTTTCACTTTGCAATTATTGAGTTTGATATCCAATTTAGATATAATATTGCTATGCGCTGGCATTCAAATTTCTAAGAAAATTGTATTGCTTCTATTGCTTTGGTAGACCATCAAGTTGAATACAGGTACACCTCGATATGAAGCAACTTTATTTTCTGATTATTTTCATAAATTTCTCGCAAACTACACCCCATTCGAGAAAAGAAGTAAGACCATTGAATAGATGAGATAATTTCCAATCTATTGGTTACAATGATTTGTATGACTGAATTCTCATTCGTGAGAAATATACGTAAGAAGTCGAAAAATAAATTTGATTTATATTTAGGTATGCAAACTCATTTTGCTATAAAAAAAATACATCAAATTGTCTTTTCAATTTATCTTACTGATGGCACAGACTGGTCTCAATTTTCACATTTTAACTTTTCAAATGACCTAAAAGAGTCGTTTAAAGAGTCGTTAAAAGCAGTTTAAATTATTATTATTAGCAATATAACAACATTAAATTTACACAAGGTAGTACGAAACATGTAAGCTTATGAAGGCTTGAATATAACAAATTGACCACCGTTATATTCAACAGAAATAATTGAATTTAAAATTTACTGTGATATGCCGTTCTGAGCAATGTAATAAAATCATTTTCTTCGGTTTGGGAGAATTACCACATCAAATCTTCCTGTCCGCCTCTTAGCATCTTGCAATGAGGTACAATGTGGGTACCAATTACCTGTCGAACTGCCACATTTGGAAACGTCTGCATGGAGTTATCTTAAATTATAATAATTCGTCCACTATATCACAAAACATTAAGATGATTATTCGGGCGGATTGGAGATAATGGAATCATTATAGGAGTATAGGACCAAGTCTTTCCCAATTGGTGTTAAACCGATGAGCTGGCACATCAATAGATGCATGTACGAACTGTTATTTTTACCAAGTCCCTCAATCGTAATTTTAAATGAATTAGCATGGATTGTTCTGTAGAGGCTGCTACTTGATTGATGCAGATATTAAAGGGTGTTTCGATCAAAATTGGGTCGACTTAAACTAGACGCATTTGCTTTCATCGTGCATTAAAAAATTTTGCACATCCCTCATTTTGTTGATGTGTGCGTCATGCCTTTATTTTGATTTTGAGATTAGCACTTCAGTTATCAAAATATCATCGAAGGAAGAGAAGCAACGCATTAAAATTTTGCACGTGCATGGCGAAAATCCAACATACTCTCACGGCAAGTTGGCGAAATTGTGGAATGTGGCTAAATCAACTATTACCAACGTATTAAAAGTGTTCGGTGAACGTTTGTCCACAGCCAGAATAGCTGGATCGGGGGTAAATCGAAAGCCGGAGGTCAAGGCAGACTTTAAACAGCTTCCTGGGAAGGAATTTTATACGGAAACCGAACGGGGAAAGGTGGCAGACATTTTCAAGCACATTAAACTGTCAAAGTTCACGGAGAAATATCCGGTGTGGCAGGCCATCTGTTCCTGAGGCTTGAAGAAAATTAATCTGAGCGAGTGCCTACAAAAACGTCTACTGCCTTTCCTGAAGCGACACAATTGTTCCGTTCTATTATGGTAGGATTTGGTATCTTGCCATTAAAAAGGCCATGGAAAGGTATGCTGCCAGCAACGTTCAAGTGATGCCCAAGGACAAGAACCCTCCAAACACGCCAGAGCTCCGTCCAATCGAACAATATTGTGCCATCGTCAAGCGGAATCTTAAGAAGACACAAAAACCTGTTGTGAGCGAGGAACAGTTCAAGGCATACTGGCGTTCTGCGGCGAATAAAGTGGACAAGGCGACTGTACAAAATCTTATGGCAGGTGTTAAACGAAAGACTCGGAAATTCGCATTCGGTAAAAAGGAAGCTTAGCTGAATATTTCTTCTGTATTCTATATTAACTAAACTTGAAAAAGAAAAAGAATTTGAACTTTGATCGACGCATTTACATTACTGTTTGACCACATTTTGATCGGAACAACCTCTAGTAGTGGGATAGTTTGTAAATTGCGGTTATAAATATTGAAAGTTTACAGCAAAAAGAGTTTGCTTTGAACAACTGTGTACGGCTGTGACGGTTTTGTCGATACTTTATTATGCACTATTTTGATATCGGGCATGGCGTGTTTTGTATTGTTATGGTTAAATATTTCGGTGCGAGTTAACTAACGATTATGAATCATAAATTTGATCACATCACTTATCAAGATGAATTATGATCCATCGAGCCCTCTGCTATTAAAATAAAAATACTTCCTGCCTGTGACCTTTGTGGGGATGCAGAGGTAACACGGCCCTTAAACAGCAAAGGTCACACTAACATTCCTTCCCTATTCCCAACTAATTGCAAGGAAGTGGCCGGCGCCGTTATTGATTATTAAAGAAATTGAACCACTGAAACGTGTACAAAGAGAATGATCGGTTACTCCCAGCCCCATTCGGTTTATTTATTAGGCAATTTCGCTTATTCTAATCAATGAGGGAGTGGCAACCATTGATACGTACAATCAGTCAAGCTAAGCTTAGCTAAGCATTGAATTTTTCTTTCTGAGAGACAACAATCCTTTGTACCATTTGTACCAGTTTAAGTTTTATGATTTTTAGCAAAACGTTATTATTTTTAACAAATCTCACACTTACCTTGGTCACAACTAATATTTGTTCTAAGTTTAAACAATTTTCGGTTTTATTTCATATTATCTGATGTTAATACTCAATACTATATGACGCAGTAGGCTCTATACTTTTTAGAATAATTGATCCGATGTAATTTTTTTTTTTATTTGTATCTTTTTGTGTATAAATATGTGGTTTATAATTAATTACACTGTATATAAATTCGAAACGTATTGTACAGTACCGAACACAAATATAAAATATCTCGTCTCTATATTAATTGCTGTTATTTTGAGCTTGATTAGTTTTCATGTGAATGTGACAAATCATTTTCGATTATTGAATTGTAGGAACTATGCTGAAAGTACTTCAATTTTCAAACCGTTTCAAAAATTGAAAACTTTATATATTTTGACGCTGTATGACTAGACAATGAAAATCTTTCACAAAGCAGGTTCATGACTGTAATTAGTATCAACCAATAGTCAATTGTTTCAAACATTATAAGAGGCACCAAAAAAAGGTCTTTGAGCGGACAGTGATATATTTATGTGCGATACTGTTTTTTCTTCGTTTATTTACTTTCATGCTGCAACTTTCATACGCATCGTTAACATATTCATTGTCATGAAAGTGCCAGGGTTCAAGTGAAGCGATATGGGAGTATATGCTTTTACTATGGTGTAAACGTTTAGGGGGCGCTGAATGAATACCCCTATTAATCTGGTCTGTTATATATATGCTTTTGGTCATTAAATGGATATGCTTGGAATGAACAGACTGATATTTAGGGGGAGGGGAAATCTTTGGATAACAACTGAACTATGCTACTCTTCAAATAACTTAAGTCTCCAGCCGGTCCACTGAATAATTAGCGGACGTCTACGCGATTATCTGGCGGAGGAGAACGACACCACCGTGACGTCACTATTCCCAAACTAATTAACAGTAAGGTGAGCGATGATAATCCTAGTATGATGCCTGTTGTTACATCGTGCAGTGGCGTTCCCGGAAATGGATGCAGCGTCATCAAAATCAGCTGGGCACAGCAATTCAGCAAGGAAAACACAGTCACTAGGATGTAACCTAATTAATGAAAACAATCCATTGCATATCGGATGCTATGAGTGCCATGAAACTTTGTTGTATGTTGAAGCCTATAGTTGAAAATTGCTGCATTGATATGTGAAAGACAAGGGCGCTATAAATTGCTCACATTTAGTGTTTCGGCAACCACATTTTGTTCAATTGATTTTCACTCTAAATTTCATCCACTGAGTTCTTTATTGGTATACTCTTCAACATGCTTACTCGCATTTTACAGTTTAAAAAAAAATCATACGCTTTCAACTCTGCTCATTTCGAGTTTCCGATAATAGAATAAAGATTGTAGAAGAAAAAGATGGTGCGGTCTATATTCACCTGCAAGCGGACTTGAAATCGGTCTATATCAAGTCTAAAATCAAGCTGGAATCATTTTCAAAGACTCAACCAAAATTCTAGAAGAAAATCTTCTATGCTTATAATAATACTTTTAAGCAAATAAACGATAAACGAAATTCCTATTGGAAATCATAGACCCTTTAGCACTTGCGCTAAAGAAATTCGTTTACAATGATAATATAAGATATCTTCAGATATTTAATTGCAATTGAAACTCAGTTCAAAGCGAATCTAATTTGAACATCATTTTCAGTTCTAAAATTGAATGTGATTTAAATTACAGGCATTCTCATTTCGATAGTCACAACAATTTGACATGAGAAGTTATTTTTATTACTTCTGAGAAAAAAAATAACACGGGAGCATTTAAAGTGAACGTCGCTAAAATGCGTAAATGGCCTCATGGCCTATTTGTTCCGCCACTTCAATTTTTTGACGGCACAAATCTAAGACACTACAAAGAATCTACATGCCAAATTGTAATAACGTGTACACTGTAGTGCAGCAAGGAAAAAAAAGTAATTTTCACTTTGGAATCTTTAATGTCCGCAATCGATCACATATCTAAACACGCTGTACAACATACTATAGGCTGCTCATACCTGCCACACATAGGGCACAAAGTTTCAACCAACTTACCAGAAATATAATTCCTATTCGGTAGCCAATCACACCGGCGGGATTTGAATCCGAGAATCCCTAGCGCAATCGCAGCGAATCCAGCGAAAATCGAAATATCCAGGTAGTACTCGCGCCCAATTTTTGATGTAAAATACAAACTAAGTCCTGAATTCATAAATCCGCACAGAATAAGCATTAATGAAACGGCGCCGATGGTTGCCGAAGCATGAGCAATTTTGTGAAAACTTGCATTTTGCCAGGACTTGTCGGCGTGATCAGATGAGATTGTAGTTTCAGCATAAATACTAGTACCGCCACCGTTTACGTTCAGTCGAGGCGTAATAACAGCTGTCGTCCTGGCAGCTGCCTCCAATTGCTGCTTTTCATGCTTTTGAGTTAATTCGACGCGTGCCTGCTGCATGGAATGAGTTGTTTGCTGTTGCGTCTGATAATCGTATTGCAGCTTTTGTGGTTTAAATTCAGTTCGCTTTGGTGTGCTGGAAATAATTTTGGGATTCATATCCAGTTTTTGAGGGGAATTTTTCGGTGTGAAATCTCTCTTTGGTGTGCTAAGGAGTTCGTGCAACATTTGTGTTGCAAGGTGATTTTTTTTGGGGGGTGTTGTTGTTGACGCTATGTTTGTCAAAGCCGTTTGAGATGTTAGATTTAAACGCGATTTTCTTATGCTCTCACGCATGTAATCTTTTCGAGGAAGTGGTGGTGGTGGTGGTTTCTGGATATCTTCTTCCATTTCTTCGTTGAGACATGTTTCGTCATCTTCAGTGGGAATGACTGCGTAACGATGGGCTCTTCCGTTGTGCATTTGGATAATTTCGTGGTTGGGATCGACGAGTTCTTCATTTTCTTCTGTGGGAACAACCTCATATCGTTGGTTACTTTTTTGATCGTACAATATGAATGATTTACTGCCAAAGTCTGACGAAAAGGCGTTTTTCATGCGAGTTTGTGTAGTCGTTTTCGGCGGTGACGATAGTGGTGGCAAGCTACAGAACTGATCAGAAAGGTTCATTGCATCTTCGTTTAGTTCTGAAGTGCTTGAAAATCGATCTAAATTTTCTTGACTTTTCACGATTCTGTTGGTGGATGCTTTCACTATAGACTGTTCTAAAGGTACCACAGCATACCTCCCTTTCTCTTTCGTTGGTATTTCTTCAACCGGAACCAAAGCATACCTTCCACTTTTGGGCTGTCTGTTGCACGTTGAAGTATCCAGCACCGATGCAACTGATCCATATCGCGTACACGATATTGAAGAGTTTGATGAGTACTGATCAATTAAACTAACGCCACCAGGTTTGGGTCCAGGCACGGGTGGTAATCCTTTATTTCTATCTGCTCCATGACATGCAAATGAGTTTTGTCTTACTATGGATGAGCTGATACGGTTGTAAGAACGTGTTAATTCATTTCTCTGGATTTTTGCCGGCGAATTATAGGCACTTCTAGATCCGCTTTGAGTTTGCTTTGTCGGAAAGAACTCACTTTGTTGGCAAAACGCCGGATTTGTATAATTATGACGCGACATTACTTTTTAATCCGCAAGCACAATCATTGACACGAACAGTAAGTATATTAAAACTACTAAAAGCATCGATGGGATGTTTCAATAATACCGATTTCGAAATAATCTACGATCCACACTATACGATGTCTCAAATGCATCTGCGCAACCGTTTCAAACTGAAAATACAGTCTTCCCCAGACAAGTTTTGCGCACAACCACTACAACTAATATATTTTTCTTCATCTTTTGACGAGGGGGAAAAGTCCGTTAAAATTCGTCGCTATGTGGAAAAAAGACACACGGGAGGTTCTTGTAAAAGGGACCACATTGCGCGCGCGAGCATAGCACGAGTCAGTTAATAATACAAGCAAGGTAAAAGAGCGGAAGAACGGAAGAACGGAAAACATAATTCGATAAACAGGGTAGTGGGCAGGCAGGATAACGGAGGTACAAGGGTGCATGCATGAATTCAGCTGGAAATTCGTCAAAGCAGACGGAGAGGAAAAGGACACAAAAAGGTATTTAAAGTAACATATCTCAATGGTTTGGCTGTGTTGAGTGATAACGAATCGGACTATGAGAAATACATTTTCTATGGCACGCGCCACGTAGCTAGCGAAACAGACCATTATATGCAAAATCAAACATTTAGAGTGATTTAAAGAGCTTTTTTGTCGCTCAATCCAATAAATACAGTGCGCATGTTGTACTGATGAAGGAGGCTAAATTAATAAAAGGTATACTGGGGCAAATTGAAACAATATAATTATCAATTTTAATGCAAAGTATCTGTTCCGGTTATACAATTCATAGTTTTATGCACATCTTTGTAGAAGCAGATGTGTGTGTGTTTTTATTATACCTGATACCCTTACAGTTATTAAAAATTACAAATAACATGAATCAAATTTATGCGCGCCAATCCTTTGTTGCAAAACTATAAGATATATGCCAACTTTTTATTTGGGTGAAACTGTTTTGAAATGACTTATCTATCCGAGTTCTCAAAAATTTAACCTAAATTAAGTTGTAAAAAGTATGTCTGCTTAAAATAAGTAACCCGTATCAGACCTTTCTAACTAAATTCAATTTATGATGACTCACGGTCACTGCACTTAAAGTAAAATTAGTTAATACTACGAAATCGCGAAATTTGCAATGAGATTTGTATCATTTATGAAGCTGACTTCGTATGCAAAACGACGTGAGCTGTCAAAAGAACGAAGCATTTGTTTATTCAAAAAGAATTTTCGCGTATCGTACAACAACAGTACAAAGAACTACAATATTTCTTTGAATCCTAGAGGGTTTCATTATTTTCAATATTTCTTACAAAAACAACATGAGGTGACGTAGGACTACGCAGCAAGCAATCCAGATGGCTTGATTGTTTAAAGAGTGGCCGAATTTAATCCCCATACACTAAACGTTTCGCACAACAATCTCATATATTTGATATAGCCTGTCTTGACCTACATTCATACATCTTGCTTTCTTTGGAAATAATATGTATGACATGTGATATTAAAATGCTCTATATCAGTCGAAAAGCTACGTTTTCAATCCGGTCGGAAATGTCATTGACGAAGCTGTTCATAATTCTTATCGCTTTGGAAAAAACTATAGTATCGGGTTAAAATGCTTCAGCACCCGGTATATGCGGTGATATACGTTTTTTTTTCTTCCGAACCTTGCTGCTGGAACTGTTTACCTTCCGAGATGGTGGAGCGAGAATGCACCATAAGAGCATATCCTATTGATATAATCGACCACCTGGAGATCATTATCTTTATTGCGTTGTAGATGGTTGTGGTTTGTTAGGTAATTCAAAGTCTATGATTGCCGATAGACGTCTAGGTCGATTGCAAATGGAACGTTAGACCGGCATTAGGAAGTAAATATGTAAGACAATTATATTGTAAACGCTTTAGGAAGCATTTGGTGTCCCTGAAAAGGGCCGTTTGGTTTCTATGATGGTTGAGCGGGCCACTATATTTAACGCGTAGAAGATAGTTAAGGAACCACATACTTTGCAGCCATATACTGCGAACTTTCACGATATTCTCAAAATTATTTGATTCCTATCGAATAGTAGAGGCTCTATCCAAAGCGTTCTAGTGCTTCTAGTAAGAAACACTTTCAAGCACTGATTGGAATTTGAAGAGACCATTACCAGCATTAAACATCTAGTTATAAGAGAATGATGACCGTGATAGAGCCAGCATGCCAGCAACCAGCGGGCAGCGATTGCGAAAAAGCAAACTTCAAACAAGTAATTTAGCTATTGGTTATGTTCGAAACTGAATCATTTTATGAAATATTTATTATATATCGCCAGCAACTAATCCAGTATGCACAACAAGGTACTACAACGAACTCAACCACATGGTCGGTCCGATGTGTCGCAGTTCGTCTCAAATTATCCGTTATAGAATTTTGTTCGTTGGTTGTTCAACGCGCTTTGTCATTTACTCCGAGACACGGCGTTTAATGAATGCTATGTTCAGCCTTTTTTCCGCCAACTCGACTTCAGCAGCAATGCTTCTCGCAGCGAGGTTGACGGGAGCATCGGCACCACCAGTCAACTACACCAACGCCTCTCTGAATTCGGCTGCTCGCCAGTGCTCTCTCCAGGGTGCTTGCTGCCGCCAACTTCGTTCCTATAGCCACTACACAGCTCTACGACTGTCGTAAGACTGAATCAAAATTCGAAGGTGTACCCGTTATATAACATTGATGGCTGCCTAAGATACGTTCCTTACTTACATATGAAGTATGTGCTAGGAAAGTACTGTGCATTTGGAAAATTTACTCTGAAAAATCGACATTATAAGACATCACCTTATATTTGGGTTATTTTGAATAGTTTAATGTTAAAAATAAATAGTTTTCATTATTGGAATCGTCGCGTACATTTTTTTCCGATCGATTGGTGCAAACATTTAGAAAATGTTTGGAGAAACGTCTGAGATATTAACGCTCAAAGCCTGAGCGCATTTCGTGACGACCGATATTTATATTTTTTTGAATTGTACCCCAGTATAGAAAACAAAGACGTAGTCCTACGTCAAAAAGATAGGGTTGATATGCTAGTAATGGACCCCTTAGTAGAAGCTTTGAACAATTTTAATGAATTCCACAAGAATTTTATTTACTTTTTGTGCAACACTCCTACATTTGATGAAAATAACTAGTCTTTTACACAGAGTTATGGTAAACACTATTTTTTAGTCCAGGTTTTCCTGGTAGACATCGATAATTCGCGATGGTCATTATGCGCTTTTTGGATCCATTTGCTTATTTTAGACCCGGGTCTATAATGCGCATTATAGACCCGGGTCTATAATGCGCATTATAGACCCGGGTCCACAATACGCATATCAACTAATTTGATTATAATGATTAATCTGACGCTGCTAAACCAATTTGTTATATATATTTTGGACACGTATATATTATGGCTACCTTCCATTACGGAGAGAAATGAGTCTTGTTTGAAATAACCAACACTATGGTTGAAATGTAAGGTCTGGCTCTGCTTGAGTTGAAGTTGATGTTTGTTTGCTTCAAACTCGCGATTGTAGTTGAAGCAAACCGCTTTTTCAAGTGATTTCTACTCAGATAATAACATTGTTTTAAATTTAATGTTAGTTGATTGGAACTGCAAGTCTGCTTATTTTCAACCCTAAAAATGTTTGTTTTGTTGTTCTGTTTTGCTGATTCAAACTGTGATCATAGGTTGAAATAACCTGAATGTTTGGTGAAAATGGCCATAGTTTATGGCCTTACCTTAAATATGATGGAGAACAAACTACATGATTAGTTTCCCTCATCTGGTGTCAGTAAAACTCCTATCAGTTGTTCGTGCGGGGACATTTCGTGAGTCCGGAGTGAAATAGGTGATTTTGTGTAATTTATGATTCATAGTGATTAAAAGTATATTACAGTTTACAGGGAGCGTAAAGTGATTTTTTTATTTATTTATTTTTTTTTTTTTTTTTTTTTAATAAATGCCAAATAAATAAGTGGAACGAAAAATACGGTAGGTGTAGTACTAATTTTTATTTGATTGCAACCAGTTGGCTGGTTTCAATTACCGATTCGATATTTATTTCAAACAGAACAAGTTGGAACAAGCGTTGAGTTCGGTTTGAATTTACCTAGTAATGTGTTTGTGCGTTTTTTAATATTGAAATTTGGTTGATTCAACTTAAACTGGTTGTTTTTACCATACTTTTTTCTCCAGGACAGATAAAATTATCCGATATGTTTCAACACCAGACCTATCTAGGTTCAATCTATAACGGAGTTGTGGTACGTTTTTGAAAACATTTGAGTAGTACATCCTGAGTAGAGAGAGAGAGAGAGAGAGAGAGGGGGGGGGGAGGGAGGGAGAGTGAGAGAGAGAGGGGGGGGGAGAGTGAGAGAGAGAGAGAGAGAGAAAGAGAAAGAGAAAGAGAGAGAGAGAGAGAGAGAGAGAGAGAGAGAGAGAGAGAGTTGTACAACACCTAAGTACTAGGTATTAACGTGTTGATAAATGCAATTTTAAAATCTAAAATTTATTTATATGATCAAATGCTTTTTTTCTCTCCTGTAACGAAAATACTTACAAATCCCTGTACCATGCAGTGAACAGGTAAAAATAATTAATAATGATGTTTTATGTGTAACAATTGTGAAGAATCATATTCCAACGTTTGTTTTAGTGTTAATACTATGTGTTCTAACTGAAATTGCTTAGGTGAAATACGATAATAACGAAATAATTACAATAATATGTCAGGGGGTCCATTATACGCACAGGGTCCATTATACGCATACAATCCCTACATCTACTTGAAGCTTACCGTTGTTTGCATGTTTGACAATTTATCGACACAAACCGAACCTCGAAAAAAAATAGAACGGACAGCCCAATGGGGTTCTACGCAAAGTTGACGTAGGACTACGAAGCAATGTGCAATCTAGATCGCTTGATTGTTTAAAGAGTGGCCGAGATTGGTTTCCTTCCAAATCTAATTCCCATACACTCAACGGTCGCACTACAACCTTGATTGATATAGCCTGTCTTGGTATCTACATTCATACATCTTGATTTCACTGCAAACAATATGTATGACATATGATAGGAACAATGGTGAACTCCACCACATGGTCGGTCTCTGATGTGTTGCAGTTTGGCTCGAATTATCCCTTCTAGACTTTCGTTCGTAAGTTGTTCAACGTTCTTTGTGATAATATCATTATATTATATTATAATCGGGGACACGACGTTTAATGAATGCCATGTACAGCCGTGACGTGGTAATTTAATTACAAACAGCACAATTGAAACATTCAACCAAACTCTTTAGTTGGTAAACTGATTTGGTCGTCCTGAAAAGGACGGATTTAGTTGACGGGGGAGAAATAGTTTGCGATTCCACTTGGGCTTTCTTTCTTCGTTCAGCTCCTCGTCGTTGTGGTTGGCCAGGTTGACGGTGAGGTTGACGGGAGCATCGGCACCAACGCTTCTTCGAGCAACGACTGCTAGCCAATGCACCCTCCAATGTGCTT
This sequence comes from Aedes japonicus, assembly GCA_034211315.2. Lineage (NCBI taxonomy): Eukaryota > Metazoa > Arthropoda > Insecta > Diptera > Culicidae > Aedes > Aedes japonicus. The sequence goes on along the minus strand of JASCZW010000013.1, from coordinate 693,253 downwards.
GCTGCCGCCGACTGCGTTTCTACGCAACTGCACAGCGCCACGACTGTCAAAATACTAAAGCAAAACGAGAAGGTGTACCCGTTTTATAACCTTCGTGGCTGCCTAGGAGACGTTCATTACTTAAATATGAAATCTGTGCTAGGAAGTACAGTGTATTTGGTAAATTAACTCTGAAAAATTGACATTATAAGAACTCACCTTATATTTGTGTTACTATAGATAGTTTAATGTTAAAAATCAATCAACGCGTACACTCAGTAGCAAGAAAAAAGCCGAGCAAAATTTTGCTTCCAAAATACGCGTTGTTCAACCTTCTGTAACTTTGTCAATTATCAATATATTTGGCTGAAATTTTGACAACACTATAACTAATGTATACACCTTATGTGACCAAAATTGTATGTTGATGAAGTTTATAAATTTGAAGTTATTATAACATATGTGAAAAAAGTCAATTTTGACATACCAATTTCTGCACCGATAGTTCAGCATGGTAAATATCGGGTGAAAGCGAGAAATACTCATGTTGGAGCATCAACTTTGACGCCACCTGTAGTCCAAACCACTTGATGAAAACAGTTCAAATTTTGATCACATTAATTTCTGTATTATTTTAAGCCATGGAATTTTTTTTAATATCCTACCTAAATTTTTCACAGAAATACGGATTTTTGAAATTGGTATGTCAAAATTGACTTTTTTCACATATGTTATAATAAAGGGTGTCCACGATGAAATTGCCACACACAAAATTGATTCGCAAAATTCGAGTTTTCATCCGATTGCCATCAAATTTTCAGGGATTGAGAAATAACTATTAAACTTCATTTTACCATTTTATTCGTATTTTATTTACAGTCCATACGCAAATGCCCGCACCTTGGCCTTAACCCCGGCCATAAGATTCTGCACAACCTGTGAATCAACCGTTTTTTGCATGTAAACCCATACTTTCTTCAGTTCCTCGACTGTCTTCACTACCTTAGGTCGTTTAAGAAGGTGCTGCTTCATAATCGCCCAGTACTTCTCGATGGGGCGGAGCTCCGGAGTGTTGGGAGGGTTGAACATTTTCGGCACGAAATTGACCTTATTGTCCGCATACCACTTTAGCACGTCCTTGGAGTAGTGGCATGAGGCCAAATCCGGCCAGAAGATTGTTGGGACGTTGTGGGCCTTCAGGAGAGGAAGCAGCCGCTTCTGGAGGCACTCTTTTATGTACACCTGTCCGTTCATCGTGTCCTGGGTCACGAAAGGTGCACTCCGCTTCCCGCACGTGCAGATGGCTTGCCAAACCAGGAATTTCTTCGCAAATTTGGACATCTTCTGAGTGCGGACATGCTCCGGAACGCTGAACTTATCCTTGGCCGTGAAAAACAGGTTGCCGGGGATCTGTTTGAAGTCGGCCTTCACATATGTTTCGTCGCCCATGATGCAGCATTCAACTTTCGTCAGCATGTTGAGGTACAACTTCGTCGCGATTAGGGGCCTTTTGTACCTTGAACGTTCGAAGCCCAGCCTTAGTTTTGGCCTTCTGGACAAAACTTCGGCTTAGGTGCAGCTTCTTAGCCACATCCCGAACGGAGGCGTTCGGATTTCGGTTGAAGGCCCCAACTACGCGGTTGTGATTTTTGGTGTTGTACGGAATACTTTTTCCTTCACTTCTGGGCTTCCGATCGGTGGTCAACCGTTCCTCGAACCGCTTAATCACTCGCGACACCGTAGAATTCGCGATTCCCAACGTTTTAGCGATGTAACGATGCGAGAGATCCTTGTTCTCGTGATGAATGCGCAAGATTTTATCACGCACGAGCTGTTCTTTCGACTCCATTTCCGCGAGCTGTGATCACAGGACTTTAAAACTTGCAGGATGTAAATAATGCACTATGAACTAAATCCACCCAAATTTTCATTAAATTCTACCCAACGGTTAAAAAGTTAGAGCAATTTCATAGTGTGGCAATTTCATCGTTGACACCCTTTAACTTATAAACTTCATCGACATAAAATTTTGGTCACATAAGGTGTATACATTAGTTATAGTGTTGTCAAAATTTCAGCCAAATATATTGATAATGGACAAAGTTACAGAAGGTTGAACAACGCGTATTTTGGAAGCAAAATTTTTCTCGGCTTTTTTTTTGCTACTGAGTGTAGGAATATTTCCGATCGATTGGTGCAAACATTTAGAAAATGCTTGGAGGAACGACTCAGATATTAACGCTCAAAACCTGACCACATTTTGTGACGGTCGGAATAGATATTTTTTTAAACTGTACCCAGGATAAAAAACAAAGACGTAGTCCTACGTCAAAAAATTTCAGCTCCTCGTCGTTGCGGATGACCAGCTGCAAGTGACGTGGGATGATTCTGGTCTTCTGGCGGTGTTTTCCATCGACGTACTCGCCAAACACGTCTTTCACATACGGATGCAGCTGATTGGTTGGTTGGTTGGTCGTTCCCACATGTTTCACAATTGCTGGCACGGTTGATGTGACATTATGAACCAATCAGAGCGTACCGCAAATATGATGTCATTTTCGACCAATGGCTTTGTGCGTTCAGAAATTTTTGTGGGAAGGGCCACAATTGAAAATCAGATACCGGCAACAAACCAAAGTTATTTTGAAGAAGGAGAAGACATTTGTTACTACGACCTTGCTAGGGAAAACACATTTTTCAACCTGTTGGTATGCAAATTTGTATGGGAGCAAAAGAAGGTCATTATCAAATGAAAAATTGAACTACTTATACTAATTGAACTTCTTTCAAATTTCAATGCGAAAAATTTGTGAGTCTTTTTGATCAAATGGTGTATGAATGAAGTCATTCTGTTTAGTCGAACGAGAGTTAGAGGCGTTCAAAAACCATTCACTTTTGCGTAACGCTCTCATTTTTCAAAATTTTGAAATGACACCCGGTTTAGAAAAGAGAAACGTAGTTAAAAGCGCTACCATGGGAGGTAGAGGTTTTGAGGTGATTTTTGTTATGTTTATGAATGGTAAGGACTGATTCAATTTTCGAGCTGAATCCGTGGTTTATCTCTCTAGACTATGATGAACCGTGAGAACTAGAGAGTTACAGTACTGGCAGAAAGTAAGTGCTAGATAATTTATGAATTTATTTTATTATAGGAACATTATTTACTCTTTTTTATAGTATGGCAAAAAGCAAGTGGTGCTCATGAGTATTTTTCTTCTTCAAAACTGAGTACGCGGAATTCAATAGTTCGTATGCACTCCTTTAGCTTTGGTGACTGCTTGTAACCGTCGAGACATGCTTTCAACCAGATGTTTAAGATGGTTTTAATCGATATTTTGCCAGGCATGTTGCGGAGGCCAATCAAGCAATTCGATGCGACATCCACGGAAAAACGGCATGGTTTTTCGAGCCTTGTGCACCGGGTCATTACCACGTTGGAATATGAACTTGTCCTCAAGCCCGACTTTCAACAAGTATTCGTTTATGATGTCAATGTACCTATCGGCCGACAAAAGGTGTGTTCAATTTAATTTATTTTCGCATCTCTTTCAACTCATTATTATGTGCTAAAGGACGCTTGCATGTGTAGGTCTCATGGCACCGAAATTTGCATGCCATTTTGGTAGTGTGTACTTATTGGCAAACTAGGAAAACTAAAATAAACACTTTAAGAGTGAACAATTTAAATAAATAAAAAAATAAAAAAAAAACTGAAAAACTTTCTCAAACTATCACTGATAAACGCGAGCAATCTTTTGACAGATAGGCCTATTTCGTCAGCTGCTTACAGACTTCTTCAGTGTCGAATACTCGAAAAGTTTCTTGCATCTTAAGGAAGGCGGCTAACCGAACCGATAAACAGAAACGGTGGCAAAATCCCGCACCAGGAAGCTTTACCGCGAGTGGAGCCTGAATGAAATAGACTGCGAGACATACAGTAAAGCGCACGCCAAGCAGATCCCCGGCGGTTTTTGTGGGCAAGTCCCTGGATGTTCCGGAGAAGTTCCGCAAGAAGAAGGTCGACTAATTTGCCAAGAAATAATTGGCGTGACAGGCGATCAATGGGTGCGGCAAATTCAGGAAGCCGTACATAACGACCAAATGTATACAGAAGAATGCCTCCAGAAGCACCTACCCACGAAGGTGACACTCTGATTTGACCGGATCTGCAATCGTGCCATTACGCGAAACCGGTGATGGAGTGGTACGAAGCCAACGATGTTGTTTTTGTGCCGAAGGAGCCAAATCCGCCAAACTCGCTAAAACTTCGCCCAATAGAAAAATTCTGAGCGATTATGAAGGGCAAGTTCCGAAAAACAGAGGTATTCAAAAACGACAAGGATTTGAAGAAAGAGTGGATGAAAGTGTGTTAGAAAATGGCGCAATTGTTGCACATGATTTGATGGGTAGCGTTTAGTCCAAGTCCAAGTCCAAGTCCATTCTTCTAAAACCGATGGCGGCCATCTATGATTTCCAAATGATGGTGAACATTCGCTAGGCTATCTCGGATGTGTTCAATGCGCTTCTGGATGCTTGATATAACAACCAATGTTGGTTGTATGTTGGTTTTGGTACGTGCCTCTTCTGCTGGGATACCCCGGAACATGTCCGGGTGTAATTAATATGGTTTTGAATTGATATAGCCATCATTGTAATTTTTTTCAATTCTCATGTGATTAAAGTACTCGCACGTTGGGTTTAGGTATCTTGGTTATCTTGACAGATACGCGTAATTCGTCTACAATGTGCAGACTTCTTCAGTGTTTCGTACTAATAACTCGACTTGCTTAGTACGAGCAGTGATGTCCATATCCTCAGTGTGATAGAGAGAGATTTTAAATTTTCCACACAATCTTCCGACCTCAACGAGAGCTCTTCTCTCTTGTTTATATTCACCTCCGAGGTTGTATGCGGGTAGCGCATGCGAGTGAAGAAAAATGGTTTTTATTCACACTACATTCGATCGCTCTAGAGTGAGAAATAGAGCGCTCAAATTCACAGAAGCGAATCCAGTTAAATTCCCTGACGCGTGCGCCCCAGTGAGCTCACTGGTGTGGGCTCTTCTGCTAATATACAGCAGTGATTGCAAATTCGATTTGACGCTACATAACAAAGGAAGAAATAATAATGTTTCTTCCCGTTTCCTTTTTCGGACATTTTCTGCAACTCCGACGATGTTTTAACTTTCAATCGAATCACAGAGAGAGCACTGGCGCGTCCTCGCCCTAGTGTGCGCGGCAGTGATCGCAGGCGAGAGCACGTGGGCGAAGACAGATGAGAGCACGTGAGCGCGATCGTTTAAAAGAGAGTGTGGTTCACTCACTCCAAGCAATCCCATCACCGGCGCACACTTTCACTCTGTCTATTTTTCACCGAATAAAAGCGCACTTTGCTTTATCTGAGGTGAGTTATGGTTGTATCCTCTGTGTAGGAACAAATCTCACGCACCGGAGTAACATTTGTGCGAAATGCCATCTCTGAGTACGAGACACTGAAGAAGTCTGCACATTGTAGACAAAATACGCATATGTGTCAAGATAAGCAAAGGTGGTTGGAATTAAATGGAAAATACTAATTTTTCCAATAAACAGCTCAAACCCTCTAGGATTCACGCTTCAGTTTATAGCGTCATAGACATACACACACAGACATTTTGAATACTCGAGGAGCTGAGTCGAATTGTATAGGGCATTTGGCCTTGTGAGCCTCGGAAAGGTAGTTGACAATGACATTGATATAATCTACGTTCTTGATTGTACGACATACTAGGCTGCCTGAAAAGTCCCTTTAATTTCCTACAGATGGCGTTGGTAATCGTCAATGAGAACCATTTTCTATGAGCTTCACTACTAGAATGACGGCTGTCAAAATTTCAGCCATTTCTGTCCACGCATTCATTAGTGACAATAGTGAGAAGAGAGAAGAGACCAATCAGCAAGTTTTTTTTTAAATCCGAGTATCGAGTTTTTTTTTTTTTTTTGTAAGGTTTACTGGCGGGACTCTGAATAGAGTAGAAACCTCTACGCCAGGCCTTTGATGATATCGTTGCGTAGATCCTTTCGAATCATTTTGCCAGCCGTACACGGAACATGTCGTCCAAGAAGACGCTGTTGCAAATGACTCGGAAGGAGCCACGTTTGAGAATTTTGTTATGTTATGTTGTTCTTTGTTATTTTTTTTTCCATAGTCTATTTGTGATTTTGTTAGTCAGTATCACGTTTTCAGCTTAAATGATTTGTTTCGAAGTTCCTTCTGTCTTTTGTAGTCTAGTCCGTTGAATTGTTATTTGTTTGAAAGTTTTCCGAGGCAGTTTTCTCGAACCAAAAATAAAAAGTTATTGTTCCTTGTGTGTTAAAATGACATAACTTAACTCCCTTTGAAGCATTTCACCAGCCGTGCAAGGATCATGTCGTCCATAGAGACGCTGTTGACACTGCCTCAAAAGGAGTTACATTTCCCAGCTTTGCTTCTCCTTTCTTTGCATTATGTTCATGTCCATTGTTTTGTGTTATTTGGTCATTGGCGTTATGTCGTGTTACCTCTTCTGATTCATTTATTTTTGTTCGCCTTATTCTTTTCATGTGTTCTACATAATTGAATTTTGTTTTTACTATCCTTTCATTGTGTCTATTATATTTGTCTGAAACCAATTTCCTAGTCTTGGCGGTCTTGGCCGATCTCTTTATATTATTCCGCCATGGTCTTTTAATGTCATATAAGTTGACCCATCGAAAAAGATAGTGAGTGGTGAGTCTCAATTATTTGTATAATTTTTTTATAAAACCCCAGCCTTTAACTCCTTGTCAGCATCTGTCCTAAGTTACATTTTTCAATGACCTTTGTTCAGTTCAGAAGGTCTGATCCCTAGCTAAATAATATGTTGTTAGAGTCAGTGCCTTGATCACGGCTGTCGTATTATAATATATATTTGCATTATCTGCACCTGACACATCAGGACATATTACTAGTTGCTCACAATCATGATCAAAACACTCACCCTTTTGGTTAATGATGGGAACAATAAGATTATTAGGAATACCAAGTGTGTAGGTATATTTGCTGTTTATTCAATGACAATTAGAGAGTGAACAGCAATGAAAGAGTTGTCAAGCAAATAAGAAGTGCACTTTTTGTCGTTTCCCTAAATTATTTGAAGGAATTTGTAGATTGTTCCCAGTTTCGTATAAGAGTGAATTGCGGCCAAACCCGCCAGTAAGACACCTATTTCAGTGCCTTCAAATAAACGTGCTACGCCGTGGCAATTTAAAGAAAGTAGAGTGTGATACTATCACTGCTGATCATGTTCTTAGTCTCCCATGCTGGCCTTTTGCATGGGATTAGCCCTCTTACCTACGACAAGGTGACAACCATGATCTTCGAGAGGGCTAATCCGAGTTTCGAGTTTTTATAAAATACTATTTTCTACGCAAGCTAACGGCTGCCGAAACCAAAGCCAAGCTGGATAAGTATTTTCCAGACTCTGCTCTGTCGATTCAAACAATTCATAAGTGGTTTGCTGATTTTCGTTGTGGCCGTTGACGCACCGCGTTCTGGACGCCCAATTTAGGTCACTACAACAGAGAACGCCGATAAAATCCATGGTATAGTATTGTTTTCGTGTTTGATATTAAAAGGAACTTTTCAGGCAACCTAGTATAGGTGAAATATATTTCGCGAAAGCACACCTCGTGGAATACAATCTGCCTTATTCAGTGGAAGCCCAATGTACGACAACTTCTTGCCGAAATTGTGACATAAATAAACAACAAAAAATGTATCAGTGCCGTCAATAACTTAATTTCGCGAAATAAGACATTCCGACAAATGGGTCTTCACGAAATATTCTTCCACGCATTGTGTTTCCGCGAAATGGAGAAATAACGTGAAACCTACAGAATTATTTATACAAAATAACCGAAGCAGCTTTTTATTTCAGCGTAGAAGTTTCTCTACACATATTAATGCCATTTGGTACCTATTTTCTGGGACATATATTTGTATACAATGTTTGCTCATGCTGTCAAAGAACGTCGTGAACAAGTAATGCAACGAGCAAAAACCCGCATTAATCCACCGATGGTGAGACTGAACCCTTCTTACACTTCACCACAATTACAATATTGTATTGAATACATATTTTCATCAGAAATTCCAAGAAGATTCAGAAATATTCAATATACCATACATAAAATGTTTGAATATACATAAATGTTTATAAATACATAAATGTTTATAAAATGAACTATTTGTCAATCCTGAACGTATTGTTCAGCGATGTGATTAAAATATTACCATTAATAGTCTTTAATGACATGTTTATGTTAGTTATATAAAAGGGGAAATTACATAAATATTAGAAATTTCATAAAATCAGTATCAATTTTGATTATTGATATGGATTCAAGATGCTTAATAAGTACATGTTCGTCGAAAATAGTAAATGGAGACTTTGTGTAATTTTCGAATATACTCGTTGTTGTTCAAAACCAGACCACTCGAGCCAATCGATGCTGCTCTAATTCTATAGAGTCGCATAGTGTGGTTAGTCCGCTGCATGTGCTATACAACGCACCAGATGCGACACAATAGAATGCAAGCGGCATCGATTGGTGTGATTGGTCTTGTTTGGTTTTGCACTACAACGAGTATATTTTCATCTCACAATTATGTGCTCTCAGGTATTGTTTTGGTCATATCTCCATGAAGGATTATCCAATCATAATGAAATTTTGACCAGCTGATTTGGCAAAACTAAAATCGGTACACAAATAGCTCAGTATGTAATCGGAGACTAAACTGTTTGATTACTATTATAATAGGCCTTCAAGTACTGTTTCGTTCATATCTTCGTAACGAAATGTCCGAATGAAAAAGAAATGAATAGCGTTCTATGAAAGTGTTGTAGCTTTCATTTGCCGTCAACAGAACTGAAATCGGTTCACAAATGGCTGAGAAACCGATGTGACATTATTTGTAACACACACACACACACACACACACACACACACACACACACACACACACACACACACACACACACACACACACACACACACACAAATACACACATACATGTGCTCAGTTCGTCGAGCTGAGTCGAATGGTATATGACACTCGGCCCTGTGGGCCTCGGATAAAAAGTCGAGTTTTCAAGCGATCTTAATACCCATCTATTGATGTAAGAAGGGTAAAAAGGGCTACAAGCGAAATCGAATTGCACAGTTCCATTTTGTAGATACCTTGTCAAATTTTGGAGGCTAGGAAAGAAGGAATATGCCGAAATTTAATCAAAATCAAGAAAACCTAGTCTACCTAGTATTGTTTTAACTACAAAGAAGGAATTCGTCGAAATCCTTGTCCATCAGCGAATAAAATATCCACAGATCTCAACGTATCCCGTAGAACCATCGGAAATGTTCTTAAAGAATCAGAGCAAAAAAAAGCAAAAGACACGAATTTATGGAAGCAAAAAAAAAATAAGATTACCGCAAAGTACCCATATTCTGCGCACCTAATGCCCTAATTTTGCGCATTTTAAAACATTCCAAACTAAAGTTCAGTTGAATATTCTTTGAATTCAGTTCTACATGTAAATAGACGTTTTCCTCTTGTGTATGGGATAAAATATAAAGTTAGACAATTTTACAGTTAACTGCAAAATTTTGGCAAAATGCGCATAATTAGGCGCTGCGCAGAATAAGGGTACTTCACGGTACTAGATGTTGGAAACTCCTTTGCCGACACGGTGATCTGTGGGGGGGGGGGGGGGTAGTTAGGGGATGGCACCTGGTGCATACAGTAAAGTAACATGCACTCTCTTCAAGGAAACTCCTCTTAATGTCATGTCCGGTGTACAAACAATCTTTCACATAAATTGCTGCTCTGCCAGACGACGAGTCTGACTCTGCCTTAGCTGATGAGGGAACTTGTTTCGGTTTTCCGGCAGGTGCTCCACGGAAGCATAAACGTATCCGTTCACGGAAAGTAGCTGAAAAGAAGCCTCAACCACCTTGCTCAATCCAAGAAGTGCTGGAGAAAGGAAAATCCAGTTCCTCCTGATTTCAGATAAAGGGCGCACACCAAATTATTGCAACACTTACAACTAGCTGTAACTTTTTTCCTACTTTACAGAAATTAACAAAATTTTGAACAGTTTCTCGTTGAAGTGTATTCTGTGAGTTTCGTAGTTGTGTGGTTTGTTGCGGTGTACGCTCACATGGAAAATCCGGAGCAACGTGTTTTGGGAAAAAAAAGCTGAAAATCTGTAATTCTACCGTCTCAAGAGTACTAAAGAGGTTCAACGACTGCTTGAAATTGGACCACAAGCGCGGTATAAGAAACCGAAAAGTAACTCAGCCAAAATCCCAACATTTCAACACGTGATGTTGTCAAAAAGGTCGGCGTTTCGCAGCAACGTCTTGATGGTCAAGGCAAGAGCTTACATGCATACAAGGTTCAAAACTTCCTCGATGAACGGCAGCAAATTATTGCCAAAGCTCGTTCTAGGAAGGTCTACACGGAGATGTTGACTAGATAAGGACTGTTCATTAAAGAAAGTGGACACCTGTTTATCAATGGTTTAGGGTTAAAACTTAATGAAAATTTGTGAATTTTCGCTCAGTGTGTAAACGCATTGTTTACTTTGGCAACACACCTTGAATTAGAAAAAAGTTTCGAACGCTGGATCGAATCAGCTTATCAACTCGCAGATTAGTTCTGCACAAATTGTTTTGTGAAAAGTTGTCGCTTTGAGAATTAGCAAACAGCGTGAAGCGCACTAAATCTGCAGTGTTCAAGATTGTTAAGAAGTTTCCTAATCTGGCGCAAAAACGGGGCATCGGACCAGAAAAAGGAGCTGAAAGGCTTTTGAAATCGCAGAAACCGTGTTACGTTCGTGGAATTGCCAAGAAAAGTGGAGATTAGCGTCGAAACTGTGCAGAATAGGGAACGTCCATTAATTACGTCACGCCAAAATTGACTTTTTATAACCCCCCCTCCCCCCCTTGTCACGTTTTTTGTATGGACCTTCAAATTTTTTTGTATGGATCGTCACGTTTTCTCAAAACCCCCCTCCCCCCCTACTGCGTGACGTAATTAATGGACATTCCCATATTAAAAAGCGTAAAAATATCAAAAGAAGCAGAAAGCACCCAAAAGGACGGATTCAAAGAATTATTCTTCTAAAAAACGGTCACGGAACTTGTATAGAGTTCTTCTTAAATACCGAACCGGTTCATTTTAATGGACTTCAAGACGTACGTCGAATTGCATACCAGTACATTTCCGGGCCGCCATTTTTACAACGCTGAGCAGAGGACAGATGTGCCTGATGATGTGCGATACATCCAAACCGAACAATTCGGAGAAAAGGTTTTGGTGTGGCAAGCCATTTGCTCCTGTGGCTTGAAGAGTTCTTCATGTTTCACAAAAGGCACAATCAAAGGTGCAAATTACAAAAAATAATGCTTCAAAAAACGGCTTGTACCCATCTACCCAAAGCATACCGATCATCCATTGTTTTTGCCGGATCTGCTCACTACGCTGCTGCTACGTTGGAGATGCTCAAGAAGCAAAAAGTCGATTATGTTGGAAAATCCCCCACACTGTCCTAAGCAGCGTCCTATCGAAAAATACTGGGCAATAATTGAGCGGCATCTTAAGAAAGATGGAAGAGAAGCAAGCTCTGATGACTGCTTCTACAGCACAACGAAAAGTTATGGAGAAATTTGTGCAGAATCTAATGGGAGGTATCAGAGAAAAGTCGTTCTTCAGAAATGAGAAGTAAATATTCAAACTTACGTGAATTCTGTCATATTTATGTTAATTTTCATTTATATAAAGCATACTTATGAATTTGTTCGAAAACATATATTTTCCTTTGATAAACAGGAGTCCACTTTCTTTGATGGACAATCTTTACAGTAGCTGTGCGATGGATGATGACACATTCGTCAAAACTTACCTCCAACAAATACAAGGACAGGAGTTTTAAAACATAAAAAATAAATTCAAAGTGGGGGCGACCCCGGCGTAGTGGTTAACATCCATACCTCTCACGCCAAAGTCACGAGTTCGAATTTCACCCCCGGACAATATACGAAAATACCCAAAACGTATTTGAGTGACTACAACGAGAGATGAACCAGCCCAGGGCTGAAAATCTCGATAATCAAGGAATTAAACTAAATTCAAGGTGGATGATTGTTTCAAAAAGAAGAAAATTCGCAGCTTAACAAATAAATAAGAAATTTGGCAGATTATTTGTAAGCGAAGTGAAATTTTCTTCAGAACAGGGACCAACAATGGTGAAATTTACAATACTGAATGCCTTCAAAACATCTTTGGTCAGTTTTAGGAGCAGCACAAGGAAAAAGCACTATTTCTGCCGGTTTTAGCGTCTTTCCACTTTTCTTAAGGCGTGCTAGAATGGTATGGAAATAATTCGGTGCATTTTGTCCTCAAGGACATGATTCCATTGATCTGCCCCAAACTACGTCCAATAGAAACTTATTGGGCCATGGTGAAGCGGAAACTCAGAAACGCCAAGGAGAAAGCAAAGGATGCAAATGACATGAGTAGAAAGTGGGTAAAAATGTACCGGATTTACCGATTACACCGGAAATGTATGTGAAATGAGCTTAATACATGTATAAAACTGCCTGCAATTTTGGTTTCTATCCGATAAATACATTGAGTTTGTTGGAACAATTTTGTGTTCGCCCTTTAACACTAACTACACACAGGATTGTCAATCCCTGTCCGGAGACATTGAAAACCCCTGTTGCACCGATTTTAAGAACAGAAACCCATTCTTCGTCTGCGCTGTTCTTATTTGATGACATTGTCAGATTTAAGTAGGGGTACTTTGGTTGACCTTTCAAAGCATTGTTCACAAAACTAGATAGAGCTTTCTCGTAGGCTACGTGAGACGCCCGTGAGATGGGTGCACATCAAATTTGCAAAAGTGGTAAGAAAGTTTGGAACTAAAATAGAAAACAGATGCAGATTGAGACATTAATTACTAAACACTGCAAACAATGTAGCTGTTAACCACATTTAACACAATTTCATTTAGATGATAACCACTGCACATTTTGCAATAGTTGCAAAAATGGTAGCATTGAATGTAAAGCTTATGCTTCGACTGGAAATATTTTCGATATACCTTGAACGCACCCAAACGCTGTCAAAAACAATTGTAAGCAAATACTAAATATGCTTATGAAATAACGGTCACGAACCTAAACCTGAACCTGAAAAGTTATTGAATTTTGTTTTAAGAACTGACTAAACAACCCACTATACCTTATACAGGTCCTTTGCATATAGCAGTCTGACATCACGAATTAACTTCAAATAACATTTTTAAGCGTAATCAGTTCCTCTTGCGATTTTCGACAAAGTTATTGAGAGTTTTATATAAGTCTCGGACATGACGTGGACTTAACAAAAGCCTCAAAACGTAAGAAACTGAATCCGTGGTATTTCTCCATACATTTTGAGGGTTTTTTTCATTATCAAACATCAACCTGTGTTCGAAATGGGTATGTATCGACCGTTATGTCTCAAATTTGAACCAGAAGCTAAGGGTACCATGGAGAAAATAGCGACGAGAGAGGTGTTGGAGGAGTCATTTTTTCTTGGTCACTCTCAGCCTCTGTTATTATTATGAGCATTTGAGTTTCATATAGGTATATCTATTTCTACAACTCATAATAAGTTTTCCACATTTAATAGAAACAATTAGAAAAAAAATAACTCACCTGTATTATTTTATCCTGTAGGCAGGCAACAGCAACCTCACTACTTGATGACTGCTTATCCCAGTCTGGTGTAACACATGGAGTGCCTTCCATATCCATGTTCTGAAATATCGAAGATTAGTTAATATTGAGTGGTACTGAGTACTGAACAAAAGTATATAACATCAAGACTTTTTGCTATCATAATTTTGCTATTCACCATTGAACAGTCCGGTCGAGCCCGTTCACCGATTTCCAAATCGCGGAATCCGCACATGGCAGAAAAAAACGTAAACAGAGTCCGAATTGCCGAAAGGACGAAAAGACCGAAGGGCCGAATAGACCATAAAGCCGAAAAGACTAAAGACAGAAAAGATCTAAGAAGAACAAATGACGAATAAACTAACAAATCAATTCCAGAATGTTTGCGAATGTGAATAAGAGAAAATTGAAGAATCAAGTCATTTGGTTTTTATTCTTCGAGTAATATTGATGGACTACTTATTGGCGCTATATTACTATTATTTCAAATAGATATTTTGGGTATATTAGGGCGACAAGCTCCCATCAGTAGGGGTATAGAGCGCACTTGCCATACGAACACAGTAATGCAAATAAGGTATCTGTGGTGTGAATAGAAATATTCACATCGCTAGAACTGTTCTGTGCCATTTGGTGGTATATAAACACGATCAGGCACGCACTCTTTTGCCAGTCAAGGGGGGTACCCTCCCTCTCGCTTGGGAAAAGATTGTGTAGTTGAGTGGATACCGGCTTTCAAACTAGTCCTCCGCACAATTTCAACTTCTTCTATTCAATTTTACAGCCTGCCGTACTCTAACGGACCTATCAATATTCTCTCTTACCATATTCGGTTCTAGCAAAAATTGCTGTCCACTCCTAGGGTCTCATTTTGATGAGAAGCATATTTCCATTTCAAAACAGCATAAGTAAGTTAGCGTGTAATCTGATCTAATCAATCAGCAATCCAAAGGAAAAAATGTCAAGTAACCGATGAGCTTATACAAGTGAGTGGTAAAAGCCACAAAAAGGCAACGCGTCCAAGTGAAGGTAAAAAGAAGAGTTGGTACTTTCCATTCAACTCCATTAGCATTTCGCTCAACCTTTTTTGATCATACAAAAGCACCAATATTATAGCTTTTTTTAGCAATTTGTGGAATTCAAAATATTATTTGTATCCACTCAAAATTTGTCAAATTTGATACCAACTTTAATCTGTATTCTGCTGTTTATTTGCATTCACTATTCTTAGCTGACAGAAATTTTGATGTTGCTTGCTTGGAAAAGCATCAAGTTGAGTATACCCATTTTGTTATAAACAAGATTATAGCATTGATAGCAGAAGGCTGTCCATCTGAAGTCACAGGAACATACACACTAAGTTTCTTTTACTGAGGTCGGTAAATTTGTACTGAGTTTTCAAACAGCTGAAAAAGTCAGTAAACTGCAAATCATCAGCACATGAAATGTAAAGAACATTATTCGAATGTTATACTTTTTTACCTATAGCTTATTTTAGAATGAAGCATTCAGTGTGCATTTCAAAAGAATTTATGTTTTCTTTAATTTTTAAGAACTGTTTTTAAATTTACCGAACTGTTCAGCTGTTTGAAATTTTACCGA
Source organism: Aedes japonicus (assembly GCA_034211315.2). Taxonomy (NCBI): domain Eukaryota; kingdom Metazoa; phylum Arthropoda; class Insecta; order Diptera; family Culicidae; genus Aedes; species Aedes japonicus. The sequence goes on along the minus strand of JASCZW010000013.1, from coordinate 677,888 downwards.
ACAGATTGAGTGACAACATCATATTTACTTTTCAAATTGAACTCAGACTAATATCGTTTTTAAACCTCTCTCTCCCATGGTAGCACAGGTTATTCACCAATTTTCGGTCCGCTTCATGTTTGGAGATCAGCCATTCACTAATTACTACTTATTCGGGTATTCATTAATCCCTTGCGACGAACTGGCCGGCTTGACGTGCCGCCAGGACTCAGTAGGGATTGTCTGTCTAGACCCGAAGCTAAGAGTCAGTTCCATTGTGGTTATATCACATTAAATCATTTTTCTACTGTAGTCATCTACAATTTTTTTCAGCATTTCAGGACGGAGATGCTGGTTGGCGTAGTCTGGGCAATGTTGTCAGCTTGTCAACAGGGAAATGAGTGGCTGCGACTGAAGATCGTTTTCAAAAAGGGTATATTTTCCAAAATCATTTGGAGAAACTAACTAATATAGGGCCTGTTCATAAACTACGTAGACTCATTTTTTGTAAATCTCAAACCACCAGACCCCCGCACCCCCCCCCCCCCCCATCGGTTTTCCTCCATACATTTTTTTAAATTTTTGTATGGAGAGTAGACTTTTGCCAACACCCCCCTCTCCCCCCAGAAAAGTCTACGTGGTTTATGAATAGCCCATTAATTAATAATTTCAGCACACCTTGAGACATCTTCGTATTTCAAATTACTTTTTGAAGCACCGAGCAGCAGTTTTTCAGAGCACGGAGCAGCATGACAATTTAATGCTTGTAATGTTCAATTTGTTATTTAGTATTTCAGCATAAGATTTTCATTGAAATTCTATTTTTGAACTATAACTACTGTTCCATATAAGACCGGCATGGGGTTATAAGTAGTATAGAATTATATTTAAATATATGTATGTGTTAAGTGGTATTATGATAAGATGTTCCAGATATTCAAAAATCGTCGAACCAGGCTCTTCGATCACTAAAACTGTTTTCTTCAACCTATAGAATAATCTTTTGATTCTCCAAAAATAAAACAAATCAAATATCTTTTCATTGAAATTTTATCTTTGTTGAAAGGACTGATCAACTCTGCTTTTCAGCTTTTCCAGGACTATTCAGATTTTAATACATATCCAATTTTTATTTGCAGTAACAATCCAGTGGCTGTCAGTTACAGTTATATTTTGTCAATACATATATTATATTATATCATGTACACTATTTACAAACATTCAATAAAAAAAGGCTAAGGGGCGAAATACAGGATGCCAGACGAAGTGTAGGATGGATTAGGGATTCGTGGTTATCTGGCCCAAGTCATGGATTTTAATTATGCCTTCCTTGATGGAAATCATCAGATCGAGATCAGCGAAGGTCTTATTATTTTCCGACAGTCTACAGTGGGTTTGCTAACCCTACTTTTAACAAACCACCAGAGGGAAATGCTAATGTGTATTGCTTACTGTTCATTTCCTGTAATAAGAGCATTTCGTTGGAAGGAGAATCTCTAGTCTTTCCGTGGATTTCGTGTAAGTGCTTCTGCTTATTTGTCCACACCCCCGTTTATGGCCCTTCATACAACGAAATAGTGAGGATTGCAGGTATGTACAGTTTGATCTTGCCATTAGGAGGAACTGTACGCCATGGCAAGATCTGCACTGGTGGTGGCTTTCTATCACATCACATCACGTTTATTCGGGTATTCGTTAATATTTTATTGACGTATAAGGGGGCGAGGCGCCAGGTCACCAGTGTGAGTACAAGAACTCAAACCTTACATAATACATCAGGGGATAGTTGAATGGGCTACGCAACGTTTCTTCCCATGGGGGACTTGAATTTTGCGGGATACACTATTAGTGCACACTAGAAGTGTACAGTGATATTGCATCACTACCCACAGGATTGGGGAGGGGGGGATAATTGTTGGCATGTAGGGCTGTAGGGAGAAGAGTATACATCAATCATTTGCAAATATAATCTATTACCTTGTGATTAAATGTCAACGATATCTTCCAAAATACCTGTTTTGCTTGATATTACTATAATTCAGAACTTGTTCTCTTGTTTCAAGATGAAATTTTGCTTTTTGTTTGGGGGGTTGGTCTTGAAATTTGTTTTGAGTTCTCCAGCAAAACTTATTTTTGATGACAAGGTAAATCGCTCATTGTCGATGCGTACCTTAAAAGCTTTTGATATGTTGAGAGGCGTAATACATTTATTACTTATCTTAGTTTTTAGCTTGCGTCTGTTGTGACTAGTTCATTCGTTCCGTGTAATGTTTCGTTAGAAACAGACAGGATTTTTCATCCAGTTTCGGGGGCTTTGTCTTGAATTTTATTTGAAATTCTTCAACAGGACTTCATCTTGATGACGTAGTATATCGTCAATTGCCGATGCGCACTGTAAGAGCTCCGCTTTTCTTCAAAACTTGGTATCTAGAATGAAGTAAGCAAAATCGCCTTACGGTAGAAAGCTTTGATACAAGCATAGCATCTTGGGTTACCATTTCCATTTTCATCTCATCTCTTAGCAATTCGCACAATTTGAAAACGAAAGATCGACGCGTAACCATCGGATTTCTAACTTTTTATTTAAATTTAATGTTATTTATTTTCGGAAGTAGAAAGTTACTTAATAACAAAAGGAACAAATTCATTCACACATCAAATTCCTATAATTCCGAATATTATGAATAATGGATCATGAGATGAATAATGGAACAGGCTCCCCTTGTGATAATGCTTTCCAAAAGTGCGCTAGGTTGTGATAATAAAGTATGCAGATTTTTCAACTGCGTTTATATGATCAAGTGCAACATTCCAACTATTCGCAACTTCTGTACTTGACCATCGATCACTATCTCAGTATAATAATGTTTGTCGATAGGGAATACTGGAGGATTTTCAGACGCATTTTTGGGCTGCATTATCACTGATCTGGCAACACTAGTGTGCTTCTTTCCAAATTGGTAAAGAACCAGACCAGCCCTGGGACCTGGCAGTTGAAGTTAAACTACCTCAAGGTTTTGCCAGAGCCCAGGGTCGTTTATTCGGGTATTCGTTAATATAATCCATATGTATTCTTGAGAAATTATTTCATTATGGGGACAAGGGGCATAATGAGCATACGGGGTGATTTGAGCACCTGTTTTTCTGCTCCTGTCTTTAGAGATATGCACTGAATTTGCTTTTAATGTTTGTTGATAAGCAATCGATGCCTAATATAGAAGTAGATATTAGTTTGTTTACCACTGATATAGAATTTCAAAACTGTGCAATGAGAGGAAAAAGAGGGTTGCTCAAATGACTCCGTATGCTCATTATGCCCCTTGCCCCCTAACTATTTAAAAAACAATTGGGAAATTGTTGATTTTCAATGAAGACTTGTTTTATGGACTTCATAACTGTTACAACTTTTGTCCAAAAAATTGTTTTTCAAAGAAGAAGGTGCAAATAGAAAAGGAAGATGAAGGGGCAAATAGTCCCGCAAAACAACCAAAAACCTTTCGAGAGAGATAGGGTTAGGGTGGTTTAAACAACAGATTAAACATCACACAAGTCTCGAAAATCATATGAATCTAAGAAAAGAACGTCCATTTTTCAATGGTTGAAAAGTCTGAATCAAAGTAGATCGTTATTTTTTATGTGAAATATCGCTCATTTTGAACATCTTGAGTACAAACATAAATTTGTAAATTACAGTAATTTTTCAGTTTTGTACTGAGCTTAATCACATAACTGAAATTCTAAGCAATATAGCTCTATTTCAAGAAGCTTCACTTAAAACTCAAACTCTTGCAAACTCGCAGACAACTAATCACATTCAAAACTGTACTAGTAACTTGATCAATCAGAAGCCAAGATATAAAAAAAAACATGTAAATCCATAAACGGTACAGTTCATTGATCTTTTTCGAAAGGATGTTAAATTCAAGATGGTATATTATACAGATGGTTATTATACAGATATAAACAACACAATACTTACATTTGGTAGAGCTATAGATGCAGGCGCTGAACTGTGAAGCCTTTGAGAATCTCTTATGATTTGCTGCTTTTCGGAGTCCGATAATGGCGATTGCACGACGCTTTTGAGGCGGTCTCTGAGCGTTTCGTTTTCATCGAGCAATCGATGTAGTTCACTGTTGCTCATTTCTTGCGTTGTCTGTAATAGAAATATTGATGAAATGTGTTTTCCTCATTTACAAAAGAAATGCTAATCTGTTACTTGTAACTTCATGATTTCATCGCGAAGAGCTTGAACTTCTTTCTGGTAAATGGACATCTCAATCACTTTTCCTTCTAAGGCAGCATTATCCTGCCTTAGTTTCTCCAAATGATTTTGGAATTCCTGCATTCTATTGCCTTGAAGATCCTGTAACAAAGACCAAAGAAATGTTTTAATTAGTTCAATTTCATAATTTCTTTTTTATATAAATCAAGATAAATTGCTTTTTCTATGGAAAATTCATTCCAAACAAAATCAGTACTCAGAGAACATCCAATAAGTATACGTAACGTTTTCAAAAGGGATGGGGGGTTCTGGAAACTGTGGTAATCTATACAACAATTGTGCGAAGTCCTTATGAACTACCTGACGATGAAACACTACCTGACCTGAAAATACCAAAATATTAATTTTACACGAGACTTAATTCATCTCGGACAAAAATCGTAAAACCTAAACAAAGATAAAATTACGTTTCCCTACACCGAAACATGCGCAACTCTACAGAAGGAGTGTTCGATGTAATTCATTTTCTTATTATAAAGTGCTGAAGGACGCTTGTATATGTCGGTCTCAGGATGCCGTTTCAACATTCGACATTCTGCAATAAATTGAAACGACATCTGCAGAAAAGGATAGTTATACTTCAGCATTAGAACTTTTCGTAAGCCTTATGAAATGCATGTGGCAAATAAAAGCATTGCTTTCGGAATAATTAGAAACTTTGGTTGTCTTTTCTCTGCTTTGACGAGATATTATGAACCAACAATGAAACTTTTCTCTATTCAAATTCGAGATTCATGCTTTTGAGTCTAAGAATCTCAGTTCTCCTTCATTTTTTCATGACATTAAGTTTATTGCTTATCACAATAAGGAGTGTATCGAATATAAGCTATCCACATACATTTGCGTTGTACGCATGTATTTGTGATGGTTTTTTATGCTCTGAACACTGCATGGTGTGCGTTTGACTGTCAGCTTTCTTTTGTTTACTTGTTTGTGCGGTTCAAATTCTGCGTTTTTAAAATGTCGCGTATTGAAAAGGAAGTGAAAATTAAGGTTCTGGACACATGGCTGAGTGAGAAGGGTATTAGTATGCAAAAATAGGCGAAGCGATTTGGAATTCATCATGCGAGTGTTAAAACCATCATTAATAAGTTTGGGGAACACTATTCTTTGGATGAGCTACCAGGAAGAGGCAGAAAACCCGGTTCTTCCAACCCGAAACTGGAGCAGAAAGCGGTATCTATAATCATGAAGAACAAATCAATGTCAATACGTGATTTGGCCAAAAAAGCAGGAACGAGTGTCGGAATGATTCAACGTATCAAGAGGCGAAACTACCTGAAGACCTACAAGAAGCAGAAAATCTCGAAACAAAGTGCAGAACAGGAGCAGCAACAAGGGCCCGGAAATTGTATTCGCGTCTTTTGCAGCGTCCGGATGCATGCGTTTTGATGGACGATGAGACCAATGTAAAGGAGGACTCAAAAACCCTTCCAGGTCCACAATACTTTACTGCCGTCGTTGGGGAGGATGTGAGCAATGCTGAAAGGTCGATTCAAGTGGAGAAATTCGGTCGAAAGGTACTGGTATGGCAAGCAATATGTTCCTGTGGTTTGAAGTCAACCATTTTTTACACTACCGGAACTATAAATGCGGAAATCTATCGATCTGAGTGTCTCCAGAAGAGATTGTTGCCTTTATATAAGAAGCATAGTACACCTCCACTGTTTTGGCCGGATTTAGCGTCGGCTCACTATGCCAAAACCACTCTCAATTGGCTTGCGGAAAAGGGTATAGATTTCGTTGAGAAAAATATCAATCCACCAAATTGCCCTCAGCTTCGACCCATCGAACGTTACTGGGCAATCGTGAAGAGGGTCTTCAAGAAGACTGGTAAGGCAGCTGGGAACATGCAGGAGTTCAAAAAAATTTGGGCTCGAGCGTCCAAAAAATGCGATGCAACACTTGTCCGGAACTTGATGAAGAGCATTCGATCTAAAGTTCGAAAATTCGTGAAGGAATAACTTAAATTTCATCCGGTCTTCATTATGTTCAAGTTTAACCTCGTACAATAAAGGATCAATTTTTTGTATGAATAAAATATCGGTTTTCAACATAATTTGAAAGAAAGTTTGTGGATAGCTTATTTTCGATACACTCCTTAAACTAATTATCTGCTCCTGACTATTTTTCGACACGGTCACACATTTATCTCAATTTTGAGCTGTTTTTTACTCACTTTCATCTAAAGATTAGTCACTCAAATTGAGATAAATATTATTGAAATTGACAATTCGAAAAATCAAAAACATCTGTCTGGTTCAAGCCGATGTTTTTGATTTGTCGGCTTTTCAATCCAAACCAGATTTACTCAAGTATGAGTGACTCCACTTTTGAATCAAAAAGAATGGGCATGTACATACACTTCTCCTAATTGATTAATCGAGAATTTTTTAAAACCAGTACCATTTCTGAATTGGTATGATTGTGTGAAAAGAATAATTGTGAGCTAGGAGCGACGCCGGCGTAGTGGTTAACATCCATACCTCTCACGCCAGAGTCACCGCCGGACAAGTTACGAAAAAACTCAAAAAGGTATTTGAGTGACCACGACGCGAGATGAACCAGCTCAGGGCTAAAAATCTCGATAATAAAGGAAAAGGAAAAAAATATGAGCTCAATGAGCAGAGAGTCTAAAAAGTCTCGTGAACTAAAAATGAAGGCGAAAATGGATTGATTTGTAATATTATAAAAATCCAGTGTAGGATTGATATATGAACAATGCAAATAAAATGGAAACAGTTATCCTACACTCTTTGAAAAAATGATATTACTTAATGTAATATAAGTGTAAATCATGTAAGTCGGCTTGGATGCACATAAAAGGATCATTAGATATAAATTTAAGTCTGTTTTTAAAACTACATGTCAATCATTTTCTAAAATGCCGTAAAAATTTCTTGAAAAAAAATTGCAAAGCGATCACAATTTTTTTCTGAGCAATTTTTTTTCGTCAAGTTGCATTATTGAAGGAATTTTTTGATTTCAATTTAGTATTTACGTAATTAAGGAAGTTCTTTGGGCAAGACTTAATTTCAGCTTCAGTTTTTGCATTATATTCTACAAATGCATTACTGATAGCTAAATTAAGTTGATTGTGTATGTTCAAATTGTTTGCTGAATCTTTCCTTTGTTGTGTCCTTTCCTCCTTTGTTTTTTGAATAGTTTCTGAGCTTTTTGTTTTTGGTTTTTAAGATTTTTTATATTTTCTATATTTTATTTATTTTTTTATTTCTGAGACGTCGTTATTTATTTACAGGTATGTCTTGAGAAATAATTTCCAATAACATCTTGCCCAATTCCAATTCGATCTTGCCTTCATTTCTAAGAATTGCTTGCCAGCTGACATTGTTTAACCTATGTTTAATAGTTTCGTAGCTGGCGAATTTGTATTCAAAGACGTCCTCGTATTCACAGTCGTTGGGTCTTTGATGTTCCTGTATGAACAGAAAATATTCTATTGCTGCGTGAAACGTTTCATTTTCTACAAGGGAGTCAATGCTTCGGTCACACAGGAATCTTCATATATATTCGTTAGCGGTTTTGTTGATTTTTTATGTTATTGATTTAGTTAAGATCCAAAGTGGAAATTTTGTCGAAAATGAACTGTAATGTTCATTCATTATCACAGTCTGGAATAAAGTCGGCATGGCGTTGATTGAAGTCGCCATAGATGTGAACTTTAAGTCTTACTTCGGCTGCAAGAGTGTTTGTTCGGTGTTTTAATCAAAATTTCCTCACCATCCTATTATAATTATGCTTTCCATATCGTTGCAATATGTAAGTTTTTCTTCGAAGTGTGCAGACTGATTATGTTATTTGTAGAAAAATAACAAATAAAATTGTCATTCATTCGGCCTTAACCTCAAATCATATACAAATAAAAACCAAACTTTTTTTCGAAGTACAAACAGTTTAATTTCAAACTGTGCATAAACATTAATTTTGTCAATGTTTTCACCAGTATATCTAATCGCGATTCAAAGAAGTATGCACGCGCAAGCAACAAGTGTAGAGCTGTTTGTTTTTATTTTAATTGAATTAAGGTTTCATTGCAGTAAGAACCTCTTCCTATGGTTATATGAGTCATACGCAATGCTATATGAGATAAGCTTTGAAAAATACTTGAAACTGTCCAACTTATTTCAAAAACTAACTATGTTTCTGCTTTATCCGGAAGAAAGTATTAGTATTTCCCAGTAGCATACTTTATTACCAGCGGTACATATTAAATTTTGGGTAGTTTTAAAAGTTTATCACACTATTTTTACAATACTCAAATATTTTTCATAGTCAGATTGACATCTGACAGAAATCTATGACGTCTGACAGCTGTCTTTTTTACTATGACAAATATTTGTTCAATGAACAGATAGTTTTCTACAAGCTCAACGCTATTATTTTTTGAATAAACTTCGTTTTTTTCAGGCATCATTTCTCGAATACGTTTTTAAAGAGGAGTATCTGTCAAAATTCCAAGTGTCAAGACTTCGAAATTCTTGTGCTTCCTTGTAAATTAATACTAATATCTGGTTGGTTTCAAATTTTATGGGAGTTCATAGAGTATAAATCATTGGTTACAAAAAGAGATGCGCCTTATTAGAAACGTATCCGTGCTATAGGGTATACAATTAAAATAGGAAAAAAAATACTAACCTCCATTGGTCCACCAAAACTAATTGCCGTAAATTCCTTTGAAACTATGATCTCCTCGGTGGCACTGGAGTACGCATCATCATCGCGTTGCTCCAGTTCACTTCGACTGCCAGCACGTTGCAGTTGCTGAACCAAAGGTGCGGAGAGATTGGCAACTTGGAAATGCTCTAACTGATGCTGAGCAGATTGCGGTTGGATGATGGGCATTTGATTGCTTGATTTTCCAATAGCACGGACTCCAGATTTTTCCTTACCAAAGTGTTTTATATCATTTAGCTTTTCTCTGGAATGACGCTGATGACTGTTTGAGCTGTATTGATCGAGTTTGTCTTTCGATCCGTGCAATACACGATTATGCTTGGTGGAGGTTTTAGGTGCCGCCGCGACACCAACGCAGTCTAAGCTCGACACAGATGACGCACCCTTGATGGCGCCGCCATTCGTCGTTGCAATGTTGTTCGTCGATTGTGATGTATGTTTCGATCCCGAAGGACCTTGACCTCTGCGGAAAAGCGACTTTAGCTTGATCATGGTACTAATTCAATCAATATGCACTCTAAATCGATGCTCTAGGGCGGGTTCCGACAGTCACTAAATGTCCATGATAATGAGCAAATTATGGCTTATTCTGAAATAGTCACTACTCGTTCTTCTACATCACGAAAAGATACACTCATTGTTCTAAAACCGAGAGTAATACTAGCTATCACCATATCTTAGAAATGTTTCTTTTCAGATTTAGTTTTATATCTAGTGCAAAAAAAACAATTATTTATTTTGAAGTAGAACTACTAGAGCAAATGATGTGTTGTTTATTTCTACGGCATTTTTTTCAAGATAACGGATTTAATTCAAACCATGCATGCATTCTTCCTGGAGTCAGGCAAGCGCCTGAGTGATTGCGATTTTATTAGAAGATAGTGTAATATACATAGATAAACCAGCACATCCAGATAAGCAAAAACTGCTTGCTCTCCTTCGTTCTTATTTTCAATGCGCGAGAACAAATTGTACAACTGTTTGTAAACGGATTTTTTTTTTTCAATTTATGACTTCACAGGGTATACTGTTTTCCAAAGTGAACCCATTTATGTAACGAAAAACAATTGGCTAATATTTATTTGAACAAGGTTTGTAGAAAATCACTTAACAAAAAGGTTACACCTTACATTCCACAAAAATTGTACTAATTTCGAAGAATTGCCTTATGCAGCCTAAAAAACAAGCGGGCCTTTTTTGCGTGGGATCCGCATTGAATAGTGATGGTAGAATCCAAGGAATGCCCTTTTTCAATTTGCAAACAATATTGCATAGCCAATCATCAAAATGTATCTATGCAAACCAAGAGCCTAATTTGAAGATATTATATAGACATTCTATTTAGATGTGTATAAGGCGAGTGGTATTGGATAAATTCGTTCATTAAAAAGTTTGCACGTCATCATAACAAAAATTACAATTAAATTGTCTAAAAAACAAGCATTGACATACTTTTGTTGCATTCCGGCAGTGATGTGTGATTTTGCGTTAAACCAACGTTTGTTATAAACGTACATAAACGAAAATGTACTCGTGAGTCACGTCCTCAATATTTCATTGAGTAAATAGCATTCTTCAGTACAGATAACGTGTTATCTCACAGGTATGTTGTAAACCACTGTTTATATTTTTCTTTTTGCAAACATCATTCGAAATGAACCAACTAGACATTTTACGGTCCTACGCGAATATGGTTTGTTTGGGTAATTTAATTTACTAGAGTAGAGAGCAAAGGACTCGCGACGAGATTTCGAAACCACTTTTAGAATATCCACATAGGGTAGGTAACGACTTAAGCACCCCGAGACCCTATTCCAAGCACGGGGTTAACGTTAACCTACAACGCTCATTTTTTGCAGTATGGTGCTCCATCTAGCGAAGCACCATACTGCAAAAAATGAGCGTTGTAGGTTAATGTTAACCCCGTGCTTGGAATAGGGTCTCGGGGTGCTTAAGTCGTTATCTACCCTATTTCGTATTATACTTTTGACTACCGAACGGAAAAAGAAAGTGAACAAAAAGTTGCTCACAGGAGTACATAAGACGACAAGAGGGTAGTTGAAGCTTTCAGGCGCAAACCAAACGCTAACCATGAGTTGACCTCGAAAATTGGGTTGTACTACGTACGTTCAAAGTCCAAAAGGCACCAACTCGTAACAACCAGTAGAATATTGCGGTAAAATCACGGGCACACAAGCTTTATACGCAAATGCTGACGAAAAAAACCCTGTTGCGTAATCGATGATGAAACCTACATAAACGCGGATTTTTAGCAGATTCCAAGTCGTAAGTTCTAAACTGCAATAGAGCAAGAGAAAAGCTCGATGTCACAGAGCACCAACGAAATTTGCCAAGAAATGCATGGTTTGACAAGCGATTTGTATGTGCAGCATGCGAAGTGTTTTGTTCGTGACGTCTTCAGTCGTGAATGGACAAGTGTACGTAAAGGAATGTCTACAAAAACGTTGTTGAGGTCGCACAAGAACCCTCTAATGTTTTGGCCTGACTTAGCGTCGGGATACTCCCCAAAAGAGGTGCTGCAATTGTATGAGGAAAATAAGTACCCAAGGGCCTTAACGCTTCACACTCCAGAGTTAAGACCAATCGAAAAATATTGGGCTATTATGAAGCAGGAACTACGCAAACATGCTAAGACAGCCAAAACAGATCAAGAATTGAAGAAAGCCCAAATCTGTAGGTTGTAATGTGTTATAAATCTCATGGAGGGTCTTAAGGGAAAAGTAAGAGTATTTGGAGCGCAAGTTGAATAAAATGAACATGGCAAAACATAGCAAAGATGTTTCATTTGGTACTCCAAAATTCGTTAAAAGACGATTTTTTTGGCAAATCGCTTTGTGTGTTGCCATTTTAACGTCGACAACCATCTATATAGGGCCTCCCTTGGCTCAAACAAAGACGCAGCTACAAAGCAACAACTTAGTGGATGTGGCTGTGTTCGATTCTTAGTCTGGTCTAGGAATGTTCCGTTAAAGAAAATGTCTCGAGTCCATGGACATAGCATATAATTGTATTTGCCACACAATCACACAAATGGAAAAATGATACTTGGCATCGAAAGCTTCTAATTAATAAATGTGGAAGAGCATTTAGAACACAAAGAAAAGAGCAGGAAATGAGCTTGTGAAAGCAATGAGCTTGGAACGCTAAGAAAGAACCATGTATATAGGGAATCTCATTGTTCCCGAGAGTCGGAACGAACACCGTCTTTTAGTTGCCTTACTTAGCAGCTATAAAGATTTTCAGTATTTTCTTCTAGCTCAGGCTCCCTTTCAACATGCCAATGACGATTGCGCACAAATCTTGCACTTCGCTACTCAATCCACTTACTACGTGGTACATTAGCGCAAGAACAACTATCTGGTTTATTTAATGGTACCAATCAAATTAACACTCGAAAATAATACACGCTCCAATATTAAATAAACACAATCCACCGCACTATATTTACTAGAAATTTAAAAGAAATTGAAATAAATGTCCAAACTGCTGACTCACGAATTCTATTGTGTCGTTTGTTTATGTTGTCATCCCCTTCACTTCGCCCGGCAGAGGCGTTTCGCTCGCGAGGGTTCGGTCAGTTGGTTCACTAACTTTTCGCCGCGACGAGGGGTCTCGTCGACATTCCCCGACCCGTGAACCACTTCCGTATCCGAAGCGACCACTTCCGGCCCTTTATCGCTGCCCGCAACGTCCAACACTGCCAACTTCACCGCAGGTCTACCAAACACTCCCCTAGCTGTCTGCACCGTAGCACGTCTCACCTGCCCGGATTTATCCGGAAAGGTCTCCAGAATACGTCCTCGTTCCCAATGATTCTTTGCGTTCTCATCCACAATCACCACTAGATCACCAGGCTCCAGAGGCTTGACTGCTTCGAACCATTTCGTTCGTCTTGTTAACATCGGGAGATATTCCCGCACCCATCTGCGCCAGAATTCGTCCCTGATGTGCTGCGCAAGCTTCCAGCTGTCTTGCAGGATGTTCCCGGTCACAGGCTCGGTAGCTGGCTGCTTGATGCCGGTCGACCCGTACAGCAGGAAGTGATTCGGTGTGAGTGCTTCTGCGTCTGTAGTATCCAAGGGAACGTACGTCAGTGGCCGTGAGTTGACGATCGCTTCCGCCTCCAGCATGATTGTCTCCAGCACCTCGTCGCTGGGATGTCGTGGGCTCTCCGATATTGCCCGCATCGCCACCTTCACGGACTTGACCATACGCTCCCACGGTCCTCCCATGTGCGGAGCTGCCGGAACGTTGAAGTGCCACTGGGTATTCGCATTGGTAAATGTGGCAGCGCAGTCCTCGATGATGTTTTGAATCTTCAGCTTCTCCTCTGACAACTGGCGATTGGCTCCCACAAAGTTCGTGCCATTGTCCGAATATACCTCCAGCGGCGCGCCTCGTCTGGCTACGAATCTTCTGAACGCCATCACGCAGGCGGTTGACGAAAGACTGTGGACCAGCTCCAGGTGGACAGCCCGTACGGTAAGGCAGGTGAAAAGACAGATCCACCTCTTCACCACGCTGCGTCCGACTTTCCCTTCGAATGGCCCCATGTAATCTACGCCAACGTAAGTGAACGGCCGAATAAAAGGTGTTAGGCGTACCTTCGGTAGTGGTCCCATCAACGGTGGCCGAGGAGCTGCTTTCTTCACCTTGCAGTGCTGACAACTTCGACCCACTTTCCTCACAAGCACCCGCAGCTTGGGAATATAGAACCGCTGGGGTAGCTCGTTGCACACTGTTTCTCCGTTGGCGTGCAGAAATCGTCGGTGGTAGGAATGAACCAGTAGACACGTGATAGGATGATCCCTGGGCAGTACTACGGGATATTTTGCTGCATATGGGATATACGGCGCGCTTCCAATCCGACTTCCTACCCGAACGACTCCGTGTTCATCGAGAAAAGGAACCAGCGAGTACAGTGGACTCCGTTTCCCTACGCTACGACCGTGATTCAGCTCATGAATCTCCTCCGAATACGCCTGCGCTTGAGTCTGTCGACATAATATCTCCTCCGCTTTCACGAAATCATCCTGATTTAGACCTTGTAGACTTTCTCCACTCCGAGTTCGCATCCAAATTGTTGCTGCTCGGTGAACATTGGCCACCGTTCGGACTAAACGGTTCCAGTTCGAAAACCGATCGACGTTGACTACTGCATCAGCCGTTTGATGTACGGCAACCACACGAAATTCTTCATTTGCCGCATCCGCTTCTGCTACCTCAATTACTGCCGACTGCCTAGGCCACTGCTCTTTCGGATCTCGCAGGAATGCTGGGCCTTGAAACCAACGGCTCTCCGGATCGAACGCTGGTACAGAATTCCATTTAGTGGCATCGTCCGCCACGTTGAACTTCGAGGGGACGTAGTACCACTCGTCCACGCTGGTGATCGAGAGAATTTCGCCAACACGGAAGGAAACGAACTGATGATATCGGCGGCTGTCCGAGCGAAGCCACGCAAGGACAGTAGCTGAGTCGGTCCAGAGGTAGCGTTTCCGAATCTTGAGGGTGAGTGCCGAACAAACATTTTGCAGTAGACGTGCTCCTATCATGGCAGCCTGAAGCTCTAAGAGGGGGATTGAAAGTGATCGAATTGGTGCAACCTTTGTTTTTGCTGCGACTAGCGAACACCTGCTATCTCCGTTGAACACCATCCTCAGATAGACTACACACGCACAGGCCGCTACGCTTGCATCGGTGAACACGTGTATCTCAATTTCGTCAACCTCCTGTGGCGGCAGATTTCCGAAAAAGCAACGAGGGATTTTTACCTCACCAATCGTCTTGTACAGTTTGATCCATCGACTCCATAGATCGTGTAATTCCTCTGCTATGGGCTCGTCCCAGTTGGTGCCCGTTCGCCAGATTTCTTGCATCACTATTTTTCCCTGCACCACGAAATGTGCCACGAATCCCAGAGGATCGTACAGCTTCATCACGGTTCGTAGAACTTGCCGTTTCGTTGGGACTGCTCCACTGTTGCTCAACACTTCTTCTAACCCCGTTCGATCGAATGTGAAGTGATCCTCTCTAGGAACCCACACCATTCCTAGTACGCGTTCGTAGATGGACTCCTTCTCTAGTATCAGCGGCTTGCTGTTTGGCGATCCAGTCTCTCCGAGACGATCTAGTACTTCCTGCGAGTTGGACAAAATTTTTCCGAATTCGAATCCTGCTGCCGCGTGGATCAGCTGCACCTGTGTGACAAGCTGCACTGCTTCTTCCACCGAGTTGACGCTGTCGAGACAATCATCCACGTAGTGGTTCTTGAGGATTGCTTCTACTGCTCGAGGATACAGTTCCGTGTAGTCCAGCGCGTTTTTGTTCTTTACAAACTGTGCCGTGCACGGAGAGCTAGTGGCGCCAAACATGGCGACGTTGATTATGTACACTTGAATTTCCTCTTGCGGACTAAAACGCCACAGAAAGCACTGCGACCACTTGTCCGCTTCCCGAATTAGGATCCTCAGGAACATTTCACGTATATCGGAGCAGACCGCGTACTTGCCTTCCCTGAATCGTATCAGAACTTCTACCAGCGATACAAGTAGGTCCGGGCCCTTGAGCAACATGTCGTTGAAAGAAACTCCCCCAGCCTTCGCAGCAGCATCCCACACCATTCGTATTTTGTTGGGCTTCTTGGGATTTGTTACCACTCCTAACGGAAGGTACCATACTCGCTGCGGGTTTGCGTTCTCTAGCTCTTCCGGTGACACTTTACGGACGTACTGCTTCGTTTCGTAGCTCTCGATTTGCTCGTTCACCCTTCTGCGCAGCTCAGGATCTTTCGTCAATCGTTTCTCCAAACCTCTCAACCTGTTTACCGCCATTGCATAACTAGCTGGGAATTTCACGTCGTCCATTCGCCAAAGCAAACCCGTTTCCATGCGAGCTCCTTTCCGGACCGTTGTGGCTTCCAAAATATCGCGTGCCCGCTTGTCCTCCTCGGATACGAGAAGCCTCGTCACCACAGCATCCTCAACCGCGAAGAACTTTCTCATTGAGTCGTACAGATCGCTGTTACTAATATCTTTATAGGCATGGACGTGCAGCTGTTCAATGGATCCTTCGTTTCCGGAGTTTCTTCCATATACGCACCAGCCCAGCCGAGTTTTGGTTGCAACTGGTTCGCTGCTACTGCCTTCACGAGTTTTCAAGCTGGTAAGTAGCTTAACGTGCTCCAGACCAACGATCATACCTGGCTTGGCGTTGACGTAGCTGGAAACGGGCAGTCCCTGAAGGTGCGGAAACGTTTTCGCCAGCTCTTTGTAGTCCAACGTTTGACTTGGAAGCCCAAGCTCACGCACTGTCCGTACGTTGCCCAACTGGAACATCTCCTTCTTGCTAGCACCGGATATCTTAACGCTCAGCAGCTTAGAAGTCTTCTCGTGCCTGCTGATCTTCCCTGTCCAACTTAGCAACAGGTTATCTGGTTCTCCTTTAATGCGCAATTGTGCTGCAATCCCTTCTTCGAGCAGCGTCGCCGACGACCCATCGTCCAAAAACACGAAAGTTTCGACTTGTTTCCCGTCACCGTAGAGCGTGACTGGCAGATACCGAAACAGGGAATATGACTTTGTGTGATGGTGATTGTTGTGGACGGTCTCGCTAGAACACGGCAACCATCTACTCCGCATTCCTTCTTGGAGCGGCACGGCCATTTACGATGCGGTATCAAGCATAAACGGCACAAATTCTTCTGCCGCATTGCCTTCCAGCGGTCTCCGATGTCCAACGACTTGAAGCTAAAACAGTTGAGGATTTGATGTCTATCTTTCTCGCAATAGGAACACGCTTTTGAAGAAGGTTCTCCTCTTGCATTTTCTGTCTTCGATGCGGCGGGCGATTCATTCGCGTGAGTAAACAGCTTTTCCTTTTGCTTCGCTTTCTCCACCTTATGCTGCTTGTAGTGGTTTTGCGCAGAGTCCACTCCAATGCTCAGCTCGGAAGCCAGATCTACCAGTCCGGTCATGAAATTGTTGAAGGTCGCTAAGTTGATGTGTACGAACCCTTGCTTGAATGTTCCCCACTGCAAAGTCGGTAATTTATCGATCAATTCCTGGAGCAGCATCGGATTCGATAAATGTGCTTGCTGGTCAGCCAGGATGATATGGTCTACAAGATTTTGAATCACCAACCCATAAGTAACAATGGTGTTCAAGTTATCCGCTTTCGGCGGCGGAACGTTCCTCACCTTCTTCAGGAGTAAACTGATCAATATTTCTGGCCTTTCGAAGAGCTTGTGTAGCGTTGCCATTACGTACGGAACAGATGCGGGTAGAAGCAAACGACTTCTGACTGCATCCAGTGCTGATCCTCCCAAACTACGCTGCAATCTGGCAAGATTCTCGGCATCCGTGTATCCGCAAACTTCCGTCGTGTTCCTGAACGAACTGTAGAAGATCGGCCAATCCTCGGGATCACCATTGAACTTCGGTAGCTCTCGTGGCATTACTTGCCGGGCTGCCAATTGTGCACTAGTTGGTCCCACCAAACTGACTGAAGGGTTGTTCCTAATCTCACCAATTCCCACTGATGTTGGATGTTGCATCACTTCCGGCATCGTTACTGGGAACGTAGCTATTGTTGGTGGACATGGAAATGGTGCTGGATTTCTTGAAACCTTCGGGGCTGCATGAGTCGAAAGCGGAATTGGCAAAGGTGACGTCGTACTGATACTGGTTTGAGGCAAATACTGTAGTGGATTTCCATATAATCCACTCGATCCGTACACATTTGACGGAATCATCTCAGGTGCACTCGAGACTAACGCGTTCCCGCCGGGATATGAGTAGACCGGTGCAGTCCCTAAACTCATAGGAGGATTTTGGATTCCTGTTATTGTCGATCTATGAACCACTGGCAGAGCTGGCACACTAGCGCATACAGACGAATAAACCATAGGTGTGGTGATTAAGCTTCCACTAGCCGTAGCCAATACTGTCACAGGAACTGCGGCAACTGATTTGCTTCCTGGCATCGTTGATACTACAAGGGACTCGAAGGACTTCGCCAAAGTAGGAACGTTTCCGTCGGGAACTGGAATCAAATGATCCGGATACAAAATATCCAGATTTGAGCGAACCGGGTTCGTAGAAGCCGCTACGCTTGACGAAACTGTGATCAATGGTGGCACAATAACTCCTGGATTCTCCTGACTGACGGCTGAAACTAGCATGGTAGCTTTCTGTCCGGACGTTAATAGCTGCGACTGTCCAATTCCACTCCCTTGGGCGTTTTTGGTGAGCCATTTCTCCATCCGTTCACGCCTACTTTTGACGCTGACTCCGCTTCTCCTGCTAGTTGAATCCTTTTCCGCATCCACCTGCATCAGCAACTCGTACTTTTGCCTCAGGTACTCCTGTTCTTCCTCCATTTCCTTCCGTTTGGCATCTTCTTCCTGCTTACGGATTCTCGTTTCTTCCTCCGCGCGTTTCTTCTTCAGTGTCCGTTGCTCCTCAAGAAATTGTAGGCTTAGCTGCAATCTCTGCGAGACTCGACTGCTCTTACTGACGGATGACTCGTTGAACGATATCTTCGACGCACCATCCCAATTTGCCAGGCAACCACTGCACTTCCAACTTCTATCCGAAATCGATGCACTTACACCCGCGCACTCAAAGTGCTCCCACGATTCACATGCATCGCAACACACCATATCATCGAAGGAATCGACACGATTGCACTTTTTGCAATGTTTTACATTACTTCGCGAGACCGTAATATTCTCGTTTGCGTCCGACATTTCGAGAGCGACCTAACCGAACCTAACTCCTGACTGTAATTGTTGCTATTGTAGCTAATACTAATCAAGCTCCACACTCCTTACAGCACTCAATCCGTGCTCGAAAATAATGTCTTCAAAGGTCAGTCGTCTTGATGATTGTCCTCTTCCAGGTAGGCAATCCGCAATGGAAATTGAAAGGGATACAAATCATCCAACTTAGGATGAAAATCTTTATAGAATGTTCCCGAGAGTCGGAACGAACACCGTCTTTTAGTTGCCTTACTTAGCAGCTATAAAGATTTTCAGTATTTTCTTCTAGCTCAGGCTCCCTTTCAACATGCCAATGACGATTGCGCACAAATCTTGCACTTCGCTACTCAATCCACTTACTACGTGGTACATTAGCGCAAGAACAACTATCTGGTTTATTTAATGGTACCAATCAAATTAACACTCGAAAATAATCCACGCTCCAATATTAAATAAACACAATCCACCGCACTATATTTACTAGAAATTTAAAAGAAATTGAAATAAATGTCCAAACTGCTGACTCACGAATTCTATTGTGTCGTTTGTTTATGTTGTCATCCCCTTCACTTCGCCCGGCAGAGGCGTTTCGCTCGCGAGGGTTCGGTCAGTTGGTTCACCAACTTTTCGCCGCGACGAGGGGTCTCGTCGACACTCATAGAACATGCACAGTTATACTTATAATGGTACTATAGATATTACGTATTATAGATTTCCTTCAATAAATTCAAGAGAACCAAGAAATTTTTTCAAACTGCGAAGTAAAATTTCGACAGATTAATAAGAATAAATTTATTTGGAGCATTTGGATTTTTCTAAAGGAAGCTCCTAACGTGGTTTGGAGGTTATTGTATAAAAATCTTCAAAAGAATGCTTAAGATTATTACGGGAAATCCTGAAAGCTTAGCGAAGATTTTATAATCGTTCTTGAAGAAAATAACAAAGTAATCTTTGCTAACAAAACGGAGTGTATACAAACAACCGCTAGAACTATCACAAGCAATTGGTAGTACGTGAGCACGATCAGGCGCGCATTCTTTTGCCTGTCGAGGTGGCGGATTCATCCGTGCCTTGACCCACCTCGCAGTGGGATGTTAGGCAAAGAAATGCGTGCTTGGTTCGAGTACTGCTATATCCAAGCCCTTCGCTCAATTTTCAATACTTCTATTCAATTTTCGCAACCTGCCGTACACTGACGGAAATATCAATACTTTCTCTTTATATCTTTCGTTTCTAGCAAACATAACTGCCAATCTTGGTGCCTCATGGTGATGAGCGAACATCTCCTTCTACATCATAATTGTTAGATATGGAGAATACAAACATAACAATTATAGTATGTAAAATTTCTGCCTAGAAATGTTTGAGCGTTATGAGGGTCAGTTGAAAACCTTCGACACAGAAATTAAAAAATCTTGAATTGTTATAGCTTTCTAGAAAAATTCATACTGACAAAAAAAAACAATTCAAAGTTTTACTTTTCAGACTATAAATGGGGTTCTACTCGTTTTGGGGGAGTTAGCTCATTAAGCCTCCCGGTTAACTTCCTAGAATCTTGCTATTACCTGTCGATTTGCCAAATTGTGGTAAACCGAGTGCTTAGAATTATCTCAAATTGTTATATTCCGCCCACTTTATCACAAAATATTGCGAGTAGTTGGACGAATTGAAGATAAGAAAAGCATTGGGTATAGGACCAAATCTCCCCCGGTTGGTACCCAATCAATGAGCGTAGGAATCAATAGAATCAATATCAGTTACTAATGCTATGATGTGCCACCAATCGGAGGGGCGGCCCAATTTGTCTTATCTCTATTTGTAGGATATCCACAGAGAAGGGGGGATGCCGCCGCTCAGAAAAGGCGTTCTCTGGTTAGGGTATTGTGTCTGCACAGGTAGAATAGGCAATCGCTAGCTGAAGACACACAGAGGCTCCCAGGATATGACGACTTTTACTCGGCCTTGATTTTTTTTTTTTTTTTTTTTTTTAGGTCTTTTCAGCAAAAACGTTTGGGTGTGGAGGTTAACGGTTAAGGGAGAGAATTTATTTATTTTTGGCCAATGCAGGACATTTTCTGCGTTTTCAATTGGTTTCCTAGAATAGACATTTAATAAGATGGACTAAAAATTCAAAATCTAAACGGTATAAATGTGGACATGTTAATCGATCCCATTTGAGAATGCACAGTTTATAATATTTTAAAGAATTCGGTATGGAGTTTTCATATTATTATGGTCAATTGAGTGCAAACTAATTACTGCAGACTAACCGTGTTACACACGGGTTTTCTCAAAACTTTTTAAGTAATAGTACTTCACTGATATAGTCTTTCTTTGTATTCTCCCATACGCGGGTTAACGATCTGTGATGATGTTGTTTTGAGAAGGAAATAATTTCTCATCACCATGAGGCTCTAGGAGTAGGCAGCAATTTTTTGCTAGAACAAAGTTGTTAAGAGAAAGTATTGATAGTTCCGTTAGCGCACGGCAGGCAGTGAAAATTGAATAGAAGTAGTTTGAAATTGAGTGGAGGGCATTGTGAGGTAGTATTTCGAAACAGGCACACCATCTTTTGCCAAGCATCCCCATGCGGAGTAGGTCAAGGCATGAACGAATGCACCACCTTGACTGGCCAGTCAGCTACTTCTATTCAATTTTCAGTGCCTGCCGTGCGCTAACGGAACTATCAATACTTTCTCTTAACAACTTTGTTCTAACAAAAAATCATAGAGAAATTATTTCCTTCTCAAAACAACATCATCACAACAATAGTACTTAAGTTAGACATAAAGATGCATTAATGTATCAGTAACTGAACGGACAGTTGCGCCTACCCATTGGAGGATCCGGATACGACCTCCCACTATGTGTCTAGCGTATTACACAAGCTGACACGTACCATGGGAAAAATTAATAGGTTGGGTAGACCCGGCGGGGAGTAGTCCCCGGATACGTCTTAGTTGAAGGTTCATCGGACGAGGAGAGTTGGTGTTTACAGTCCACCAGTGACCGAGCTGTTGCCTTGACGGAGTTGTGGAACCCAATCCGCCCTTTTCAGGGCAAGAAGAGTTATGTGTTTCCCCTCAAGCTCCCAAAGGAACACTCGTCTTTCCCCCGGCTTCCTGCTTGAGCGGCACCCTTCCTTTGCCTGACGTGTGGAGTCGACTACTGTGGACCATTTCTGCTGATGGCAACCGTCCGCAATCGCGCTCCAACCAAATCATACGAGGCAATTTTCATTTGTTTCGCCACGAGAGTATATATAGAGCTTGTCAGTGACCTCACTACAGCTGCTTTCCTGGCAGCCCTACGTCGTGTGTTTGCTCGAAGAGGTAGAATTGCCGAGCTGCACCCGGACAACGCCACGACATTTAAGGGTGCTTCACGCGCACTCAACCGCATCTATCGGATGCTGATGGTAGAAAACAGCGATCGGGACCGGATCTTCAATTGGTGCGCGGAGAACCAGATTCAGTGGAAGTTTATTCCGCCTCGTGCACCATACTTCGGCGGTCTTTGGGAGGCTGCAGTCAGCGAAGTCAGCGAAGAAGCACCTCCTGAAAATAGTAGTCAGCACAAACATTGCCTACGAACAGATGGCCCTTTTGGCGCAGGTCGAAATGTGCCAAAACTCCCGTCCGCTGACGCCGGTGCCGAGCGAGGCGTCTGATCTGGAGGCCATAACACCAGGACATTTTCTCGTCGGGGCCAACGTACAAGCGGTACCCGATGCCGATTTGCGTGGGATTCCTGACAACCGTCTGGAGGCCTATGACTTGGGCCAGAAGCAACTCCGAGATATCTGGTACCCAGAGTATCTACACCCAAAAGTTGAAATTGTAGCAAAAAATGCAAAATTGCAATTTTGCAGTTTTTGCAATCATATCTTGAGAAATCCGCATGATTCTGAAAAGGCAAATTTGCCCATCATGTTCCACAAAGCTTTTTATGGTATAAACAAAGCCATGCAAGTGTGTGCAAGTGGTTATCGCTGTGTGCCTAGTGCCTCGACAATCGCAGCAACCGTTGGGTTTTTGTTCAACCGTCAACAACTTCTCAATATGGGTGAGACAATGGCACAGAACGCCGCTACACCATATTCCACTGTTGCTATTCCGCTGTCAAGTGTTCTATTTTTATCTGCACTCGTCATCACACTCCTATCGCCCTCTCATCAAGTCACCATGCGGTTTATGAAATAAACGAAGCCATGTAAGTGTGTGCGACCGAAATTTGCTTCATTGTTGTAACGTTGAGTGCCTCAAAAACCGAAGAAACTGTAGGACTTTTATGCCGTTCACCTCAACTTGTTATGGTGACTGGATGGTTACAATAAGGAGCCGTCATGCTGACGGTCGCGGTTCGAATCTCGATAGCGAATCGAGATCTTTTTTTTTTGTGGGCCATTGAGTTTACTACTACTAATCAGCTGAACAACCTCACGCACACATTGAATTTTTCTAATCGAATTAATGTGTTGCTTTTTTGCCCACGACCAATGTTGCATTTTTTCTCCAAGTTACGATCCATTACGAGAAACTAAACCAAATCATGCGAAATTGCATTACAATCTTGCTTTTTTATTTTGGGTGTACGACAGCTGCAGTCACGAACAACAAAAGGCTGCAAGCCACCGGTCGCCGTCGAGGTGGACCGCATCGTCATCATGAAGGAGGATAACGTCCTTCCTGTTAGCTGACCGTTCGGTAGGATCATGAAGCTGCATCTGGGCAAGGATGGAGTCCTCCGAGTAGTGACCCGACGTACTGCTTCGGAAAAGGATATCGTTCGGAGCGTAGCGAGAAACGCTCTACCGCCGTAACCGAATCCAAGCATCTGAAGCCGTCGTTCCAGGTAGGGAAACCCGTAAGGGAGAACATGCTCGAAGCGCTCCTGTTAATTGCAGTTTCATTCCCTTCAAGTCGAGTCGTTCGATTTACCTGGTCTTCTTTTTTGTTCCCGGTAAACTGTGAGGATCTACGGTGGAGCGATCAACACCGAATCGATGTCAACAACAACAAGAACTATCCAAAACTTTACCAGAAGTTGTCCAACGCTGAATTATTTGAATATCGGGAGTCCCTCCATTGATGTTCGAAACACCTCCGTGTTTCACGTTGGCGATACAACGTGAACAACTACCGTAGGCGCCACACAACACCCTATTTCAGCATCACCGAATCGATACACACCGATCGACATCATCGATCGTGCAACGATCACATTATCGTTTATATACCCCACACTATCCCCATGTACATATTACAACAAGACATCAGTACAAAACAACAAACTAAGTAGAACGGACGTGCGCGCCATTTATATTCCGCCACTGTCCAGTTTCATGATGCTCGAACAGAGGCTTGGAATGAAAGCGTAAAAAGTGTTGTAGATGCCCAACAGTGATGACAAGCAAAATTTCACTGCCAAAAGTCGTGCTAAGGATCTTTACACCAAGTTTCTGCAAAAAAAAAAAAAATCTTGTGCCATTTTGGTACAATGGACAATGAAACAACTATCCTCGGAGACTTTCAACAGCTTCCTGGTTTGACCTTTTAAACCGTAATGCAAAGCATCTACGTTGCCAAGTAATTTCGTACAAAGAAGGTGTCTAAATTCCCCAGAAAGTATTTGTTTTGGCAGGCCATGTGTAGTTATCAACAAGGATGTGTACGAGAAAGAATGTCTGAAAA
Source organism: Aedes japonicus (assembly GCA_034211315.2). Taxonomy (NCBI): domain Eukaryota; kingdom Metazoa; phylum Arthropoda; class Insecta; order Diptera; family Culicidae; genus Aedes; species Aedes japonicus. The sequence continues at coordinate 653,455 of JASCZW010000013.1, read as the reverse complement.
AGCGGTTGCTACCGTTTATATGAAGCCACGACTTTCCAGCTCTGTTTTGGCCTCTTGTAACTATACAAAATCCGTCCTGGAAAGGTATAAAGCACAGGAGGTCAAATACTGGGTAGGATGAAAAGTAACTTCCTTGGGAATGAAAAAAAAAATCATATGTTTTTTTAATTTTTTTTCAATGTAGTCCCCTTTTAGCTCGATACACTTATTCCAGGAGAAAGCGATTTTCCAACTCCTTGATCCCGTCCGACAAGTAATCTTCCGGAAGGTCTGACAAATACTCCTCCGCGGCGGCGATGATGTTTTTTATTGGTTTGTTGATGTTTTTTATTGATGAGCCATCTTTTGAGGTTTGGGAACCGATAATATTCCGAGAGAGTCAAATCGGGTGAATACGGTGGATACGGAGGCATTTGAGGCCGTAAGTCATTGGTTTTAGCTATGGTTGAGATGCTCTTATGAGCCAGGCTGATGAAATGCTTCAGAAGGAGTTGAGTTATATCATGCTAACGCACAAGGTACAATACAACAATTTTTTATTTTTGGTTTAGAAATCTACTCCGGAAGACTCTCAGAGAAACACCAGATGAGCAGATGACACACCAACGGACCAAACTACAAAAGAATAAAGAAATTACGAAACGCCTTATTAAACATATAAACGTAACACTGACTACCAAAATAACAAACAGACAATTGAAGAAACAGACGAAAGGACTCAAAAAACTCAAACGAGGCTCCTTCCAAATCATTTACAACAGCGTCTTCTTGGACGACATGTTCCATGTACGACTGGCAAAAAGATTCGAAAGGATTTACGCAACGATATCATCAAAGGCCTGGCGTAGAGGTTCCTACTCTATTCAGAGTCCCGCCAGTAAACCTTCATACAAAAATAATAGCTCCACCATCATGTCTGCAAATAAAACGTAATTACTTCAAATGCATACATTCGGTTCTGAACAATCAAATGAAGGCGAAATCTCTTTTCGTTCTTAAATTAGTATAAGATTAGACATAAATTTCAAAATAAGCAAAGTATTTTGTTATTGTATTCTATAATCTCAGCTTCTCAGCTAATGTCAGCTTCTTATGTTCCTTATACACGTGGAAATTATTGATCAGTTTATATCAATTGCAGCTCAAGTTAAACGAACCCAAGTAATGTGCCATAAATTGAGCTTGTTATCGCACAAAAAAAAAACTGAAACGATCAACACACTGTCAGCGCTAGGAGCAATTACCTTTTGTTTCGTGGGTGTCAGGAATGACCCAAAGGCTTCGTGCATCACTTTAATTTATCTGATTACATGATATTACAATACCGTCACGTTGAGAACTCAACCCACCACATAGTGTTAGTTTTATGTGTATAAAAAAAGCACAACGAAGAACTTGAACCAAACGATGCGCACGACGACGCGACATCGTCTTTTATACTTGTATGAGAAAAGGTACGAAACAACTGTTGTTATATTGATATTTTACAATGATTGAACATATGATAGCGGGTACTAAATAATATGTTTGGCAAACACATAATTCACATCTCAAACTCTACTGTCAGAAGTATACATATTATTTCCCTAGTGAAAATCTGACACAACTGACAATGAAGACCAGAATATTCTTACATGGAGCCCAATAATTCTTGGTGCCAGAGTGCTGTTGAAAATACCTGTAAAGCTGTTAAAACTTCTACTCTTCGACTTAATGTGTTGGCGGTATCTCAGCAATAACTGTAGCAAGTGCAATCCAAAACCTCCCCCACTCGAATAATAGGTTTCTGGGTGATTCCATATAACATTTTTTCAAAGGCTATGAACAGCTAGTGGCGTTTATTTTTATCTCCAGCGCATGTAAGTGTCTTCGTATGCAGTAGTAGTAGTTGAGACACTTACTTAAACCTCCATCACAGCAGCGAAATCGGACCACGGGTTTAAAATCTGTCTGATACGGTGCTGTCAACAGGTTCCCGGCAGCATGTGATAGTAAATTGTTTAAAGCACCATATTTTCATACCAATACACATCCGTATGTTGCCGGTAGAAATTTAGAACAAAACCAAAGAACAGGTTTTACCTTGCTAATGTACGCTCTAAACGAGATAAATATAATTGCAGTGGTTTTACGCTTCAGAACGTTAAGATTTTAATGGCTTGTGTTAGCTTGAGGCTGGCTTGCCATGTAAGAGATGTCGAAATAGGTGTTTTTTTTTCTTCTCTGGAATTTGATTCCGCATACTTTCATTGAGCCAAACTGTTGAACAATTGAATATGTCCCTCAATCGAAAATTGCTTTTTTATTTTCTTCACATGCCGATTCCGCACATATCGACCAATCGTTATTACCGATTCCAAACAGGTAGCAGCGAAGTTCTTCAACTCAACAAAGCTCGTCGTTTCATGTGTGTGGACAGCAGTGAAACTAGAGTTGATGCAACCGCTTTTTCAAACGGCAGAATCATTCAGGTTCGTTTTAAGCCGCAAGAGATGTTTTGTGTTAGGATTATTGGAGTATTCTAGGTCAGCTAACCAATGAAAAAAAAAAATCAAAACCATATTGGATTTCCTGTGTTTTTTCCGTTGAATTAAACAGCAGTAAAAGATAAATGTACTGCAAATAGCATTACAGTTTAGTTTCAATTGGTGTTCAATCGTTTTAAAAAGCAAGAAGCAAAGAAAACAATGAAAACAAACATTTTAATGGAATTTCTGGAAATTTCGAAAAATTAAGCAACATTTACACTACGAAATTTATAGATAGATCTCTAAAATAAAAATACTTCATAGTTGTATTTAAAGCTTTTAATTCAATTTAAAATTATAGAAATGAGATAGGCAATTAAGGTAATTTTAGAACAAGAAATGACCAAAGATTGAAATAATCTAACTGATTTTTTGAGCCAAAATCTTATACATATGTGCGCCCTTGCAACCTGCTATTCACAACTCTCGCATCTGTACCCTATAAAGAAGAAATCTAGTCACTCATATGTCTGCCTCAGACAAGATTACCTTACTATACACACAAAGTGAGTTATTTTTCACTCTTCAGTCAGTATAGAAGATTTTAAGGTAATAATGACAACAAAATTGTATTCGCCGGACACTGGTCGTGGGAAACTTTTTTTTTAGAAATTATGTTTGCAACTCTTTGCGTCGAGAAAGTGTTTTCCCATCTATGCCTCGGAGCTTAGAGTGGATAGGTAAAGAGAAATGAACATCTTCCCCATAAAACACCCTCCTCCTTTCCTATCGGAAGTCACGCTCCAACCAAGTCATCGTCTGGTGTTTTCATCGCTACTGCTGATGCTTAAGGTTTCCCAAATACAAAGCAGTTTATCAAATGATGAAAACCAAAACTAATACAAAAGTCGGTAGTGAAGAAGGTACATATATATATATAGGAACCTTTGTCTTAGATTGTTTTTCTAGGTCATAATTCGCCGAACCGGTGCAATGAATTAGACACGCGAAATTTGCAATTAAATACTGTTGCTTCGTTCATCTCTAATTATGTAGTTTACTTTTCTGAATCGAAAAGATCACAAATGCGGAGCTTTGGCTACGGAAACACGATATATGTGTAGTTAATGATTATGTCCTTCCTTGAGAACACCGCACACGTTGGAACACAGTTATTATGACTCTAACAGCACGGTAATTACAGGCTCTAATTAGGACCTGGTTAAAAAATAAAGACATTTGTCATTCCTTGTCATGTCATTCCGAGCTTCATCGATACATTAAGATGAGCTTATTAGCACATTATAGATGGCCACTTTCTCAGTATATGGGTAGGAAGGAAAAGCAACAATTAAAGTCATTGTTTACGTTTAGAATGAGGTTTTGCTGAAATTTTGCCATAGAATTATAGTGTACTTCTATTTATTGATATCAAATGATTTTTTACTCAAAATGATGTAAGTCGTCTTTAACCAACTGTTGTAATTAATTATCCAAAATAATGTTTGAATTTACCCACAAATCAGGTATTTCCGTATTTTTGTGGGTAATACTGGATGAAGATTAAACCTCTTTGTCGGTGAAACATCAATCTATGAAGGCGAAAGCAGTGAGGAACTTATTTGAGGATAGCAAATATTGCGAAATACATTGATATTGCATATTAACCAACAGTGGCGGCCTAGTAATTAGCACAATAAGTCGATTTTCATGCAAGCAAAGCAACTATGCAATGCTATTTTATACACATGATGTAAGATTGTAAGATGAATTTTGACAAAGCCCTTCATTTGCATTTTCCAATTGGCTATTGCAAACGTTACAGCGGCTTGGTAAAATTCAAGTTTTTATCTTCGTATCCCCTAAATACACCAACAAAACCTATAAAGAAACTAACACCAACTTTGAAAGACGATAAAAAATCTATTCACCGATATGCTTTACACGCTTTTGCTATGAGTTGGTGAAATTTACTGGTGATATCTAGCTTTTATTTCCAAGAAATAAGAAATTAAAGTGTTTGTTTACAAAAGCAATTATACCTAAGACGCGAAGTGCTCCAGAATTATATGTAAACCATCCCAATTTCGTTATATCCAACGCTAAGCAACCAATTGGAATATGACATAGGGGCATGGTGAGAGTTTCGGAGAGGGTTACGACAAGGTGATGGATTGTCGGGTTTGTTGTTTAACATTGCATTGGAAAGTGTGATTCGAAGAACTGGGATAGACTGTCCAACTATTTGGCTTCGCCGACGACGTTGATATCGTAGCACATAACTTTGAGACGATGGCGGAAAAATGGCAGGGTAATAAAAAATATGTGAAATTTCCACTAAATTATTAAACACTGTGCCAACAGAAAAAATAACAATTCGCACTAGAAAACTTAAAATAGCAATAAAAAATTGATAATTCAGTTTCAATAATTTAAAAGTGACCGGTAAAACTTTCAAAAAAAGCAATCGAAATTAGTGTAAACGCAATAATAAGCTAATAGTTTTCCGTCATAATAATAAGTTCTAGCGGTAAACATATATACTTGGCACAATCCGTATTATTCTTTTATTTTTCGAACGAATTTAAACAGAAAACCAAACATAACTGTCAAAGTTAAGTTCTATTTTCTAACCCTTTACTGTGTGTCGTTGGATTAGAGAAAGAATCAAATGGTTGTGATATTGCGGAAATTCTATCAAATTTTGGCATACGGTTTTCAATTCCGACACAACACATTGAAAAACTATTTAAAAAAAATCGGCATACGGAAAACAAAATCAACTCGGACAATCATGGCGTTCATATAGATAGAAAGCCCTCATGGAATAATCGGTAAATGCATCGGTTCTCCAATTCAAATAATAAGGGTTGGATTTCCGGTACAGTTAAATGTCTTTCCAGGTGATAAATTCGCTCGAGCATTGGATGAAGAAAAGAAATGATGCAAAAAATGTGAATATTCTCAATTGCCTTTAATATTGTCCTCAAAAGATATTACATAACAACATCTTTTTTTAGCGTTTCATGCTTGCTACTTGCTCTCAACTTAGTGCATTTACTTCCACAGTTATTAATTGGGAGCTTTCGATGCCGGGTACTATGTATTTTTACAATGGTATGATTGTGTGGCAAGTACAATCATACCCCTATGCCCAGGGAGTCGAGACATTTTCCTTACCGAAAAATTCCTAGACCAGACCGGGAATCGAACCCAGTCACCTCCAGCATGGTGTTGCTTTGTAGCTGCGCCTTTACCGACTGACCTAAGGGAGGACCAAATCACATAACACTGTATACCTAATTTACAACAACCTACGGTATTCTGCGGTTATTTCATTTTCATTTTCATTTTGTGATGTACAAGGGGGTCGAGGGCCAAGTCACCGATGCGAAATTTCACATCGTCCATAATACATCAGGGAGGGGAAGGGGAGTGAGCATCACAGCATCTTTAACCCATGGGGGTCAATTAAGTTCTGCGTGGTTTGTGGTAAACCGGCTGCTCAGGGATTATGGGAAGGTAAAAGGTTTGGGCAGGTTTTTTCTGTAAAAAGTTGTATATCGTTGAACATTTGCCTAATTTACCATAGCTAGCGAAAAAGATAATACAACAAAACATTTTCATTTCATTTTCATTTTCAAGCACAGAAGGGGGTCACAGAGCCAGGTCTCCAGCGATGAAAACCACTGTCCATACAGTACCAGGGTAGAAGTATAGATTTGGTATCACAGAATAATAACCACAGGGGTCAAGTGAATCCTGCTTAAGATATCGGATAGTAAGAGGCTGTTGAAAATAGGGGATAGTCAGAGTGAAGGAATAGTAGGAGGCAGAAAGTGAAACAAGAGAGAGAGAGGCGTTTGATTGCTGAAACGAAACCGGAAAAATAGTTTGGTGATTAGTACATTTCTCGAGTAATTCATGATTAGGGCCTAAAAGCCTGCAAACAATGACCTCAAACGCTAATCTCTCACGAATCACGAGAATCCTACTATAGCAAGCTACTCCATATGATAGAACTAACATTCTTCAACCAGATGCTGCTTTCATTTCACGAGAGTTATGGAAGACTAAAGAGAAATCGACATTTAAAGTCATTGCCCACAAATGGCCCCCAGGCCCCTAACATGCATTACTCGAGATTTTAGCAATTGATAAGTTCAACTATGAATAAGTTCTCATCTGTTTCTTCTCCTATTGGTTGTTGTTGCACTGGTACCGCAAGTTACTGTCATCCAACTTGCTTTTCGATCTCATCCACTTACTGTTGATTACAATTTTGAAAGCATTTGCCACTTCTCAAGTGTCTGCAGAGATAAATTCGATGATACAAATCTAGCTTTCCTGTTGACTCCAGTATACCAAAAAAAAAAAAAGAAACAGATATATAGTCATTAAAAAGTGATATAATCAAAACGAAAAGGCTATTCAGTATTGTTCAACGGATGTGAAATGAAGAGACATCGGAATTAAGCATGTTTGGAAGAAACAACGAGATGACAAGTTCAATTTCAAATACATTTGTTAGCCTTGCGTTATTAAATTTTTCAATAAAGCATCTCAGTCAACTTATGAAACATCGACTCATGTTCTATGCTAATATTAAAAATGTTTCGTCATATCACATCTTCAAGTGATCTGTGTAAGCCACTTATTTTGTTCAAGCCCTTTTGAACAAGATGAGGTGAAATAAGGAGCCCTGTATTTTAGAACTAGGATTCAAACAACAATGACATGATGAATGTCATCACTTACTTCTAACGCCAACCTGGCGGAACGTCACCCAATTCCTTACTGAAGCAGTTCAGGCAAAAATCATGCGTTATTGGCAACAAAAACAAGAGACAGAAGAGAAGAAAAAAGAAATTAGAAAAGAGACAATAACAAAGTAATTATTAATGTGAGTTGATGAAAAGATTTCTAATAGACACTTTTGCCTACCACCAGAAGTAACAATAAAGTAGGAAAGAAAAGTTAGTAATAATACATAACTACAATATAGCTAATCTACGCAGATGAACGTTGGTTTCAGGGTCTTGTTAGTGCTAGAATTGTTAGTATAGACCCGTACTTAAGCCCTGGCGGTCCCTCTAACAATAGTGATAGGCAGCTGTAGTTAAATCATGCGTAACTGTTTCTATAACTATGTTAAAGGTATGATAAATCAAGTTTCGAAAAAAAATAACTTAAATAATAGAAATATCTCAGCTATAATTACTAGTATTAATCAGAAGATTGATTATATCGACACTTGACGAATCATCGTCAAACCCTTCATCCTTGGCCAGGGCCTACGGTATTCTGCGGTTATTGATACTGTATAATGAGCTGTTTTTGATAGAAGCTACAGATCGGTTGCTCCAAAATAATCCTTATTTTGTTTAAACTCACTAATAAATATCAAACTGAAATAATCTGCTAAATATGGTTTGCAAAGAGTTAGGCACCATGTATGATTTGTATGGGCTTATTTTATTTTTATCGTCCACGGTCAGGTGCGATTGCTTTGAACTACTCGTATGTCTCGTCTACGCTGACCGTGATCTAACTTATGTTCTTATGACAGTAAGTGCCAACGCATATCGTCGTTTTTATTATTGCTTATGCCGACATCAAAGCAAGCACTGATTTTCGAAATTCGACCGTGGATAATACCGGTTCGAGCTTATACTTTTACAGATAATTTAAATTAAAACGTGATAAACCGAGTTTTTTTGAGAAGTGAAATAAACATTTATTGGCAGATAACATAATGTTCAGACCTCATATAAATAGACTAAACCTTTGCCGAAAATGATTATAAGAGTATCATCAAGTGTATTTTGCATGTACATTAGCACTCTCTATGAGACCCAGTTGCAACTTGTTATTGGTAGCGGTAGTATTTTTTAATGAATTTTTTACCAGATGCTTTGTTAAGTTAAGCATTGTTGAAATCAATTTAAATTAAAAAAAAACCGCATGTTATTCAGGTCCGATCTACTGAGTTTGGTAATTGTTAAATAACTTTGTATTTCTATTCATTGTTTTAATCTTTATCTGTATTGAAATTTTGTAGATTATTAGAATGTTTGTGTCTTTCACAGCATACACGTTATAAAACGAGATAAACACAGATAGGTACCATTTATCAGCAATTGTTAAGTATAAGCTCTACAGAAAAAAAAAAACAAATCAGTAAAGAACTGTAAAATTTACGTAAAATACACGCAGAACACATGATATTTAAGCTTGGGTTTGCTTCCGAAAATATAACCGTCATACATGCAAAAATATATGGGGCGTAAAGTTCAACAAACTGATGTGGGACTGATGTATGGTTATATTCAAGTTGGATAGACTAAATAAACTTGGAGTAATATTTATCCTAGAGGGCGAAATATACGCACAATTTTCAAGTGACATAAATCGACTTGGCTCTTTTTTAGAATTTGAGCGTTTGTACTATACGGTATTTGTCTGTCCACTGGCAGTGTAGAAAGGACATTTCACCGAATGAATGATCTTCTGTTGAATGAAGCTTCCTGAAGAGATTTCAAACACTACATCTGCGACTTATTCTCGATTTTTTTTTGAGGAACCTTTTTCAACTGCATTCAAAAAGGTATTTTAATTATTATGTGATAAAATATCCCTCTTTATATTTCCTAATGACCAGCATCATTAGGACCTGAACTTCGTCGGTTGATCCATAATTTCAAGAAAAAAAAATAATCTTAAGAATTCGCCAATCATTTAGCTGAAGCTTAAACTTAGAGCGTACGCTAGTCCCAATATCAGATGCGAATTCGCGCCAAATCCACAAAAATCAAATCCGCATTTCAATACAAACATATTTTGAATCGTCATAAGATATTTTTCCAAAAGCTTATGCAAATGCTACGTTCAGCACTAGCACATATTATTGAACAAGGGAAAAACTATGTATTGTGAAGGTAACAAACAAGTTAATAGTAACTCAAACTCGATCTTTAAAAAAATGTATATTCATGATTGATTGTAAATTTTCGCACCATACACTGTAAATTTATCCTGGATAAAAGTTTGAACGAAGCAATTGGTAGATCAATTAGATCCTAACTACTTTTGATATAAATTTTAAATTTTGTGTTTATCAAATTATGCCAGTAACTTTTGCATCCTTTTTTTATTTTTTTTTAAATCTTCAGTTGGTTTGATCTTTGATTGTTTGGAACCAAAACCTTAATAATTATTTTTTTTGTCAATGTTAACATACGTGAACACGAGAAAGTAAGTGTTAGTTGAACGGTTCTGAGATTATCAAAGACTTCATTTAATTTTTAGCTGTTATTTTACCCACTGATCCTTGATTGTCAAAAGTATATAAAACATCAAATGATTTAAAATAATAGTTGGTCGAATCGCTGGAAAATTGTCGTTCGATTCTCTAAACCAACGTTATCTGGATGGCATTCCACAACAACAGAACGGAACTTTACTGAGGTACCAAAACTAGCAAGCAATGGTAAGATATTTAAACAAAACTAACTTCATTGCAAACACATCAAAACGCTTGTCTTGCATTCCGCACACTGCCCCTGAACAGGCTATTTTGCACTAGGCCAACGTCCGCTGTAAACATGATCTTCCGTGGTTTTGTTGTTTTTGTACTAATTTCAACAGCCTCAAAAAAAACATCACAAAAATGGGAAATATTTCAGCAGCCATAAAAACAACACAACATTAAATCTGCTCCTGAGAAAACGTACACGCACATATGCATCAACAATTTCTTCAGTCTCTTCCTTCTTAAGCCACTTTGACATGTTATTACTCTTCTCTTCTGTCCGATGGACTCTTTTATGTTTCACTTTCACTTCTTGGCTTCAACAGCTTTCTTGCAATTTTTTCCAGGTTATTCCTCTTTTTTTTTCAAAATTTAGCCGCATCTTTTCAGGCAATGATAACACACCACTAATTCTTACGATAACAAACTCTTATTTTAGTATAAACCAAGGATTTCGCATAATCCATCCATGAACAGAACTGATAATTCAACTCAATTTTCAAACGAAGTGTTACATCGCATTCTACTGCCTCGAACAAACCCGACCGAACGATACGAAGTTTACTCAATCACTGAAGCCGAATCGACGAGAGAAAATAACGACTGGAGGAAAATGACAATCGACTTGACAGCAAAGCAACTTTTCCAGTGAGGACCGTTTACCAATTACGGAACATAAACATTAATTTTCGAGATCTTAGTTTTTGAAAACAAACTTCCCGAAACCCATGGCACGATAATGATACCTTATTTTTATTTTGTTTAAGCTGCAAACAATCTTTAAATCTTTTCATTCGTAACATTATTTCCATCCCTTTGAAGAAATGAAACGCAATTTATGAATGGCGCCATTCAACACTTACTACCCCAATGTGAATGCGAAGCCTCTCATGGTCAATCCACAATGAACTTTTACATGTTCTCGATGCTATCCTGCTTAATCTTATAGGAATGTGACATTTATTGCAGCAATGATTGCTAGACTCCCGTGAAAGTGAGCGGGACGCACAGTGGCGTGGTTTAGCCGGATTAATCCAATGACGTTCATGTATGGTCCAGAGCTACGCGTAGGTTACTTGTGTTGGAAGCAAAAAATTGGTGAAATTGTTGAGCGACAATACAGTGATGTCACGTCGCATAAACATTCCATATTGGAAACATCCAACGTGACGTAGTCGCCAACAGCTGTTTCGTGTAAAATGGTATAGCATATGCATGATGTCACGAAGAAATATGAACACCTCTCAAATTTTGCTATTTTACAAATACTAATATAGCTATAGTTTCCACCACTTCTACATCAATGCTTTCATGTGCTAACGGCTCGGTACTGTGCGCTCAAAACAGCTTCTCTTTCATTTGTATTACTGTCCCTTTTTTCTCACTGAGAAAAAAAGGGCAGTGATATATCTGAAGGAGAGTCTGTTTAGATCGTGTGATGTTGATACTGACGAGTTACAAAGGGGTTTTCTCGTAGGAGAAAAGAGCACAAGCTGCCTTCATGCTTTAAAATGCGCATAAATTTTTGAATATAAAGAGCAAAACTTCTTCACACACAAACAGGCTCTCTTTCATTTGTATTGGTATTCCTTTTTTCTCACGAGAAGGTTACTCATTTTTCGTATAAAGTGGATCAACTCAATTTTAGAGTTGATCCACTTTTTACGAAAATTCAGTAAGTTTTCGGTGTGAGAAAAAGAGTAAGGAATACAGTTCTACTCAGTCACTGAGTGTAGAATGAGGTGGGAGTGTTGGCTACAGCAGGTTCTCAAACTTGTTTCGGTTGTTACCCACTAGAAATTCTATAGCTCGACCCAAACAATATTGATGAATACAGATACAGAATTATTAATTAGGCAAGAATGAGGTAAAAATCGTAAAAATAGGTACTTCAAAATGAAATGCTTATGCAAGGTATTATATACGCAAACGATTGAGTACATTATCTTTTTTTTTTTGGTTTATTCAAGCACTACATTGCACACAGTACGCAGCATATGTTTTCATGAGCAGGTGAGCAAATCGACACAAATTTTTCATTAGGGCCTAAGTGACAAACGTAAACAATGGCTTCTTCCTTAAATTTCTCGTTATTGAAAACTCGCCTAATCAATCCGACACGATCATCAGAGGAAGTGTTCACCTATCCGATAGAATTGGAGGCTTACATGGGTAGCTTTTGTGCCACGAGAAATTTACAGAAGAAGCCATTGTTTACGTTTGTCAGTTAGGCCCTAATGAAAATTTTGTGTCGAAATGATTGCAAGGACCCGTAACGCTGGTATATTATGTTTTCGTGGTACGTTACGAGGTATCTTATCTAACACTAAACCCTCCGTGTTAATTCAAACTTGGGAACTTATTAGTATTTTTTTTAAGTGAAAGGAACATATCTTAGTTAGTCCTTTTTAGATTTTATGTTTTGTGGCAATATTCGGATTGAGCCACCGAGGATTAGCTTAGAATAAGAAAAACATTGTTAGTCTTCGTTTATATGAACTCTCATTTTCTATTTGATGTTCTATAGTTTGAATGGGGACTATGGTTCTGATGCATAAATAGTATCGGAGTCATTGTTTATTTTCGTTGCAATGAATCCGATTTTGACTGACAAATGGCGCACCGTTGAAGAGTACTCTCTACGTTGCAATGAATCCGATTTTGACTGACAAATGGCGCACCGTTGAAGAGTACTCTCACTATTGGAATGGTTTAAATTGCTGACACTTTCAATAAAACTCGATTCATTGCCAACAAAACAAACAATGATATCTGTAACAACACCGAATAGTTAATTATTTCTCAATAGTGATAAAGTATCTCGGCATTCACTAAACAAAGGACGCGGGGTATACTACAATAGATCAAACTACTGGTCGCAGTAGTTAACACTGTGTCCATTATATTCTCATACACTTTTTCCTTGCATTGGTGTCATGTAACTACTCAACATGCTTCACGAATGTGTTGGTGTAGCACTATGGCCAGTGTTTTAGATAAGCTGCACTATGTTTATACAAACGCTTTTAGGTTATGTCCGATTGTTTTTATTCAGTGTTTATCTTTTACCAACGATGAAGGAGTTTCGTGCTGTGGTGATAAAAAAGTCGTACTCGTTCGGTGCGGACTGCACGAGTTGTTAAAGTGGCCAGGGCACGGATAAGACGAAAATCACAGCGCTCTGTACGTAAAATGGCCACAGATCTGAATGTTTCGAGATCATCAATGCACAATATACTGCAAAATGACCTCGGACTCCAAGCTTTCCAGAAACGTCAGGTTCACGGAGTTTCGGAACCTTCCAATCAGAAACGACTCGAAAGAGCAAGTCTGCTTTTGTCGCGGCACGGTGGGGAAGAATTTATCATTTCCGAAGAAAAGTTATTCGTCTTGCAACAATCCCACAATGTCCAGAACGACAGATTGTGGGCTTTCTCTGCGAAAACTGTTCCAGAGAGTGATAGGAATATTCCACGGTTCCAAAGTGCTGCGTCAGTGATGGTTTGGGGAGGAATTTGCAAGCGAGGCAAATTACCACTAGTTTTCATCGTAATAGGCGTTAAAGTGAATGCCGTAAAACGGAAGTTTTGGAGAAAGTTGTCAAGCCATATGTACAAGAGGTGTTTGGAGATGATCACTATGTGTTTCAGCAGGACGGAGCGCCATCGCATACTGCAAATCTCGTTCAGGGCTGAAGAAGAAAATTTGACCGAATTTTTGGACAAGAATGAATGGCCTCCCAGTTCACCAGATCTGAATCCCTTGGATTATTTCGTATGGTCATACATGCTGGCGAAGGTAAATGACCATAGGGCGTCTAATATGAACCAATTCAAAACCGTAATCAAACGAATTTGGAACGAATTGCCGATGGAAGTCGTGACGGTTTAAAAAAAGGTCAGGAGTTGGTCAAGATGATTAAAGGTGGTGTTATACCAAAACATATGCTGTAGTTGATCAGTTTTATATTGCAATATAATGGGTGAAGTTATCAGTAAAATCTGGATTATCGATTTCAAATAAATAGAGTTAAATTTTGTATGAGAATACATTGGACAAGGTATATGTCCCGAACAGAGGTAAAACAAAATTATTGCAAATATTTTATTTGTAGGGTACAAGTCCCTTGACTAAGCCTAATATACAAAGATCGATGACATTTTTTATTGTTATTCATAAAGTAATTGAGCTGGAAACAATGTTCAACCAGTTATACGTTTGCTTATGTCTTTTTCAGACTACAGAGTTGTAACATGTTATAACGGTTGTCAAATAATTTCAACAAGAAATCGGTCATCAAGATAGGCTTATAACATGTTATAACTGCTAAATCTGGCCAGTGTTTTAGATAAGCTCAAAAAGACGTTTACTGTTTTAAACCAAGAAAAGTAAAAAAAAACTTACTTCTTGAAGACGATAGTGAAGAGTTGAGGATAACATTGTACGGATATGGATGTAATGTCGGTCTAAAATCACCATATTGGGTCTATTTGTGAATGCAACATTGTCTCATCATTTAGGTTTCTCGTTAATCAAACTACCGAAGTGTTTGTTATTATTATTTCACCAGGCAATTTTATTAAAAGCTATGTTTGCTTTATTCAAAAACAAAAATTTTCAAAACAAATCCAAGCGAAACTTCTTTAGTTTGGTTACGCCAGTTGTAAAATGGGCTACCACATTTACATACATTTCCACCGACAATTATACCAATATCAAAGTTTCACTAAGTGATAAATACCATAAGACCATAGTTGGGAACACAGAATATAAAATTGCCCTAAAATTGGGTCTATGATTTCCTTGTGAAATCATTGCTCATATTTATATGGCGTACGTATTTATATGACAGCCACTCGAATCTCCCTTTCGAAGTGATGGTATGTCATTTAATTTGTATACTACCATCGGCAAATTGGAGCCAACTAACTAAAGAGCCGTCATCCGTAAATATCTGATGTTGAAATCGTACTGACATTTTAAGGTGGTTAAAAGCGGTCATCCTTCAATATCTTACATTAAAATCATGCTCACTTTTTAGTGTTATATTTTTTCCGTGGCCATTGATAGGAAAATGTAGCCTTTGCCATGGAAATAAAACTAAATTTGTCCTCTACCGCTTTTCGTTTATGGAAAGTAAATAAAAATTCAACGCTTGCCAACTCAAACATCCTGCAAAGCATTACAAATGTCTAAAATATATAAAATATTTTATGGCGGTAAACTCAAACACGAATTAAGTTTCAATACTGTTCCTATCTAATGGTATGCAAAATGTTTGCTGCGAGTAGCGGTTAACATTGAAGCAAACGGGAATTCGTGATCGGGATTTAATCCGACGATAACCCCGGTAGAAGCTTACCGTCATTGATGTTTGAATTATTTATTTGGAAAACTTCAAAATGATAAGGCCATAACGGGCCAAAAGAAGTAGATGCACCCAGGAGGATGCAGCAATTCAAATATAGGATGCAACCTACTTCGAAATTAATGTGGTTTGGTAATTTTAGCCTGCATATCTAATGTGACTTTTATCAATTCTAGGGACTTTTTTCATCAGAGCTAATCTAACATTGAGAGACTCTGTTTGATTACTTTCTCTCTAATTAATATTTCAATCACCTTTACGTTTTTCATTCAATTATTTGTAGAGAATGCTAGCACTGCAATTACGATCTGTACTAAAGAATCCATCGATAGTTTTATGCTGGCGCTGTAATAAATGAAAGAAGGGGAAAGAATATCTCATTGTTAGATTCACCCTATTGAAACAAGTTCTTAGAATTGTCATTTATTCCTATATTTTTGAACTGGAAAATCAGGATGAATTTTGAGTATCTACTGGTACAATCAGAATGGACAAAAAGTGTTTAGTTGGCAAGAGTATTATGAAATATTATATTTTTCATACTGAAAAATCGACGGAGGGGTATAATAGGTTGCGAAAAAAGCAAGCACTCATTTGATTTCAAAACGATACGGTTCCGAAAATTCAAAGTTATGGAACGTCCATCAATTATGTCACGCAAAAAGTAACTTTTTATACCCCCCCCCCCCTCTTGTCACGTTTTTTGTATGGACCTTATTTTTTTTCGTATGGATTGCCACGTCAGCCCCCCCCCCCACTTCTCCCTTATTGCCTGACATAGTTAATGGACGTTCAATTTGATCTGACAATTTGATCTGCATGGAACGAAATGTCACCTTCACTTACGGAACAATCGAGCGGAATATTTTTCCGAAAGTATAAGTGACAGCTCCCATTAGTTTACGTGGAAACCTTACAAATTCCATTGTTGTTTTTTGTTCTTTTCAGGTGGATACTGCTGCTGAACTTTCTTTTCAATTCTTTACTTTTCCGTGTCAGTAAACGGAATTTAAGATGGGCATGAGACAGGAAAAGATTTTTTTTTTCGAACTCGATACCGCCCTTATGTTAGTTAGTAATGTTCTCGGCATTCACTTTAAACGTAACGTACCCGTTACTAATAGCAATAGATTATAGAAGTATGCTTAATGAAATGACCAAATTTTGTTCAGCATCCACTGGTGAGTTTTTTTTTTGTTGTTGGAGGGACTTTAACCAATTGGTCATTCGTCCCTTTAAATGTAAACATAAATTGACGTCCAAGAACGCTACGGGTACTCCAATCAAAGGGCAACTTCACAAGAAACAAAATTCATCATTTGACAACAAAAATCACACATGAAAAAACAGTGCAACGATGGTAAAGTGAAAAAATTTGTATGACAAATAGAAAGGAACTAAGAGATAGCTTAAAATTTGGTCTATGAGCAAGGTCAGATCTAATCATGAGTGGATATATTCACTTTTTCTTTCTTGAAATATAATAATATCCCCCACACGAGCTAATTAGTTAATTTTTTAACTCCACACTGAAGCAAACTAAGAAGATAATGCCACCTAAGTCTTTCGGTTTGCAACAACAAAGTTTAATCCTGTTTGTTCGCTGTTTCATTGCAAAATAGGAAGCCTTTAACACGCATAGTAAACCATTCCTTGACCCACTCACATGTGAGAAGAAACCAAGGATAAATACAATTTATCGATTTAGTTAGTGGTTTCATTCTTCAGTGATAGCTAATACAAACGATAGGGTAAACGAGTAGCCCGAGTATTCGGCAACAGTAATGTTAAAACGAAGAGTTCTATAATCCTATCGAAGGGCAATAACTAACAAAGTTTAGCAATCATGGACATAGTGCCAATAATATTATACTGAAGAACCCTGAACGCATCGAGTAGATTTAGGATGATTTTTAAACAACCTTACCTAGCTGTTTCGACCGTTGAAAGTGCCGCTTGCCGCCTGATTAACGTCGGCGTGTGTGTATGTCTACCTATAGTGGCATATACCGGTTCATCGTCGGAAGCAATTCGAGTGGATGGTACTCGATAATTTTCCTTTCCCCGGGAGCTTTTACCACTGTCCGTAGTTAATGAACTAGGCACGGGCGGCGCTTTTCGAGTAATCTGCTGTCGCTTTTGGCTAGTGCTGCTACCTGACGTCGGACGAGAACTGGCAGTGGGTGGTATCTTCGGTAAAGTCCGATAAGATGAAAATAGCCCTCTCTGTTGGGCGATTGTTTTGGTGGTGGTTATACTTTCTGGTTTGCTGGTAGTGGCAGGTCTTTTCGTGTTGTTCGTTTTATTACGAATGGTTACGTTACTGAACGTTGATATCGTTCGACTATGACCGGATGTTGCGGTTATTCTTGGTTCAGTTTGTAGTTCCGACAAAATAGATTTGTTCGATGGAACTCTGCGTATGTGCACTAAAGGAACAGCAGCGTTTAGTTGTGCAGATGTTACCGATGGGTTTCTTGTTACCAGAATTTGATTTAATCTGAAAGATATAGATAAGTGTAGGTAAAAGTTTTGTAGATTTGCAACAATCGTAAAATTAATACTTTTGTCTATCCTTGGAGACTTTGGATACTGCACCGCGTTGCGTCTTAGATGTTTGAGTTATCTGAAAATAAAACGTTTGAGAAAAGTAGAATAATTTATAAATTTTGGATCGATATGTGGTCTACATTCGATCAAGTGTGTTAAAATTTTCTGGCAAGTCTGATATTAGACAATATTGGAGTTTGATTCGTGAAATCTGGTCGATCATAAGCCTTGCAAGGTAACTGCTCATTTTTTAATCCCTTTTCTTATATGCATCCTTTACTTACCCAAGAGTGGGGAGTAAATTAATTGTTCAATAACAAAGACAAACACCCCAAACTGTTCCGCACATGGGGGTCGTCAGTCGGTGCGAATCAAAACAAACCCAAAAGAGGAGAGAGTTCCTCTCCCATGTGCGCATCAGTAAACAGAGTGCACACAATAGATCGCTAGAATAACTATACAAGCCACAGTGGTACATGAGCGTCTTCCAACCGGACATTTTTGCCTGTTGAAGTGGCGGACTTAGTCCGTGCTTCGACCTACCCCGCAGTGGGATGTTAGGCAAAAATGTCGTTGGTTCGAGTATCACTGTACACATGCCCTTTTCGCTCAATTTTCCTAAAACATCTGCTATGTTTCCGAGCCTGCCGCACACTAGCGGAACTATCAAAAACTTTCTCTTCATATCTTTCAATTCTAGCCAAAAACATTGTTGTTCACTCTTGGTGCCTCATGGTGATGAGCGAACATCTCCTTCAACATCATAATCGTTACTCCTCGCACGGAGAATATATAAAATAACAATTAATGTATGTGAAACCATAAATGGTGGTAACCATTAATTATACTGGTGGGGACCAGTATCGCATCGCTTCACGGTGTTTCTCTCCGAGGTCTCTACGTTGGAGACGACGAGAAAAACTTTAGTGATCGTCAGTCGGTGCGAATCAAAACAAACCCAAAAGAGGAGAGAGTTCCTCTCCCATGTGCGCATCACACAATAGATCGCTAGAATAACTATACAAGCCACAGTGGTACATGAGCGTCTTCCAACCGGACATTTTTGCCTGTTGAAGTGGCGGACTTAGTCCGTGCTTCGACCTACCCCGCAGTGGGATGTTAGGCAAAAATGTCGTTGGTTCGAGTACCACTGTACACATGCCCTTTTCGCTCAATTTTCCTAAAACATCTGCTATGTTTCCGAGCCTGCCGCACACTAGCGGAACTATCAAAAACTTTCTCTTCATATCTTTCAATTCTAGCCAAAAACATTGTTGTTCACTCTTGGTGCCTCATGGTGATGAGCGAACATCTCCTTCAACATCATAATCGTTACTCCTCGCACGGAGAATATATAAAATAACAATTAATTCCCTTCGTTTAATTCGAAGCCTGACGAAGCGTAAACAACGAAATTGTTTGCAATCTTTCATGAGGTCTACAACAATGTTTGCAATCTTTCAAATAACAGGCGTTATCTGGCTTAAATTTACACGAAGTATCCCGTTATTGTTTGCCAACACTAGCATTCCCTTTATGTGCATTAGATAAAGCAGAAAATTCAATGTTTCTTTTTATCTGTGTCTAAATCATTTAACAACACTTTATATTAAAAAAAAAACGCCATTTTTTATCTCTTGTTTGTCGATTGATGAAGATTGTTTGTGTTTCAAATTTTAGCAACAGAATTCAAGACAATTATCACTTTCTCAAACAGTTGTAAAGACGTGGTTAGGTGTGCAGAGAGGCGGGTCTAGACGTTAAACGTTTATTGAAAGTTAGTAGACTATCCCCATTACCAATTTGTGTGTTCTATACTATGCTATGGTATAACACTTGATAGAGGATAAGTATTTATCTTTATTTTCTTTTTTTATGAAAAAAAAAACAATATCTATGTTCATTGAAATACAATGCTCATGTGCTTCACTTATGTTGCAATTCCTTCAACACTTTTTTTTCTAACACGCTCAGATGATATTCAATTCAAGAAACACTTGATTGAATCAATAGCCCAACATTAAGTCTATTTCCCTTGAGAACGAAAAATGAAGTAATAGAATTGGACAATCTTCATTATGTTATCAGCGCCACTTATCTAAATGTGGAAATAAGATATTACAGATAACGAGTAACAGAAATACACAGTTTTTCAGCAAGCCATCAACACTTTGTTTTGTAAAACAGACGCGAAATACGAACCTTTGGTTTGAAAAGTTTTCCTTTGGAAGAAGACGTAGCAGCATTTTGAGAGTCACTATTATGTGAATTTTCACCACTTCCTCCTGTTTCGTGACTCTCAACTTCGTAGGTGTCATGTTGCCATGAGAAAACATTTCTCAACTTTTGCGTTATGCTTGGCATGATTTAAATCATTCGAACACAAGTAACTACAAATATGAATCACGACAGTAGCACGTTTAGTATAAGGATTCCCGAATTGCACTGACCTAATAAAAATGCTTCCTCCAAACACGTATTGAGCTCCACTTCATACGATTATTTCAATTCAAATAAACATACACCTCGCCGAACACCACAGACAACCTTTCGAGTACGCAGAGAGATATCTGTTCAGTGAGTTGTAAACTGATAAGACATCACAACAGTCAAATATGCGACAGTTGTTTTTGAGTAATTGCTACATTTAGAGTTGGCTACTTTGTTACAAACAAAAGTTTATAAATATAAATGTTATATGTATAACTATAGATTTTGCAAATCGATGCAATTTGACTTGTTTAGTCATGTACACCGTGTCCAATATATTCTCATACAAAATAAAACTCTATTTATTTCAAATCGATAATCCAGTATGCGATGGCGCTCCGTCCTGCGGAAACACATAGTGATCATCTCCAAACACCTCTTGTACATATGGCTTGACAACTTTCTCCAAAACTTCCGTTTTATAATAAACGGCATTCACTTTAACGCCTTTTTCGATGGAAACCAGTGGTAATTTGCCTCGCTTGCAAATTCCTCCCCAAACCATCACTGACGCAGTACTTTGGAACCGTGGAATATTCCTATCACTCTCTGGAACAGTTCTCGCAGAGAAAGCCCACAATCTGTCGTTCTGGACATTGTGGGATTGTTGCAAGACGAATAACTATTCGTCGGAAAAGATAAATTCTTCCCCACCGTGCCGCGACAAAAGCAGACCTCTTTCGAGTTGTTTCTGCTTGGAAGGTTCCGAAACGCCGCGAACCTTACGTTTCTTGAAAGCTTGGAATCCAAGGTCATTTTGCAGTATATTGTACATTGCCGATCTCGAAACATTCAGATCTGCGGCCATTTTACGTACAGAGCGCTGTGATTTTCGTCTAATCCGTTCCCTGACCACTTTAACTCGTGCAATCCGCACTGTACGAGTACGATCGGATCTCTTCCGGTCATCCATCGAGCAGGTGTCACGGTACCTTCGGATTGTTCGGTACACAAAATCCCGCTTTACTCCGGGGTTTTTCAAATTTTTGAAAATAGCGCCCGGGCGCTCACCTTTCAAAAACTTTTTTATTACCACACCACGAAACTTCTTCATCGCTGGTAAAAAATAAACACCGAATGAAAACAATCGGACATAACCTAAAAGCGTTTGTATAAACATAGTGCAAAACTACGCCAATACATACGTGAAGCATGTTGAGTAGTTGCACGACACCAATGCAAGGAAAAAGTGTATGAGAATATATTGGACACGGTGTAGGTGTCCTGAGTAGAGTCTGAAATCAAATCGAAAACTAAATATGTTGTTGTGATGTAGTCGATAATGATAATATACATAGAATTTTTTTTTCACAAGCGGGTAATATTTCCTTTCGGTTAATTCCAAGCCAAAGGAACCGTAAACAACGAAATTTGTTTGCAATCTTTCATGTCCCATACAACAATTTTTGCAATCTTTCATACAATAGGCTTGATCCAGGGCTTCAGGCGTTATCTTGGTTAAATTTACATATCCCATTATTGTTAGCCAAATCTAGCACATTGTCATTCACATGGTCGATCTTCTTACATTGATTGAAAATAACTGAATAATAATAACAGTATGATTGCAATCCGTCGTGAGTTTATGTATGCCGTTTATTGAACAAGTTAATCCAATGTTGTGCATTTTGAACTCATATTTGGTAGACCCAACTCCCAAACAACAAAAGCTTCATCATGAACATTTCTACACATAAAGTTCAACGCTTTCTATCTAAGAGATCCACTAGAAACCCATTTTTTGTTGATCGCTTTGAGATCGTTCGCTTGCCCAGAATAGGGTCGGGAATATTAATTCAGTGCATTTTTACATCCCGTGGATGAGGGCGTCGGTGGTGTAGTTGTAAGCGTGGTTCTTTTTGAGGCTAGCAAGTGAATAATAAAAAAAAATGTAAAAATAGAAACGAATCAATAGAACTGAGACTATCTGAGAAGATGAAATAATGGGCTATGGCATACCGGAAATTATCCCCAATGCGAAATTGATTGCTGCCAGCTAAGCAACATATACGGAACAAGGTTCCTGAAGTTTCCGGAAAGCAGATGAGTATTTATTGTGAACACAGAAACCAGTGAATCCATCAATGCGCGACCCATCAGTGAAAAATATACTATTGCAATTGACATGTAGGGTGTTGTTGTTATTTCTTTATTTAAGATCGTTTAACCAATTGGTCATTCGGGTCATTTTTGTAATTACAACTTAAGAGCTAATTGGATATTGCAACTTCTTAATATCTATAACACGTCATGTTGAAAGATTCCAGTTATCTTCCTGGGTGGCGGCCGGGACTTCCTGGCTAGACGTCAAGAGCCGCCACGGATTTGGCAGCTTTGAGCACTGCTTTCTTCCATTGCTTTCTCAGCATGTCGAAGACTCTGGTGATCAGTTGAATAGCCACGATGATGAGGATCAGGTTCAGTTTCCAATCATGGTCTTCCAGTTCTTTGTTTTTTTAATTGATTTTAGTAGGAACTGGTGTGGATAAGCCTCATTGGATGGTTCTTTATAAAAGTGTTCTGCTAAATGATTAGCGATATCAGCCGGATTAGTGAAAGGACCGTTGGTTGTTTCGATGGCCCAGGTTCTGTCAGATGATGAACCGTTTTTGCACAATGCGCGGATACGCTTCCAGATTTCTTTTGTTGGTGTGTCCTTATTTATCGAGGATGCATATTGTTCCCATGATTTACGTTCCTCTTCTTCAATGACTTTTTTGCATTGTTTATGGCCGATTGAAATTCAGCTAGAATAGTTGGATAAAAAGAGGGTCGTGAGGTTTGCATTTTTGTTTTTTCTTAAGAGTTTTGCGTTGAAGTTTAATTGCATCTGCTATGTTTTGGTTCCCCCACAATACGGATTTATGTGGAGCTTCAGTAGATGTTTTTGGTATTGCTGTATTAATTGCGCCCGTTTAATAAGTTTATTCAAACTTATCTCCCAAGATGTTCCAGTTTGGTTCGTGTATTTTCCATTTGGCAGGTCGGAATCTTCTGGAATAGGATGTGGTGCCAATTAAAATAGGAATTTTAATTTCTCGATCATTTTTCCTCTGCAGTCGTCTTTGTATGATCCCCAAAGACTGTGGTGAGCATTGAAGTCTCCCGATATGATAAATGGTTCGGGTAAGAGCTGAATTATATTTTCAAGGCATTCTTTGTTGATTGATTGGTTTGGTAAAAGATCTATACTGCAAAGAATCATTTTGTGATGGTTTTTTATGCAATCGCCCCTAGGCTAGTGTTCAATGGAATCTTCGAATGCTTTATTCCATGTTTGATTGCAATGGCAGCTCCACCTTTTCCTGAGGGTCGGTAACAAAATTAGATGTCGTATCCAGGGGAAGGGTTATCAAAAAGGGGTTGTGTTCGTTGATCAATAACTATAGTTCTGAGCTTTGGCTGATACCGTTGCAGTTCCATTGAATAATTTCAGTTGATTTAGTAATACCAACAATCAATATGTAACTAGCGATTTGAAATTGGTTCACTGTTGTAGAACCCCTTGGTCTAAAGTACACATTGAAGCCCAGCACCTTGCTATACATAGTCGCGCCTTTGTTTTGATTTGCTGTGTTATTTTGACAGAATGTTTGAGAGTGTGTTCGTGTGAGTTCATTATGAGGGGCGAATTATTAAGCTTGGGACCGATGTGCTAGTACTGACTGAGCCAAGAAAAAAATCGTATTTGTTCGGAACCCCCTGGTCTTAGAGTTAGTCTATGGCTGGTCTAGTCTAATACGTGCTGTTGGATTGTAGGGCATGGTCATTTTGTTGCTGTCGGATCTAATAGACTCAGAATTAATAGAGACTGTGATCACGATTGCATCTCATCATCCGAGTTGTCTTCCTGCTCAGAGTGGATGTATTCCACCTCCTCGGTAACAGCTTTCATTTGAGTCCCCTTCTTCCTAGGAGGACATGTAGGGGTATTCTGCTGGGTCCTGGTGTGTTTGCTGGCCGGTTTAAGGTTGTATAGTCTTAGAGTGTATTTTAGATTTGTGAAGCTCTCTCTCTGAGAGCCTCCAACTCCTTTTCGGCCTTCTTTCTTCTTTGTTTTTCTTCATTATAAGCTTGCATGAGTTCTTTTAGTTTGTTGTCAACTTCTTCATGCCTTAACTCAAATTGTTTCTGCATATCAGTTTTCAAGGTTTCCGCGTACGAAATCCTTTCTTCGTTCATTTTCCTGATCGTTTTATCGAACTGTTTAGTGAGGATAGCCTTCACTGGATCAGTATACGAGGTTTTGTTTTCATTTTCGACAATTTTTCTGGCTTCCCAGAAGTTGATATTCTTATCCACTTTAAGTTTGGTGATAGCGACTTCTTTTTTGAAAGCCGGGCACCCTTTAAAGAAGGCTACATGAAAGTTGCCACAATTCACGCACTTTTCCGGGTTATTGCAATTTTCGAGGAATAAATCTCCACATTTGTTGCACTTTTTACTATTGTTGCAATTCTTCCCAATGTGACCGAACTTGAGGCAAACGAAACACCTCAGCGGATTCGGATACCACGGTCGAGTTTCCAGCTGCATGTATCCAAGTTTGACATCCTTGGGCGGCGTTGTGACCTTAACCGTGAGAACAAGAATTCCCGTAGGGATTTTTTCCTCATCGCGACCTTTCATAATTTGTTTGACTTCGGTTATGCCTTTAACCGATAGATCTTCTAGTAGAACTGCATCACTTTCATGTCTAACGTCCTGACAGAAGACCACTACTTTACATGAGTTGAGCGTTTTGTGCTCGTACACATTCACCGTTATTCCATCGACAAGTTTTTTAATTTGTCTTAGCGTGCATCTATTTTCCGAACAGTTATCCATATCTTAAACATAAAAATGATCAAGTAAGGGACTTAGACATGAGCCTTGGGGTAAGCCCATGTAGCTAATTCTGGAAGTTGTCAGATGGCCTAGACTGAAGGTCATTTGTTTTTCTGACAGTAAATTATACAAAAAAATATTTAAAATTCCTGGTAATCCACTACTGTGCAGACTATCTGCCAGTATATCTATGGAAACTGAATCAAATGCGCCCTTAATATTTAGAAATACTGAAGCCAATTGCTCCTTGTGTGCAAAGGGCAGTTGTATATCAGATGAAAGCAACGATAAACAATCGTTTGTTCCTTTGCTCTTTCGGAAACCAAATTGCGTATTTGATAGCAGGTTGTTTGATTCAACCCAACGGTCAAGTCTTGATAGGATCATTTTCCTTAAACATGATAGCATAGAGATCGGACGGTATGAATTTTAATCAGACGCTGGTTTTCCAGGCTTTGGGATAGCTATTACTTCAACCTGTCTCCATGAAAAATGGATTTTAATATGTTTATATAAAATTTTAACTGATTAAAACCAAAATATGAGCTAGTAAAGGCAGCAACAACAATAGCAAAAACAACTGAGGCCCGTTGATGTTTGCGTGAAATCTACATCATATATCATATATATCTAGAGAATCCCGGAACAATCCCGAAAGAGTGTGAAGTAAACAAAACATACCGGCCAGCACGGTTCCAGCCCGGACACGACCCTTAGAGTTTTGTATAAAAAAATGTATCAATTGGTATTTGAATTTGTGACTCCCTTCAAAGTAATAAAATTTCAATGGGATTTACTTTGCATTTTTTTTTTGGAGTTATAATCTCCGCGATTATTTTTTTTTTTTAAAGTAATGTTAGTAAGTGTCCAAAACCAGGGGGCTCTCTGTGTGAGCTCTTTGGTGAGGGGGTTAATTGAGGTTTTTTAAAAAAAAAACTGTTGTAATGTTTTTAATTTCATTTAAATGTTTAAGGTTTTTTATTTTTTAAATTTAAATTTTCTCAAATCGGTCAATGTCTGGTGGCACAAAGATGTAAGCCAAAACTTTATTTTTATGATCGCTGTACGATTACGCTGGGGGATGTAATGTTATCAATTAATTTCAACTTAAATTGAGGTAAACATCACTGATGGCACTCGTAGAAAATGGTATCTGAGGCTAGCTGTGGCTATTTGGTGATAAAAAGATGAGAAAATCTTAATCTTGGGTAATGCTGATGCTGACGAATGATCTAGTACTAATCTAAGTTATTATCCATTTAAATTTACGATACCTAACATCACTCATAAAATGATATATGTGAATGGCATTTGGAATTTGAATAAAAATAAGCCATTCGAAGTAAAGGGTGATACGGTCAAAATTTGGTCAAGGGAAAACGCGTGTAAATCGGTGAAATCGTTTATTTAAAAAATCAAATTAAATTTCTTTTTCAAGTTCAATTAGTATAAAATTCAGGAAAAATATTCAGTTAGGCTTCCGCTTTTCCAAATCCGAATTGCCGGGCCTTACGCTTGACCCCTGCCATCAGATTTTGTACAGCCACCTTGTCCACCTTCTTCGCCGCAGAAAGCCAGTTTGCCTTGAACTGCTGCTCGTCCTTAGCAGTTTTTTTGGTCTTCTTTAGGTTCCGCTTGACAATAGCCCAGTATTTATCAATTGGGCGGAGCTCTGGCGTGTTGGGAGCATTCTTGTCCTTGGGAACCACCTGCACGTTGTTGGCGGCGTACCACTCCATGGCCTTTTTACCGTAATGGCAAGATGCCAAATCCGGCCAAAACAGTACGGAACAACCATGTTTCTTCAGGAAAGGCAGCAGACGTTTATTCAAACACTCTTTCACGTAAATTTCTTGGTTGACAGTCCCGGAAGCTATGAAAATGCTGCTTTTCAAGCCACAGGTACAGATGGCTTGCCAAACCAGATATTTCTTTGCGAACTTTGACAGTTTCGTGTGCTTGAAAATATCTGCTACCTTTCCCCTTCCTTTTGCCGTATAAAACTCCTGTCCCGGAAGCTGCTTGTAGTCGGCTTTGACGTAGGTTTCGTCGTCCATTACCACGCAGTCAAACTTCGTCAGCATCGTCGTGTACAGCCTCCGGGATCGCGCTTTGGCCGTCGTATTTTGTTTATCGTCGCGATTTGGAGTCACTACCTTCTTGTAAGTCGATAGTCCGGCTCGTTTTTTGGCTCGATGCACGGTTGTAGACGATACACCCAGCTTATTTGCGGCATCTCGGAGAGATAGGTTAGGGTTTCGCTTGAAACTACCGGCAACTCTCTTTGTCGTCTCAGCGGCTTCCGGTTTTCGATTTCCCCCCGATCCAGACTTCCTGGCTGTCGACAAACGTTCCCCAAACACTTTAATTACATTTGTAACGGTTGATTTGGCAACTTTTAGCGATTTTGCCAACTTTGCGTGCGAGTAGCTCGGATTTTCGCGATGCGCGAGCAAAATTTTGATACGCTGCTCTTCTTGCCTGGACGGCATTTTCTACACACACACACCTTCAAAATGAGGGGTGTTCAGGTTTTTTAAATGCAAAATTGAAAGAAATACGTCAAGTTGATATTGACCAAATTTTGACCGTATCGCCCTTTAAACGACAGAAGGTTCCATAAGCAATCACATAATATTCGATAGCAGCCAGGGTATGCCAGATTTTCTTTCGTATCTCTTCAGAAACAACATCTATATAATGTATGTAATAAATACTCACAACAACCATTTATGCATATTGAAATGTTGGGTTAAACTGAACAAAGTTCTTCTCTAATTTATGGTATCGCTAAAAAATTTCGAACCATTTTCATTTATCTATTGCAAGAACAAATTATATTAGCATATGTAAAATGCTAAGGTATTGTTAATTATATGTACATAAAAAGCTGGATTGAAATCTTTCAAACCATTTCAAGTGACCCCCACTCCCCACCACTCAAGTACGAATTTGTAGATGCACCTGGCGGATGCCGGTATAAATAAACAATGTTTATTATGCATAGGTGGAAAGAGTTAATCGAAATGTGATATAGCTTGCTTACCTTTTAAAGAATTGTGCGCAAGTTTGGCACGAAACGATGAGTCGAGCGCTGTAGAACAAAAGCCTCCAAAACAACAAGTTTCCGAAATGCTGGCACAGCGGGATTTGACAACGGTTCAAGCACAGGTGCTTGCCCCTCCAGGGAAGGTTCACGTCAGCAAGTTCGGTTTTGACCGATCTGCCACCGCGTGCTTGTTCCTTTTCTTCCTGTCAGCAAACTAGCCTTCTTCCATCCGATGTGTCTACACTATGTAACAATATATATCTACGATTATACCGCTCTATATAATTGGGAGCAAAGATCGATACGCGTCTCCCTCTACTCTTCACAAAAAGCACAATTAAAAACTATGTATGACGTAGATTTTTCACTCACAAATCGATTCACTTGTTATGCGATTGCTTTCACCTTTTTTTTTGTCTTCCATACGAACAATAATCAAAATAGCGGTGATAACAGTCGTGCCACGAAATCATGGATATATGAAACAAGATAATTCTCGTTGAAAAATACAGAAAAATTTCTTTGCCACTGATTAACGATTCGAGGTCAAACATTAAAATTCACATGCATCGCTTTCGGCCTACTGACACTTGCTGCAGAGCAATTTAATTTCTTCGAGTTGGTAAAATTGAAAGCTATCACATCAAAAACTATTATTCAGAGCCACTTTCAATCACAAGTTTCCACAGAAACAATAGTAACACAGTTTCATTTTCTTCTTCTTGTTATTCGAATAATCATACGTAAAACAACAAAACCAGTAGAAAGCGTTCTCACTGCGGAGCTTCTAATTTTGTCATTCGAAATTCAACGGGTTTTGATCCGGCACGAATCCAAACGGGAGCGAGACATACACGCAGAATCAATGTTGTATATAGATGTAGCATAAATTAGAATGCGGATATCATTAACTGTACCGTAACACTACCAGCCAATCAACCTGGCTATTGGTTCCAATATTATTCACTCTTCTTCCTACAAATCCTGGTGCACATCTGCTGAGGGTAACGGAGAATATGCATGGCACAGATAAAAAATAGTATTACCAATTCAGAACGAAATGCGGACACTATACGGACCAGAGACCAGACGTAGGAAACCACTATGTTTGATCGATCTACTTTGAGATATTTTCCTTTACTATTTCATTGAGCTTGGTATCAATGCGACGATTTTCTCCCTCTCTGAACGTAGAACGCTACATGCGAAACCGTACAACATACTGACTGCCTTTCAACAACATTGCTATTTCCAACCGGTGCACTGTTTGGCTTTCTCGTCCGCGGTAACTCAGATGAATAATTCTTTTCAAAATAGTTCACCATGAAGATTGTCCATTCCAATTTCAAATGTGTTCGAATATTGCTTTTCAATGATTTTATTTTGTTCTATACATTACAATCTCATGTTAGGGATATAACTTTATAATAATTGTAATATTAATATTACAAGTACATTTTTTTTATTGAAAAAATATTCCTATGATCTTGACCCGTGTCCAATACACAGTTATAGACGCCGTGTATGCCATACCACGCACACAACTTAACTATTTTGAAACACATGCTCAATGCAATCATGTTTTGGTCGATCGCTCTTCACATCCGATTTTATGCTACGCGCACGACGCTTCACCACCACAATTACGCAGTTTGTTTACATCTTTTGCGTCGGGTGTATGCTATCTTGTCTTATAGTCTCACAAACTTTCATCGAAGTGCTTTATTCTTCTAAACTCAAACAATTTTAAATAATATTTTGATTCATGTAACTTATAAATGTTCATGTCTAATTGACCCATACTTTTCATTAAAATACCTTGCATAGCTTTAATGTTATTAGCCATAAAAAGGCTTTCCGAAAAAAATCTCCATAAGTTTACATTTAAATGTACATTTAATAGAATCATTAGTTTGTACAATTAATAGTATTGTTCACGATAAAATGACAACAGGAGTTATTGCTTCCATAATAGATTTTAAAGTAAATGGAGACATTGACAAATGAAAAAGAGGTTTATGTTGTTATGTGTCTTAACTATAGAAATTTTTTTGTTTTTGGACAAATTAAAATCCATTACTATTAGGGAACGTCCATTAATTACGTCACGCAAAAATTTACTTTCTACAACCCCCCCACCTCCCCCCCCCCCTTTTCACGTTTTTTGTAAGGACCTTCAAATTTTTTTGTATGGATCGTCACGTTTTCCCAAACCCCCCCTCCCCCCTTACTGGGTGACATAATTAATGGACCTTCCCTTAATGGTGTTGTTTAACATTGTTAAATAGTAAATGACAATATGCATTTTCAATTTCTCTGATCCATGAACAATAAGATTCATGTTTGGAAATGAAATTGTATGTTTTTTTAAAATAATATTGTATTGTATTTGTATGGTTATTTTAATTCGGGTTGCCCTTTGGCCGAAAGGGACTTATACACTTTTGATTAGAAATGAAATTTAAAAATGTTTTCGCTCCTCATTGCGCTTTTCGGTCGTCATTTCAAATCAGTTGCTGAGTATATTCTCAAGGTAAGTATTTTAAAATAATACACGCAAATCGATTGTCATTTAATTTATGTGGATTATATTTACAGTATTTATAACAGGTTTATAACAGGCTCAGGAGGATGCTCCGACGCTCCGGTCCTTGGTAGTTCCAATGGAAGAGGATATTAAAACGCTGAAGGAAAAACTACTCGATGGTTACGAATAATTGGCACCCAGGAGAAGAAGCTAGAATACCTCCAGAATCGGCTTTAGTTGCAATGTTAAAAAAGGCAATGCAGAAGTAGGTCCCGAACAAATACGATTTTTTTCTTGGCTCAGTCAGTACGAGCACATCGGTCCCAAACTTAATAATGCGCCCCTGATAATGAACTCACACGAACACATTCTCAAATAAATACTGGACTCGGGAAAAATGAGACACACAAAAATGATCACCAAAAATTCATTTTAAATCGGATATTTCTCAAATTTTCAGGGATTAAATAACTATATATTACACGTAGAGAAAATTGACCTCTTTGAATTAAAAAAAAAAATATTGAAATGTTTTGTAACTTCAAATATTTTTATCTCTGAATTCAAAACTTTTTTTTTGTTGCTTCAACAATTTTGGTTGTTGTTTCTAAAACCAAATGCTGAGAAAAAAAAGTTGTAGTTTCAACAAGCTATATTTTTGTGCTCAAAAATAATTTCAATCGTCTCCTTCCGGACCACATTAACGTCCTTCGCTACGTACCAATCCATTACAGGCTTGGCGTAATGGCACGAGGCAAGATCCGGCCAGAACAGCGTGGGACCACAGTGAGAGCGGAGGAAGGGCAGCAAGCGCTTCTGCAAGCATTCCTCTCGATAAATCTGCCCGTTTATGGTGCCGGTTATAACGAACGGCTTGCTGTACCGCTCGCACTCGCAGATCGCCTGCCACAACACGTATTTCTCCGCGAATTGGTTCATCTTTCTTTTCCGGAATTTTTCCGGAATCTCCATGCGGGACGTACCGATAAAAAACTCGAGGCCGGGGATTTGTTTGGTGTCCGCCTTGATATATGTCTCGTCGTCCATGTCTAGACAGCCTGGCTTGACCAGCCACTCACGGGACAGCTTCCGCGCACGCAATTTGGCCACCGTGTTCCTGACCTTGACAACACGTAGCCCAGCTCGCTTCATGGTCTGCTAGACGAACCACTGCGACGAATTGACCTTTTTGGCCACGTCTTGGGTGGAAAGGTTCGGGTTATTCTTAAAGTACTGCCTTATCTTCCGCGCCTTCTCTGGGTATTCCGTTTTCGGTTTTAGGCCGCTTCCAGCGCGCCGCTCGATGGTCTTTGTCTCCTGGAACATCTTCACAACGCGGGACACGGTGGAATGGTGGATTCAAAGCCTTTTGCCGATCCATCTGTGAGACTGACCAGGATTATCGATCACCGCGCCCAAGATTTGCTGGCGTAGCTTGAAAACTACTTGACAGTTCGCGATAAAATATTGCACACATAAACATTACATTCTATAACTAGTATTAGCCAAAATTCATTCATTTTTACCCACGCGATTATTCTGTCAAAATAACACAGCAAATCAAAACAAAGGCGCAAATATGTACAGCAAGGTGCTAGTTTCAAGGTGTACTTCGGATCAAGGGGTTCTACAACAGTGAACCAATTTCAAAACGCTAGTTGCATCAACAATCAATATGCACATGGTCACAGAAAAGTGTTACTTAAGACTGACGCTGACAAGCCACGATGACAAGACACGATGTTCACTAACTGCCAATTTCGCAACATCATGTGCCGCAGTGAGAAGGATCTGAGTGGTTTACCTGAATCGATTAAATCAATTCAGGACGACATCATAAAGCTTAGCTCGGTGGTCACAACCCTCGCTTCTAAGGTTGATTCGAAGCCTCTCACACCGTTCCGGCTCAACTCTAGTGGCTCAAGAGTTCATGAGTGGCCAATAAATGCGTCGATTAATTCGCCGAAGCGACGCAGAAGTGAAAATGGTGATCGTCCGATGTCGATTGCAGCAAACAAATTGAGTTGCGGGACTAAGTTGGCCTGTAGCACCATTAAAATGGTCCAGACCAACCGTAATTTCGTCTGGATACATCTGTCTGCTTTTCATCCGACTACGACCGAACAGGAAATTTCCGACTTGGTGTGTGAATGCCTTCATCTGACCATCGACCATAAACCGAAGGTGGTAAAACTTGTTCCAAAAGGGAAAGATTTGTCCACATTGAATTTTGTCTCATTCAAAGTGGGTGTAGACAAAAATTCGGAGAAGGCAGCATTGTCCTGCGATTCTTGGCCGGAAAACGTTTTCTTTCGGCCCTTCGAGGATGATAAGGCAAAAAACGTTACCCGCATCGTGAAGTCCTCGACGGTGGAACCACAAAATCACCCAGCTCCTCTTGTGAACGTCTCAGCTACGGATCAACCTTGCCCGATGCTCAGCTAATGTCACATTTATTTTATTTTATTTTATTTATTTAATCAATTTAGTTCATCGGACTTATTGTCTACATGACACAAACTTAAAACTAAATAAAACGGGCATTACAAACACGAGCCAAAAAGTGAGCTGAAGATTCGCCAAATTCAAACAATTCTTCGAAAGTCGTAAACGCTCGCATCATAGCTGTTAGAGGTTCGTTGTTTCCAAACGCTGTTCGATGGAATCGGGGTTGGAGAAGAGTACCACTCCGTAATGCTCTCGGAGGAACTCGGATGTTCAGTTGAGAGAGAAGCCTCGAGCAGTCGACCTCTCCATTCAAAAGTTTAGCAACAAAAACCGCTTGTTGATTTTTCCGTCGACGTTCCAAAGTATGCAATTGCAGCAGATTGCAGCGATCTGAATACGGCGGGAGATTTTGCGGATCACGCCATGGTAGATTACGCAATGCCATCCGGATAAACCTGCGCTGTATTGTTTCTATCCTCAAGCTCCAAGTCAATTGATAAGGAAGCCAGACCAAGGCGGCATTTTCTAGGATCGGTCGTACCAGTGAACAATAGAGAGCTTTCAGGCAGTACGGGTCAGTGAAGTCTCTTGAGATTTTTGACACAAACCCTAGCTGGCGATTAGCCTTAGAAATCACAGCAGAGCGGTGGAGGTTAAACGATAATTTATGATCCAGTAGAACACCTAAATCGCTGAACTGGTCGGTTCTATGTAGAACGACGCCATTGATGGTATAGTCGAAAACAATCGGCTGCTTGATGCGGTAATACGACATTACCATACACTTTGGAATGCTGATCATAAGTTTATTCCGACGGCACCAATCAGTGAATCGATCCAATAATGATTGAAGACGAGTACAATCCTCGGCAGTCCGTACTACAAAAAACAGCTTTAGATCATCAGCATACGCAAGCCTGCAGCCATCTCATAGTAGAAGCAATACGTCGTTAAAGTATAAAACAAACAGCAGCGGTCCAAGGTTGCTACCCTGTGGAACACCTGACGAGTTCGTAAAGAAACAGGAAGTGCTTGTATCAAGTTTTACTCGCAGAGCCCTGTCTGTTAAATACGAGCACAGCCATGATGTCAATCTTTCCGATGTGCCGAGTTTTGAAAGCTTCGCCAGCAGAATTTCATGGTTGATTGTATCAAACGCTGCTTTTAGATCAGTATAGACGACGTCTACTTGTGCCCCTTTCTCCAATTGATCAAAACAGGTCGTGGTAAAATCTAAGAGATTGGTGGTAACCGAACGTCCAGGCATGAAACCATGTTGATCGCCAGAGATGTAGCATTTGGTGCGCTCGAGAATGAAACCACTCACTATAATCTCAAACAATTTAGAGGCAGCTGACAGATTAGTGATTCCCCGGTAGTTTTTGACGTCACGTTTGTCTCCTTTCTTGTGTACCGGAACCATCAAAGACTCCTTCCAGACTGCGGGAAAATTTCGATTCGGCAAAAGATTTGTTGAAGATCCTGCAGAGCGGCTCGACAAGAGCTCCATTAGTGCGACAATACACTGAAGACGGAATACCATCTGGTCCAGGCGAGAATGTACATTTTATTTTCTTGATGGCATTATTTACCATCAAGGGCGTTATCTCAAAAATATCCACGTCTACAAGGTTCAATGGAACGTCCAAAACAGCGGAGTTAAGTTCACTCGGGTTAATACTTTCCACAGCAAACACTGACGAAAAATGAGTAGCAAAAATTTCACATTTTTCCTTACTTATAGACGTTTCAACATCATTCAAAAACACGCTAGCTGGCATAGTAGTATTTTTCCTCTTTGAATTTACATAACTCCAAAAACTCTTGGGGTTTCGCCTTAAGTGAGTTTGTACCCGTAAAACGTAAGATTTGTAGAGTGACGAGTTAAGTTTACGGTACTCATTACATGCCAAGTGAAAACTACGCTTATTTGCCAGGGAACGGTATCGCCGGAGTTTACGTTGTGAAGCATTTCGTGTTCGTTTTAGTTTTCGTAGCAAAGCAGAGCTCCATGGAGGAGAAACAGCGGGACGACGATAAGGAACATTCGTGTCTATCCAATCATTTAGTACAGCGCACAGCATTTCAGCCATTTCATCAGCATTTAGTCCAGCAAAAAGAGCATCCCAGTCAATGACAGAAAGAAAATCCCAAAGAGCATCGAAGTCAATTTTGTTATAGTCTAACGCCCGCACAACATTCTTATTCACACCATGCGATGGTACATCGTCATCAACTAAAGATGGTACACAGACAACCAGTGGCGGGTGATGAAGGTCAATCGGTAATAGTGGTGAAACAGAACTCGAGATTTCAACAGGAAGATCCATTGGGCAAAAGAACAAATCGAGAATGCGTCCTAGGTGGTTGTGCACGAGATTTCTTTGATGCATGTTGAAGAAATCCATACCGTCAATCAAGATCGTGCTAGCCCTCGATGAAGATATAGAGTTCACGGGTTGAATCTGGCCATCAGAAAAATTCCAGGTCACTCCAGGTTGATTATAGTCACCGCATACCAGTAGACAATCGTTGTCAGAGCCTCTGTTGACAAGCTCATGGATCGAATCAATATGCCCAGTCAGTATACTGAGATCCTTACTTTTGTTTGGAGGAACATAAATGGCACAAAGCAAAAGTCGTTTGGAACCAATCTTCATCGATACACATACCTGTTCTAACGTTTCTCCGCTGGACACTTCAACACTGCTACTGATAAACCGATGATGCACAGCAATAAGAACCCCTCCGAAACGACATTTACTGCTGTTCATTTGGCTTCGGTCACATCGGTATACATTAAAATTGTTCCCAAAAAGCTGCGTTGAATTGATTGCGTCGTCGAGCCCCGTCTCAATTAAAACGATAACGTCAAAATTGCAATCCATGGTATTGCAGTAAAACTCGTCGATCTTGGTCCGCAGCCCACGGACGTTTTGGTAGTAAACCCATAAACTACTATGTTTGGTGCGTCCAAGTGTTCTTCTCTCAATCTGTGATTGTTGAGGTGCGTCAGGAATCAGTGGAAAATTTCTGGAAACGGTGGGCGAATCAGGTCTTGGCGGACAAATAGCACATTCGTACTTGCCTGTGTTCACGGTTTGGAAGACCCTTTCCCCACACCCACACGTAGGGTCGGGACGGCTGTTGGTCGCTGGCTGGAATGACTCGACTACGGTGGGGGGTTGAGGGCTTCCATAGTGCTGTGTTCGGTGCGTCCCGGTGTTCTTCTGTCAAGCTGTGGTTGCTGAGATACGTCAGGAATCAATGAGATAATGCTGGAAACGGAAGGCGAATCAGGTCTTGGCGGGCAATTAGTGAATTCGTACTTGCCTGTGTTTACGTTTTGGAAGACTCTTTCCCCACTCCCACACGTAGGGTCGGGACGGCTGCTGGTCGCTGGCTGGAATGACTCGACTACGGTGGGGGGTTGAGAGCTTCCACAGTGCTATGTTCGGTGCGTCCCGGTCTACAAACGTGTGATGTACTGTAGTTTATTGCTTCATGCTCACTGAAGGCGGTGTCCTGGATGTTGGCGTCAAATAAACTGCTGACGGTTTCCGAAAATTTTGGGCAGAGTTGTCCTCAAATTCACGGAACATGATTCCTTCCGGCCACGTCGATGGATTCAGTGCGTTTGTCTTCAGTGATGGATCCAGTCCGACTTTGAATGAAACAAAGGTCATGCTGCTGGTGTCAGTTCCTTTGGCAACCAGTTTGACAACCTCCGGATCCTGGGTAGTGTCAAGGTTTGCTCTCACCATTGCCAAAACTTCCTCATTTGTAACATCCGGCCGTATGCGAGACAGGTAGAGCCAAAATTTGTTCACTGGCTTTGCGCAGACTGGAACAGACTTCACACTGCTGTCTAGCTGCTTCGAACCAGATTGGCATTCGGTTACTTTATGTGCCAAATCAGGTCCACGAAGTCGTTTGGCAGCTCGGATAGGACCGATCTGGGGCCAGTTTTTAATCGATGGTGACTGAATACAAGGCACGGGCTTTTGCGACAACTGCTTTATTTCGGTGTGCAGATTGCTTATAGCCTCTGTGAGAGACACTAGTGGTGATTTTTCGTCGGCCACTTTTGTAATCGCACGGAGATGTGAATTTCCGAACAGCTCTGCACATTTGTCACACATCCAGAACAAATTCTTGCGGTGAGGCGAAAAATATCCCAAAAGAGCCCGAGACACATTCGCGCATGTCATGTGAAACATGCAACCACAATATCCGCGGCAAGAAACGAATTCAATGCCAGCAATCGCTTCGCAGCACTTGGCGCAATTTTTTTCTCCGTTCATCGTCACACACGTTGTTTCGGGAAATCGCCTTTGGGTATGCACACACCGCAGTAACGCAAGAAACAGCACAACGGGGACGGATTTGGCTCAATGTGAACGACAATAGGCTTGCTATTGGCCAGCAGACAATGGGTTGCGGAGCGATCAAAATGCGATGACGCAGCAAATGACACAACACATGCAAATTAAAACCCGAATTAAATACGTAAATTGGCACCAGACAAACAAAATTTGTTTTGTAGGAACGGATGATACAATAATAAATTAAGCGCCACTAAACACGACAAAATAAAACAAATTTAACACGGGTAAAACACGAGTTACTTGGACAACTACGACACACAATGAAGTTACTTCATCAGCGATTTCAACTCAACTTCACATGTTTCAACACCGGGATGCACGCGACAAGGCTCTTTGGAAGCCCCCTCTGCCCTTGTCTCAGTTGTACCACTTTCAAAAACCGATCTTCAGCTCTGTTCCCAGTGTTCCCGCCACCAGTCATCCCGGTACTGAGTTCGGGGTTCCAGAGGGGGTCTTCCAGCCTGTTATCTCAGGCAAGTACGCGTGTAATTCAGCTTTTCGTTTCCTGAATATCTTCCAATATCCAGCTTGTACGAAGAGTTACCCGATTTAGAGACGAATCAGTGCACATCACATCCGAGACGCATCGTGGAAAGCACTTTGGAAGCCCCCGGTTCCTCTGCCCCAGTCGCGCCAATTCCAGCCACCGTACATCATAGTCGGCCCTGAGGGCAGATGCACACCGGGGGTCTTCCAACCTGCTTTAGCAGGCAAGTACATTCACGATTTAGCTTCTCCTTTGCCTGATATTGCCTCGCATTCTAGTTATGTCATCGGTACTTCGGCTGCCACACAAGAGATCGTCATTTACTACCAAAATGTCGGTGGTATTAACAGCGATGTCGACGATTTCCGCATAGCTACTTCGGACCAGTGCTACGACATCATCGTCCTCACGAAGACCTGGTTGGATTCACGCACACTCTCTTCTCAGGTATTCGGCAAAGATTACGAGGTATTTCGATGTGACGAAATGCCGATAATAGCCATAAAGCAAAAGGTGGGGGTGTACTAGTGGCTATAAGTACAAAATTTAAAGCAAAGGCTCATGAAAACCCTTCTTGGATTCGTTTGGAACAAGTTTGGACGTCGATCAAATTGGGCGATCGTACATTATTCCTTTGCGGACTGTACATTCCACCCGACCGCATACGCGAGCGTGACCTAATTGCAACACATTGCCAATCGGTTTTCGCAATTTTGGAAAATGCCAAAGCAACCGACGAAGTTATGGTGATAGGCGACTTTAATCTGCCTGGGATTTCATGGAAATTAATTGACAGTGGGCTTCTATTTCCCGATGCCAATCATTCTGTCATGCATTCCAATGCTTCGTTCCTTCTGGACAATTACAGCTCAGCTACTCTCTCCCAAATCAATCATGTCACCTCTGTTTCGTGAGCGCCCAAGACACCGCTCCACTCTTATGCGAAGCTCCCTCTCCTCTAGTGAAACTAACTCTTCATCATCCGCCTTTACTGGTCACGTTACGCTCAAAGCTGGAACATGACTTCGAAATTTCACCTGACACAGTTTCCTACGATTTTGTTCGTGCCAATCATCGTAATATCGCCGAGTTACTCTCGCTTTTCGATTGGGATAATATTTTGGATACAATCAATGTCGAATCAGCCGCTCAAACATTTTCCAACGTTCTGGCATATGTCATAGACAGACACGTTCCCAAGAAAATCCATCGTCATACGACTCGTCCACCTTGGCAAACGAGCGAACTTCGTCGCTTGAAATCTGGCAAGAGAGCTGCCCTCAGAAAATTCACAAAGCACCGGACACTAATTCTAAGTCGTCACTATGTAAGCATGAATCACGAATACAAACGAGTCGCGAAACGTTGCTTTCTTCAATATCGGCGTGGAATACAGAGAAAGCTCAAGTCACGTCCAAAACAATTCTGGAAATTTGTAAACGAACAACGCCACGAAGTAGGCCTTCCGTCGTCTATGTCGCTCCACGGCAACAAGGCTTCCACCCCGCAGGGTATTTGCCAGGTATTTTCCGAGAAATTTTCTAGCGTTTTTACCGAGGAGACATTGAGCGATGACCACATTAGACTTGCGGCCAGCTATGTTCCCCTTGCCGGTCAAACCTTGGGCCAAGTCGACATCGATGCAGAGATGATAATCAAGGCCTGCTCAAAACTCAAATTATCTCATAATCCCGGGCCGGATGGAATTCCTTCGTCCTTTCTCAAACTACACTTGGATAGTTTGTTGCCCCCGCTGCTGCACGTTTTTCGACTATCTGCGACTGTTGGTATTTTTCCTCGCTGTTGGAAATTTGCGCATATGTTTCCAGTACACAAAAAGGGAAGCAAACGGGACGCTGGAAATTATCGCGGCATAACTTCGCTTGGTGCTGTTGCTAAACTGTTTGAGCTTGTAATTATGGAACCGTTGCTCGCTCACTGCAAATCGTATATCAGTACCGACCAGCACGGATTCATGGCTGGTCGCTCCACTGCTACTAACCTGTTGTGCCTTACTTCCTACATTACAAGCAGTATGGCGAAACGCGCCCAAACGGATGTCATTTATACCGACTTGTCTGCAGCCTTCGATAAATTGAACCACCGCATAGCTATTGCCAAACTGGGCAGGCTTGGGATCAACGGATGCCTGCTGCAATGGTTTCAATCGTACCTCACTGACCGTCATGTGGCTGTAGTCATAGGAGATTGTCAGTCTCACATGTTCAAAGCCATGTCTGGTATACCGCAGGGTAGTCACTTGGGACCGTTGATTTTTTTGATCTACTTCAACGACGTAAATTTGGCTTTCGAAGGACCTCGACTATCATACGCAGATGACCTAAAACTCTATCTTCGAGTGCACTCACTCGACGACTTTCGCTTTCTTCAACGTCAACTAAATGCTTTTGCTGACTGGTGCACTTTAAATCGTATGGATGTCAACCCGGCCAAATGCACGGTTATCTCGTTTTCGCACAAGAAAAAGACTATTTTATTCAAGTATGTCTTGTTGGGCACCGAAATCGAGCGCGTCAGTCAAGTCAAGGACTTGGGAGTAATTCTGGACACCCAACTCACCTTCAAGCAGCATATCTCGTACGCTGTCGGCAAAGCCTCCTGCGTTTTGGGGTTCATCTTTCGGATTGCTAAGGACTTCACGGACATCTACTGCCTCAAATCGTTGTACTGCTCCTTGTGTCGTTCTATATTAGAGTATTGCTCGGTTGTGTGGACTGCTCATTACAACAACGGTGTCGTTAGAGTAGAGGCTGTTCAACGAAGGTTTTTGAGATTTGCGCTACGTAAACTACCGTGGACGGATCCCTATCGTTTGCCAAGCTACGAAAGCCGTTGCCGTCTAATTAACCTGGAGTCCCTGTTAGCCCGCAGAGATACAGCCAGGGCTTTGTTCATCGCAGACATATTGCAAGACCGCATCGACTGTCCTGATCTTCTGGAGCAAATCAATATCAACGTGCAGCCCCGAGCCCTGAGGAATAGTTCAATGCTGCGGTTACCTCCACAACGAACCAATTACAGTATGTTTGGCGCAATTGGCGGTCTACAAAGACTTTTTAATAGGGTTTCCGCCTTGTTTGATTTTAACGTGACTCGCCAGATGCTTCGTCGTAAGTTTAGTCATTTTTTTAAAGACCTGTCTAATTCGCATCGATAGTGTAATTTTTAGTTTGTTTTATGTCATGACCATTAATGTACCGTTCTTGTTTAGCTTTAAGTAACATCATTGGGATTTATACATAATCTGTTGATGAATAGAAATAAATACAATAAACTTATTCTGCGTGGCGAGTGAGTCGACACGACTCGCTCTCATCTACGAGGTGACAATTGTCGCCTCGTGTGAGGTGACTCTTCGTGCAAATCAAATGGAGAGTCACCTCACACGAGGCGACGTCACCTCGTATGTGAGAGCGAGTCGTCTCGACTCACACGCCACGCAGAATATGGCTGTGTATATTGGAGATAGTACGCGGAGGGCCCGCTTGGGAAACACCATTTGAAGCAGTAGAATGGACCTTTCCATGTGATTTGTATCATTAGCAGTGTTTGATGATATACTGTATCATAGGATCATTAACTAGAAATGAGAGGAGGGATTGGTGTTTTCCGTTTGGTTCCTGCTGCCTTTGCTTGTCTTGACGGATGCACGTGTTTTGTCTGCAGTGTGCAGACTTCTTAGGTGTCTCTTACTATTAACTCGACTGTCGAGGGTTCGGACAACAATTTAAGGCAGTGAATGTGCTAGAGTTGTTACAATTGGGTTCCGATTGGGGTTTGGTTGGGTTACAGCGATTCGAGGTTTTTGGTCATAGAAACAAAAAGTCGTTGTGAGAATATCACCAATAATCTCACATATACCCTGCATGCTATCAAATACTAAAATCTCCATTCTATTCTCTTTTTAATGTTACTAACTCTATGCTGGGCGGCTTTGAATCCACTATGGCCCCGAGTTGTCACGAAGTTCAAGCAAAAAATCAGCCAACCCCGAACGCGGTCTATTTAGCCGAGAATTGCGGTGAAATGGGTCGATAAAAGAACAAAGGACCTTCCCAACCATGGCCTACATGCAGTTTTTGTAAGGAAAGGATGCAAAGACTGCACACAAAGCGAAGTATCATCAGTCCTATATCAGTCAGTATATAAGAAATCAAACAGAAATCGAATAACACAGAAATTTTATTAACAACATACATATTTTTTAAGAGATCTTACACAATTTAACATGAACACATTCAACATTTCAAGTCAACGCGGCCATCTCATTCCAAGAGCTCTACAAACCCTTTACCCCAACCAAATCCTTATCCTCTCCCATGGCGTTCCAGTAATCCGCATAGACCAGTTTGCCATTACACCTTCCTAACTCTTGGCTTTGAATAGACTTGCACTCTCATTGACCCACCAAACGCTGCAAAATGAAACAAATGAAATAATAAACTCACTATATTTTCAATAATAGTATATCGGCTGAGGCCTAGATAGAAAATTAGCAACCTCTGTACAAATTTCTGCTTCCGGACAAAACTGAAGCCACATACAAAAGGGCGTTTAAACTTATGAAAAAAAAACTGCTGGGATAACGAGATCGATTTAGATTATTTTAACAGATTTTGAAATGGCCGAGATGAATGCGGTCAGGCTCGTGTTTCCCGTCACAGCTTTGTGTGGATGTTTTTTTCATCTCCCCAAAAGTTGGTGGAAACGCTTGCAGCAAGTTGGGTTG
This sequence comes from Aedes japonicus, assembly GCA_034211315.2. NCBI lineage: Eukaryota > Metazoa > Arthropoda > Insecta > Diptera > Culicidae > Aedes > Aedes japonicus. The sequence goes on along the minus strand of JASCZW010000013.1, from coordinate 610,572 downwards.
ACTGGAAAGTACGCCAAGGATACTAAAATGCAAATGACTTTCTGACAGACTTAAGCCTTGCCCTTCTTGGGCCCACAAGAAGTACCTGAAGAAAAAGAAAGAAAGCTCCAAGCATTATGGCACATTTCATTGCCTACATATGTGTCCGACAATTACATCGGTAAAAAAAAAACGATCCCACTCGCAGATCGACACCGGGATTTCCGCCAGAGGTATGGACAATGAAGTCGAATTTATTGAACAACGAACCTCGGTCTTCAAATGCAATCGAAGGATACCATAACAAGCTAAATGGATAGTTAAAAGGCACAGACATACAATTTTACATCGTTGTTAAGACAGCAAGAAGAGATGTCTAATTCCGCAGAGAATATGCGTTATTTGCAAGGAGATATGGTACGCGGGTAAAAATCCACACATATTCAATGGCAAAAATCCATGTAAAATTCCACATAACATTCATTTGTTCACACATAAGCAGAATCCTTGAAAAACACATATGAAGTTTATGTGGCAAATGAAAAGTATGTGTGGCCACACATCATGGCTATGGGTACACATAGAAAGTATGTGTGGTTACAAAAAGATATCATTTGTTGATATAATTGCAAAAATTCATGTGTGGGACACAGATATAATCATTACTTTTTTATCAGTAACCCTAAACGTCCTATCAGAACATCCTAAACGACTGGTTGTGGCAAGATCAATTGGACATATCCATCTGTTCAATTATATTAAGGTCTGGCATTGGCGCTTTCTAGTAAATAACATAGCTGAAACGTTTATCACAGAGAACAGACATCCAGGATCAACCGCCTAGTCTAAGTTTCACCAAACTAAAATTGACAAACAGTGAATGACTATTAAATCTCGACACGCGCAGGTAGCGCCATCAACCAACGGAAAAGAGCTGTAAGTATAAAATGACAGTTACAGAAACTCACACACGGAGGGCACTCCAGCTTGGATGTCTGTTCTCTGTGCTTTTATGTCATTTAAAACTGAAACATACTGGCACAGAGAACAGACGTTCATCTTTGATATGCTACTTGTGTAAAACTTTAAATGCTCCTGGTAGGCGGCGCTGCAGTTGTGCGATAACTTTCATGTCAATGTTTATCAATACAAAGCCTAGCGCATAACCTGAAAAGTTTTGATTGTTTTCCTCTGCACTTGCTTTTTATACCGACTGCCCATATTAACTTTTACACACGTTTTTCAAGAAAAGGTGTATGGACATCAAAGTCTGTTCTCGGTGATACTAGTATTGGATGAGACATACACAATTAACAAATTAGTTCACAATCTTTTCTGAGGGAGGTAGCTCATCAAATCTTCCGGTCCGCCTCTAAGCATCTTGATGTGAGGTACCAGGTGGGTCTCCACCTATATCACAAAACATTGCAATTGGTTGAGCGGATTGGAGATAATGAAATCATTAGGTATATGACCAAGTCTCCCCCGGGTGGTGCGAAAATGATGAGCTTAGTAATAGAAGCGTAAAGTTACCAGAAGGCACGAGATGCTTCCAGGAACGCTAAATCCACAAAATCCTTCAATCGTAATTTACGGTTTAGAGTTGCTCTTTGGGACGCTCAACGTGCTTGTTGCAGATGTGAGTTCCAGTAGTAGGGTTGTTTGTAGAATGTGCACACTCGGATTTTTTTGCAGAGGTCTGTGGATGTTTTGCCGGGTTCTCGGCAGCTGAGCTTTCGGTAGTCCGGTTTGGCGGATTTCGGTGGGATTTGACCGAAAACCGGAAATTCGGCTGTTGAGAGTTCGGTGGGGTTTCGCAGGTTTCTGTGGGAAAGTCTGGGTGTATACAAAGTTTACGGAAGAAGAGTGCTTCGAGCATCTGATGTGAACAGTTGCGTTGATTACGTTACGTTTTTTTTCGGCGCCGCGAGTGATCGAGTCAGTACAGAAAAAGATCAAAAAACTGCAGCTAGGGGAGATATGACGGTAAATAATTAAAACATCCATACTATTAGTTAACCATATTTGCCGTATCACCATGGTGTCGATGCCTTGTTACCAACTGCTTTGATATCGGTTATAGGGCATTATTTTTATTTAGGTTATCTGTTGTTCGGCGGGCGAGTGATCATGTGAGCAAGGAAAAACAATAAAACTGAATCCTAGAAAGTTTGAGCTGTTTAGTGGATTACCTGTTAATGGAGGTGAGAGGAGGGATTGGTGTTTTTCGTTTGATTCCGACTACCTTTATTGCTTGTCTTGACGGATGCGCGTGTTTCGTCTGCAGTGTGCGGACTTCTTCAGTGTCGTGTACTAATAACTCGACCCGTCGAGTTGTTAGTGCACGGCGCTGGGGAGGTCTGCCCATTGTGGACGGGATACGCGTGTCTGTCGGGATGGGCGGTGGGGGTGGTTGGATTTTGGATAGAGGATACTAGTTTTTCTTCTCATTTCCAATAAAGCTGCTTCTCGGTGAGATCTGGTGCTTCGCCTGTATGGTGGGCCGGTGGTGGGTATTATAATTGGTTGTGATCTATAATATTCCTTTGCCATAATCGCCGGGCCGCCATATATTGGAACGGGTGAACCACTATCCCATTGTGTGATTGGCTGCAATATTTTCCTTACTGTTGATATAGATCGATCCAAATTGGCTATCAAGCGTTAATATAAATTTCCTTGTTTTCCTAGTGAGGAACCACCAACACACTTTGTTAGTGGATTATATTTAATTAGACAGGTACGACAATAACTCTTAGTATCTTTTCAGATAAATGGCTGAGCTCTTGAAACATCCGGGGGACTACAAGGATTTCGCTTGTATCTTTGTTCTTAGTTCTGTTTCTTTTCAGGCATCAAATAGTTTATTTCTACCAGGTTTTGAAGACAACGTCTAATGTCCTGATTTTGTTTTGTTTTGTTTTTTGTTATTCTTGTCTCTTTTCAGTTACAATTTTCCCTATCAATCTCCTCCTATCCCTAACCAATGCACGGAAGCTAATGGGACAACGGGGCCTGTTAGTGGAAGTGGCGGCATGCTATACGGATTAGTATGCACAAACGCTTAGGCTAAGTAGGCCCTCACTCAGCTTAAGTGCAGATCGGCGGGTAGTTGCCTGCCAGGGTGGGGATTGATCAATAACAATAACAATAACAATAATCTTTTCTTGGGAATGGTACATTCTGGTAAACGAGTTTCTGGGGAATGGTACTTTCTGGGGAATGGTACATTCTGGGGAATGATATTCTGATAATGGTTTTCTGGGGAATAGGTTTCTGAGGAATGTTATAGAATCCAAATAACATTGACATGACGAATATTTTCACTTCATCCTACTTGCCTGCTGCCTCGTCCAACCTGACGTAACGTCACCCAATTCCTTACTGAATCAAAGGGCAGTTCAGATAACAATTATATTTGGCAATAAAAACAAGAGGGAGAAAAAGAGAATTAGAAAAAAAACCATAACAAAGTGACACATTAGTGAGTTAATGAAAATAATTATAATATACACTTTCGCCTACCACCAAGAGTAACAATAAAGCAAAAAAGAAGAGTTAGTGATGTAATAATACATAACTAAAATATAACTAATATATGCGAATGAAAGTTGGTATCGGGGTCTTGTTAGTGCTAGAATTGTTAGTGTATATCCGTACGTAAGCCCTGGCGGTAGCTCTAACATTTGTGATAGGCAGCTGTAGTTAGAGCATGCGCAACTGTTTCTATAGCTGTGTTTAAAATATGACGCATCAAGTTTTGATAAAATAAATAACTCAAATTAATAGAAATATCTCATCTATAATTATTAGTATTGATCAAAAGATTGATCCTTGGGCAGGGAGGATCATCAAGTGTGGTGGTTATATGGACAGTGATTTTTCACGAGGAACTAGGCCTTAAATGACATACAGAAATTTAACTTTTATTCAATTTCTTTGCTGGTTTACACAATCTTTCTAACACATCATTATTCATTTGTTTTTCAAAATATAATTGTCTATTTAGCTGACGAAAAACTAAGATTTACGACATTACTAAATGGTTGAATTTACTGGATAATCATAACTTGTTCTGATAGACGTAGACAGGAAATATTCGCAAATAAATTTGATTAATATATAACCTACACTGTTCCAACGTATTGAAATAAACTAACAAAATAACGCATACAATTCGATTTTCAAGGATATCTTGTGTAATTTTTTTTAGGGTGTGTCCATAAATGCTCTAACGCATCTACATTAAATCAATTTTATCTTTAGTCATTATCAGAGGATTCGTCAAACATGACACGGCATCTTTGACAGTGTGATAGATAATATTTTTTATCTGTAATTTATCCTCATGATTCGAATGTGTGTTAGTCAGGTGCCGGAACTCGTTGGTTAGTTTGAAGCAATAAGCAATGTTCTCGGGAGAAACAAAATCTTCTGCAACTTTAACACAGTTGTGTAAGTTCCGCACTTGATGTGGTGCTCCGGCAGGGATAAATATGGCATCACCTGAGCACTGCACGATGGAATATCCTTCTACGTTATACTCCTCTAGTAACCGCCTACGAAGATTTGTGTCCAGGTACCATTTTTGATCGTGAATGGGATCGTGATTTGGTTTGATACTGCCACCACGTTCAACTTCGATTTTGTTTAGCAGCAAACGTATTTTTTCGGCATCTTTTGCGTGAAAGATATGCCACAATGCTCCGGGAAGATCAGCTTTGTCCTGTATGCGTTGCCGGGTAAAAACGTCACATTCATCGGAATCGATTGCTTCTAGAACTTTTTGTATGTACTTGCTTTGATCTATGTCCTTTGGAACAGCTACATATACCATTACATTAACAGCATCGGATACATCAAGGTGAAGATTCGTGGTTCCTTTTGTCGGATGCAATGCCGAGCCGTAAGCACTATACATCTTAGGTCCTAAATCGGGCCGTACGAAGAAGCTACTTAACCGACTTGCCAAGTTTAGACGTCCTTCTCGTCGGGTATATTCCGAAAGGGGAAGACTGGACATCAAATCGTTAAATCTAGTTGGCATCATCTCAGCGAAATCGTCCCCAGGCGGCCAATCTTTTAACTTAAGCATCATTGGCCGATCTCGTTCATCCATGAGGCGGTAACCGATTCTTTCAAAACCTTCCCAGAAAACTTTCATCTTTTGTCCTCGCACCAACTTGCCGTTTAAACAATTGATAAGATCATTTTCTTCATCGCCAAAGTCTTCAATGAAAGATTGTGGACGCCAAAGTTTCATGTCTAATTTGTTCGATACATAAGATACCATAACTGGTTGTCCGCGCTCCCACTGATCATGGAAGGTATTGTAGTTGTTATCGTTTAACGGATCCAGCAGTCTCAATAATCTCCCATTGCATAGCCACTGATGAGCCACGTTAGGATATAGCTTTTCCGATTCTTTCAAGCTCATGATCCGTTCTCCTTTGTTCTGAAATGCGATACCCTTCTTCATATATTTGTTATACTCCATAATTTGAACATCGTCTGTCAAGTTATCCGTTTTGTTCTGGCCCGTTAAGAATACGAACTCGCTTAAAAAGTCATTCAGAAAACTTTTAATGTTTGAATGTTGAACTTTGAACTCTGCGGTAAAATCTACGAGACTTTCGGAATCCGAATATTTCTCACTCAAATGCTTTTCAAAAAGACCTGAAATGTTGAGAGATTTGTCAAACTTCAAAAGTTGTTTGACAATCATATTAAACGTCTTCCAGTCCAACTTTGGCGATGTTTTAAAGCGATGTTCCTCACTGTAGGTCGGCTCCTCACTATTCGACTCCTTCGGTTTTTCATCATTCTCATCAGTATTTTCTTCTTTTTGAATATTATTACCTACACTGTATTCCAGCGGATCCGTTTCAGTCAATTTCTTCACCTCATCTATCGTTTTTGTATCGGTTACATGTGGTTTCACGTCATTGTTTTCTTTATCTTCGGTTTTTATAACACATAGTTCAGGTGATGTAGAACTGTCCTTAATCTCATCAATAATTTGTTCTTCTTTAATTTTAATGCTTTCACTTTTTTGCAGCTCGTCCTGGTTAATGAAATCCTCTAAACTTTCAATTTTTATTTCCTCTTGAAAACCTTCGAAACTGTAACTTTGTTTCTCGTTGTGTTGTAGCTTTTCCACTACAGGATTTTTATCATCGCTCAGTTCTCGACCAAAAATAGCCTTACAGCAAACTGTGTCATTACCTGATTCACTTTTGATGCTTTCAATGTTTTTAATCGTTATGGAAATCATCTTTGTTGTACTGGAGGGTGTTGAGCTCAAGCTTTTGTCCTGTACATCATTGCCTGGCTCCACGGTTTCGTCGGATTTATTGCCCATTTCAATTGCAATAGGATAGATAAATTCCAGTCTGTCTTTAATCTTCCTAAATAGGGATTCCTTGCTAAGTGGACATTCACAGTTCAAAGGTATTTCGAGCAAAGCACAAACACCATGCATCTGTCTCACCAACTTGTACAAACTGTTACTAGGGATGATTTGCGTTAGCATAAGCTTATTTTGGACGTGTGCCTCTCGGTTTGTACAGTTCAACCACATATAACCATCACGATCTCTTGTACCAGTATCGTTGTTAATTGTGGCGTATTTGCGACACTGAGGAGCAAATAAAAAGAAAATAATTTTAAATTTAGTTTCTCACAGAATATTTAAATATTATGGAATTTGTTGAAGCACGAACCTTATAACAATCGATACATACGACGAATCCACATGTTGAGCATACCCAGTGATAATTGAAGAGCGTGGTGGAACAGACATCGCACATTTCTCGAACTCCAATAACGGCTTGCTTCCAGGCAATGGTTTTATCTAAAAATTATAATATTTATTTTATTTTAATAGGGTTCAGAATCGTGCTAAAAAAAAGTTGAGTTTGTCTTTAATCTTTTCCAAATTCGATACAATGCGTCAGTTCAAGATCTACAATATGAAATTTTGTTTACCACCTTTGTTTCGAAAAACCTAAGATCCCATTTTTTTCTTTGTTTCGATAGGGCAATGTGGCGATTCAATATATTTTCGGCCAAATCAAATCAGCGGATCATGTACTCCACAAATTAATCTAAATACCCATACAGAAACGTAAATAAATTTGGAATCTATATAGGCCAGCGATCGGCTTAATCAGGGGTGAATGTTGTGACAGTTGTTAGGAAATAAGTCTAAGGCTCCTACATTTTTCAAATTGTTTCACTTTTTAAGATACGAACATAACCTCTATCTAGTGGCTAATGATTCGATGTATAAATCATGATTGATTATATTTTATTAGTGATTTTGAAGATTAAAATACATTATCTAGAAAACCATCAGTTCGTCCCTGCTGAAGAAGTTCGCTTAAATTTTGCGTTTGTTTATTTTGTATTTGGTCACAAGCACCGGAGGGAATGTCTTCATCAGCTCCTTCTCACATCTAGGATTTTGGCTAGAATGCGATATTCAACATTGAGTTCAATTTCAGTAATAAAGGGAAAAAAAAATATTTCATATTTAGATGATCTGAAATCACTATTTATTTCATGTTTCTTCCTGTCATTTGAGTCTGATCTATGCTTACGGTAAAGCTCGATTCAAAATAAATCTGGACGCACGGTTTAATAAACCACCGCCTCCCTGGTGGTTGGAACAAAAAACGTTTGACAGGCATTTGTCGATGTTTCAATAGAAGAAAATGGGTGAAAAGTTTTTCTCGATTGATCGATGCGTCTTGAAATTACGGATCATGGAACTTGAGAAAAGAAAATTAGTTGTGCACAAACATCAAGAGAATCCTTCGTGGTTTGCCTCAAAAATAGTAGTGTTAAAATTCCCAAAGTCACGCCGTTGTAATTAATTATATAAAATAAATACATATAAATAATTTATATTATACGTTACAAGGATACTCTGAGTGTGGATAGAGCACAGCGCATCTATCATAAAAGTGGCACTAGGGACAAAGAGCTGAGGAGAAAGGCGTTGAGGAACGTGAAAGGCAACCCAGGTGTCTCCATACGTGATTTGGCAAATAAATATGATTCCAACTTTCCACCGTGCGAAACATCCTCCCAAGAGAAGGATATAAGTCTTTTTGTGACAGTAAACATGCGAATCGCTCCCTGAAACAAAATTTAGTGGCCAAAAAGCCGATACTAACAAGCTTTGACGACATTTGATGGCCCCAACAAACATCGGTGTTGAATTAGAGCTTGTTCAAGTAAATTTGGAGAAGCTATTCAGCTGTTTCTTCTAGAATAGCTGAATAGCTTCTCCAAATTTGTTTGAATAAGCTCTAATTCAACACCGATGTTTGGTGGGGCTGTAATGGATGAGGAAACATATGTCAAAATGGATTATAAACAAATCCCCGGACGAAAATTTCACCTGGCAACTGGTCGTGGCGATGTCCCGTCCAGGTATAAATTTGTTTTTGCTGATAAGTTTGCTCGGAATATAATGATTTGACAAGGAATCTGCAGTTGTGGCCTTAAAACCAAGGTTTTCTTTATATATCACAGAATGACGTCGAAGGATTACATTAAAGAGTGTGTGAAAAAGCGGATTTTACCCTTCATTCGGCAACACAAGACCAGCGTTATGTTTTGACCGGATCTAGCCAGTAGCCACTACTTTAAGGGGGTACTAGAATGGAATATTGCATACTATAGATCATTGAACGATGGCGTCATCAATGCAGTTTTGATAGTTCAGGAAGCCTGTTTACGTGGACTTATAGACAAATTTCGGTAAGTTCGGTTTGTATTTTTGTACTCTAAATTCATAACGATTCAAGTAAAACAGCCGGAAAAAGGATACCAAAGCTTATTTTTAGATTGTTTCCTGAATCTAACCGTACAGAATCTGGAAAAAGCCAATGAAAAATTTCGTTCAAGCGATTCGAATTGTATCACCATGTAAACAAGCTCCCTGAACTGTCAAAAAAGTGAGGTTAATACATTCCTTGCAATAATGTCTCTTGTTTGTTTTTAAACGAAGCATCCCGTTTGTCGCCAAAGTCGCTTTGTATAAAATTTCGTGAGTGAAAATAAAGTGTGAAATAAGAAATGTACACCTAAAAGTTTGGTCGTGTAATTCTAATTCTGTCTCATCACCTGCTAGTAGACGATTTTGTGATCGTATGATGTGGTTAATTGTTTTCGAGAGCGGATGGGTAAAACCGGTAAAACGAAGGAGCGGGTTGAGGAAATTGACGTTTGCAGCAAATCAATTTAATTTCGCCTTCGCACACATGCACGGAATTGCACTCATACAATATTAGTAGTTTATGCACAGATTGCGAAGGTGAAGAAAACATTTTCTTTATCGGAAACTAATCCTCATACTATTAATAAGTCCCTAAAATCGGGAACTTTATTCCATGGCTATGCAATTCTTTTGAAGCTTTCTAGGAAATTGTTTAATCTGAAATTCCTACTTGTTTCATTTAGCCAAAATGTCGGATATTAAATGATGGATGAGCACCTTTTTAACAAATGTCAAATTTGGCAGCTCCATCTTGGAATGATCAACCAGTTCTTCCACTTTTTGAATAACTGCAATACAGAGATAGTCTTTATCTACGAACGTTTCCTGACACAGCTCCAGACGCTTTTTAGCTATGTCCTTGATGTGAGTTATAAGATCAGGGTTAATATATAGCATATGACATAACGCGTTAAAGACATACGGGATACAGTCCGTATCACTTCGAAGTTTTCTGAGTACAAACCTCAAATACTATTAGGACTTCAGGAGTGAAATTTTCACAGACGTGAAGCCAGATTTTTTAAGCCGTACGTTTTTGATTAGGCTGAACAAAACCAGCAGAAAATGATTCAAATGTCAATGTCAAACACTGTTTCATTCCGTCAATGAGATCGTTGTTTGATTAGATAACAAAAACGCTACTCGAATCGTTTGAAAAAGGTTTGAGTATGGTTCCTTCCATATGACAAAAATTCCCGATGGATTTTGAAATTCCCGACTTTTTCCCGCATATTCCCCGACGATTTTGGATTCCCGCATTTCCCGATTTTCCCGAGTCTGTGGCCACTCTGAGATTATATACAGCTACATAAAATATCACAGATGCTGAATAAACTGTTTAAAACCCGTCCCGTCCTGTAGTAGTAAAATATTATTTTTAAGATCCGTTTGGACAACCGGGCAAATTGCTACTTGTACTAAGAGGCCTAAAATCGGGTCTTAAACCCTACCATAAAGAACATGCATGACGCACTGTTTGAAAAAGTGTACTGCCCTCTAATGCTTAACAGTCCCACCAACATAGGAAATAAGCTAAAGTTGTGGCTGTTATTCTGTTAAGGGCAGTTTAATCCCCCATCCCGGCTATTAGCGTAGGTCAAGAATATTCGACAACTAAAAAAAGAGGTCAGATAAAAAGTCGCAATATGATTGCCCAGTGAACAAGCGAACGGTTCAGTTCGTTCGGTCCGCTTTCCGTTGCTTTAGAAGCTTTTTACGAGTTGTTTACAGTCTTCAGTATCAGTTTTTATAAATCGCCAGTGAAATCGTCGTGAGTGAAATCAGTCTTGGTTTGCTGAAGAAGA
>JASCZW010000012.1:888354-976437 GCA_034211315.2 Aedes japonicus | reverse complement strand
ATACTTACAATTGGATTCCCGCACGTATTGTATTGTAGGAATCTGGTAGGAAAAGTTTTAATCGAAGTTAATAAAGCATGTCTGCCGGCAAAGATGTGTGGTGAAAAATATGGTGGGGACGTAAAGCGAGAGGAGTGTGTGTGTGCTCTAAAATCCCGACGTGATGAATCAAAGTCAAACCCTATCCGTTCCTCAAACCCTGTGAATGTAGGTCAGCCTCCCTGAATAAATTAAAGGTTCGTATTTTAGAATTCAGTGGTTTCAGAAAAATTTAAATCATTCATGTTTTTATTAATTTAGGGAAGAGTATTGATGATCTGATAGAATTTATAATAAGGGAACGTTCATTAATTACGTCACGCAAAAATTGACTTTTTACAACCCCCCCTCCCCCCCCTTGTCACGTTTTTTGTATGGACCTTCAAATTTTTTTGTATGGATCGTCACGTTTTCCAAAACTCCCCTCTCCTTACAGCGTGACACTAATTGATGAACGTTCCCTAAGGGTATAACATGATTTATAGATCAACTGAAATTGTTTACCACCGTATTATGAAATGACGATCCACCAACCCACACCAACACCAACAAACGGGGGCTGTCAAACGGAATTCATTTTTTAATGTATCGGAATTCCTCAATCAATCGCACCAGACTTCTATTCGACCTCTTGTTACTCGCATCTCGCCTCTCTCTTCCTACCACAAACAAGCAGCCTCTCTTCTATTTACGTGAGTTTACCTGTTATTGCCAATTACAAGCACCGTCGTCGTTTCTAGTGATTACATTCTCTTTTTCCGACTATCTCACAAACCACATTCACGGAAAGAGAGAAGAACTAGAGCGAGAGAAGTTGTGAGAGAAATTGCAAGAGCGATTTTTCCACCACCCTCATCCGTTGCACTTCCTCAGCACTGCTTGTTTTGGGGAAAGAATAACTTCGCTCTCTATCGTGGAAAACGGAAGACCCAACCCTAAAACAGAAGTCCTCTTTTGTCGACGGTCGTTGTTTGCCAACATCAAATTAGTGTTTCACACTACAAGACAGAAAAAAAAGGTTGCCTCCACCGAATGAATCTGCCTTTAACTTTCGAATGTCATGAACAAAGATTTCACTGCTCTGATTAGTTGTTCGAAGGGTGGTTAAGGTGCTTTTAATTATACAATTGCTTACTCAAATATTGTGCGGATTGCTATTGCAGTTTAAATTTGAATGAGGTGGCTTCCAAAACATATCAAAGTGGCATTAGAGGAAGTACAACTTAATCCGATGCAGTACCTCCACAGTTTGAAAGAAACACATACTTTCTGCGTTATCTAATGCACATACAGGGTGTTAGATTCTTCAGTTCCAATTGTTAAAGGATGATATTAAGGAGTCATATTTAATAAAAAAAAAATCGTTCATCGCATGGGTTCCAAATAAAATGTGTTCATACTTGCTGGTCTTATATTAGATGTAACTGAAAGTATAAGGTAGGTCCCACATCAAGTTGCATCACGTAAATCACCACTGTAGAAAATGTACCCATTGGATATTTTCTATTTCAAATTTGGGTAAAAGTAGTTTGGAGTGTTTTTTTGTTGTTGTATATCAATCGCTGTTAGTTGTTCGAAAAATGGAAAAAAATGGCGTCACCCGAAAAGCAACGTCGCGAATTGATTTTGGAAAATCCTCAACTTTCTCATCGGGACATCGGAAAACAAGTCGGAATCATGCAAGTCAACGTGTGATTAAACGTTACTTCGAAACTCTAAACATCGAACGGAAGGAGAAATGCGGTCATAATGGATGTTATATCAGTGATCAGGATCACAAGCGTGGAATCACAGGGTCAATGAAGTGGTCAAAAAGTAAAATCTGTCCAAGTATTTCGTTCAGAGAGCCAAGGAGCGGGAGGGACTACATGCTTACAAAGCGCAGAAGGCTCCACATCGTGACGAACGATAAAATACGGTAGGAAAGTCACGGGCCCGGAAACTGTACACCCAGATGCTGATGAAGCCTCAATGTATCATCATGGATGATGAGACTTACGTGAAGGCGGACTTCCAGCAGCGTCCGAGGCTATTGTTCTTCACCGCCCAGCACATGTTTGATGTTCCGGCGGAAGTAAGAAAGCAGAAACTTTGAAAGTTTGATGTTGTTTTGAGAAGGACATAATTTCTCATCACCATGAGGCTCTAGGAGTAGACAGCATTTTTTTGCTAGAACAAAGTTGTTAAGAGAAAGTATTGATAGTTCCGTTAGCTCACGGCAGGCTGTGAAAATTGAATAGAAGTAGTTTGCAATTGAGCGGAGGGCTTTGTGAGGTAGTATATCGAAACAGGAACACAAAATTTTACCAAGCATCCCCATGCGGGGTAGGTCAAGGCATGATCGAATGCACCACCTTGACCAGTCCAGACCAGATCCAGACGAGACCAGATCGAATGCACCACCTTGACCAGATATAGATATACTGTAGGAGCCACTCACAAAAGGGAATAGTGATTTAATTGCTCCAGGATATGGTGGTACGGCGAGCATGGCAAACCAATATTATGGATCACAATTAATTGGTCCACCCTCTGGCAATCCACTACATCTCACCAGGACACATTTTTGTTGTTTTTTTCTTTGCACACTCTGATCACTCGCATAGCCAAAATAATATGGAACGTGCCGTTACCAATGGCAAAATAGGGCTAAATAAAGCATCGACACAACCGTTCACAACCGATGCTCGGAGCAACCTCTTTTTTCGTGAACTTTTAATTTTTATCAAGAAAATAGGAGCTTGTTTTTTATCAAGAAAATAGGAGCTTGTTAAGAACAATTTATGCGAATCAATTTAAAATTGTGAAATATAATCCAAACATAAGCACACTTTTACTGTTTAGCATGTCAATGGCATAAAACAAGAAGAAGATAAATAGGTTCATTGACAAGAAGTTTATCAATCAAATACATACTACAAAAAGTCGAGAACACTCGCATGAACCAAGAAGTAAGCTGCTATCATTTTCGATATTCATAACTTCACATTGTGTGCATTGTTTTTTTAATTATTGGAAGTTTAAAACAGTTTTTTGATTCATTGTTATCTAGTAGTACCATAAATGGATATTCGAAATTTTTAAAAGTAAGTATAGTCATTTCCAGCATGTAATTGATAGAAACAAACGGACTTATATTTTGAACAACCATAAAAAAATTGTTCTATTGAAGCGTTGTGAGCAGGGAGAGTAAAACACTGTGCTTTTGCTTTGTCAATATATACACTGAAAATTTATTTCCGAACGTAAGCTTTCACTCGTTTCTTAAACATGGATTTTGTACATAGAACAAATGTCTCGTAGATTGTATGAAACATTCTAATTGGTTATAATACGCTATCATTAAAACTTTTTTTATCAATGCACGAAATGAATTTTGTGAAGATCAACAAATTGCTGCTTCTCTTCAATTGTACTCATACATGTTGGTATTACTGCTTAAGTGGGCTGGAATAATTCATTTATCCCAAAATAAAAATTAAAGCGCTATTGAGAGTTTATACTTAGTAATCAAGTAACTTGTAACGAGTCACCATGACCAAGTGAGATCTTGCCATAAAAGTCCGAATCTCATGTCAGAAACATTACTAAATATGCTGAACAACTTCTCGTTATTTGCGCTTTTTTTTCTCAATTTTCTACTGACTGGATATAAAAAATTTGTCAGTCAATCCTGCATTCACCAGAGAGACGTTTCTTTTTTATTGGTAAAAACATATTCGTAGTACTTTAGGTTGTTTTCGTACATCGAACGAATGTTCTTTCTGTGTCACCAAAAGCTTCGTGCTTTTAACAGTTACGCGTGTGGCATTGAGTACGAAGGTAGCTTTTTGAAAAGAACAATTCAATTTTGTTGGAGAAATCATCAAATAGATGTGTTAGTCTACCTTCGATTTCGTAATAAAAGAAAAATTTAATTTTCAGTATGGGTGGAGGAAGAGTACATTTTCAGTACAAACTGTTGACAAACTCGGTGGTTATCCTATACAAAAATCCAACACTACTGTAAAGCGAATATTTGGACACATGACTATACCCGCTAGATTTTAGAATGGTTGCTATTTAATGCGGTTCGGTTTTAAAACATGTGGAAAACCTAAGGTTTTTAAAATCCCTTCTTTTTTTTTAAATTACAGAACATGCCTAGAATTATTGAATGATGTTGCCAAAATTTTACGGGTATTATAAAGTATTTTGGATGAAAGTAGAAAAGATAATCCAACCGCCGTTCAGGTGAGGGCTTGAATTCCCACTCCAGTGAATGGAGCTTGAAAATGTCCCTGCTCTAATGGTCAACAAGGCGTTAGGTTGTCCATGTGAAATGTTCAGTGTGTGCCACAACTGGTTGAAGACGATGTAATTCTCTCTTTTTCTTTCTCTCTTTCTCTCTCTCTCTCTCTCTTTCTCTCTTTAAAAAAAAAGCTTGCCCTCCCCTATTTGAAATCCTGGCTACGCCTATGGTAAGCGTGACTGCTACTGGCACCCCAGTGGGTGTGGGTTCCATACCAGTCGACGTCGGTGGTTTTTCTGAGGCGAAAAAAATCTGGTCAAGTGTTCCTTCGGAAGGGAATTAAAGCCGTTGGTCCCGGCTCATAGTCATGAGTTATTAGGTTGGGTCCAGATGGTGAAGTCGTCTCCCTGGCGTCGGTGATTGTCACCATGTGAGGAAATAGACCGACGGAAAAAAATAAATAAAAAAAACGTGTTTATCTACGTGCTCCAACTACTACCGTAACGTATTAACTTTAATTGTTAAAATATATACCGAATTTTGCTTACATTGTTAATGCCTTAGCAGTTCAGTGTTTTTAATAGGTTTCTATTCCTGTGCGTCAGTTTAACAATAATAATTTTAAAACTAAAAAAAACTGAGAGTAATTTTAACTAAGCATAAAGAGAAGTAATCATTGCAAAACAAGATTGCAACGATTTGTGTCTGAAAGTATTATTTATTTTGATGGACATTTGTTCTAAAGTCTCAACATTTGAAATTTTATGTACTTCGTTTGTACTTTACCAAGAAGGCAGCTTCAAAATCATCTTCAGAACTTTGTTAAATCCATTGAAGTGTTTTTTTCCTGGTAGCACAACAGCTAGACCATATCTGAACAACATAAAGCATGGCCGGCCTAAAAATTTGTTAAAATATTAGTAGTTTATTCTTCAGACAAAGTTTGGATTTTCTGTTTGAAAGAAGATATAAACATTTCATATATTTATTAAATTTGTATTAAATGCCTTCAATGTGATATTTGAAATTTAATGTTTGATCAAGTACCAGACCAAGGTTTGTAAATTTAATGATTGATGAACCCAACTTTTTTTTTCAGCTTTTTATTATTTAAATGTTCGTTTCTCAACTCTGGTAGATCTATTCCGAAGAAAAGAAATTCAATCTAAATGGTCCCGCTGGATTTACTGGCTATTGGCGAGATCTACGAAAGGAACCAGAGTACTTCTCCAGACGTTATTTCGGAGGAGGATCTCTAATGGTTTGGCTTGGACTTTGTGCTACAGGAAAGTTTAATTTGGCATTCATATCTTGTAAGATGAACTCGACGGACTATATTGAGCTTCTTAACAGATGCTTAGTTCCGTTTAAAGCAAAGTATCGGCACAAAAAAATCGTGTTTTAAGTGATCCCAGATTGTGCAAAGCCGTTCTTTTTTGAAAACTAAGTAAAGGCCCATTGCCCCGTTGATCCCACCAGACCGCAATGGTTCTAAGTATCGATTGATAACTCCTGCAGAGAAGGCTGCTGAAATAACGCAGCATTTCGTCAGCTCCCACAATCTCGGACAAAACATCGTCAGCTCACACGAAGCTGCCGTTAGCGCGGTTATTACTAATATCCATATAAGTCCCAACCACTTCACAGCAGAATTGAAGATTTCAGCTGACGAATTGTTGAATTATATCAAAGGCTCAAAGAGCATTAAGGCCTCAGGTTTCGATAACATTATAGACTTAGTGCTCAAGTGGTTAAGCCCCCAGTTCTTTAACCTTTTGGCGATGGCAACTTGGCCTCTTCCCTTCGTGTGGGAAATCAACCAAAGTCATCTCCACCCAAAAGCCTGGGAAAGATCCTTCATGTTCCAAGAGCTATAGGCCCATAAGCCTTCTCGCAGGAGTATCGAAACTGTTTGAGAAAGCGATCCTCCGTCGGCTTCTCTCCTCTACCGGTGAGCTTAACATCTTGCTCGACGAGCAGTTCGGTTTCCGACGTTGTCGCCAACTCAACCGAGTAACCAACACCCTCAGGCGGAACAAGTCTGTTGCGAAATCATCTGCCATGGCCCTTCTCGATATCGAGAAGGCCTTTGATAACGTGTGGCTGATGGCTTAGTGTACAAGCTACATCAATACAATCTTCCCATCTTTCTGGTGAAGATAATCTAAAATTATCTGACGGACAGGACATTCCGTGTTTCGCTGCAAGGTTCAGTTTCCGATACACAGGAGATTTCCGCCGGTGTTCCGCAGGGAAGTATACTAGGTCCACTTCTGTTCAACTTATTCACCTCGGACATACCCTCGCTCCCTGAAAATGGATCTCTGTCGTTGTTCGCCGATGATACCGCAGTCGTCCACAAAGGTCCACAAGGGTAACAAGAGCGCTTACCGCGAAACTGCAGTGAAGCCTTCATGTGCTGTCAGAATACTTCACCGATTGGAAGATCTGTATCAACACAGCAAGGATTTTAAAATGGAAATTTTAAAGAACTTGGTTGGAAGTATGCCCAAAAGGATTTTGCAAGTAATCGAGCGTTATGAAGGACCAACTGATTATTAAAAGGCAGAAAGTACTCAGCAAAATAAATATATTATCATGCATCCAATAAAAACAAACATTCATGAATTTGAATCAATAAAAGATTTTCTATTATAAACTAGCTTATCCCGGTGCAAGCGTTGCTACGCCTGCAACTAAATGAATGAACATTACATAGAACTGACGCTTTTTTCAATAAGTTTTTTTTGAGTAATAAGAGTTCAAACTTCTATCAGAACATTCTTCTTACCCAGACAATACACAGTTTGTGGCTTAGATTACCTGGATAATTATCTGGATTGGTTGAAATTTGTGTTTGAATTCACCATGGAAACATTTCGTGCATTAAAAAAACCCGCATACCATTTTGATTCCATTTGCTTGATTGGTTCTCAAGCTATGCAGAAATTTGTGTTTCATTTGTATGACGAGCCGGAAGGGAAGCGGTCTCAAACAATCATAAGAACCTTCCCAGCCCCAAAAATACCTGCATACATATTTTCACTCCGATCGGTCAGACAGAAATCCATTTTAATATAAATAAAAATCCTGTTTCCAATAACCCCCTCATGCCAAATGTGGTTTCATTTACTGGAATAGTTCTCGAGTCATGCAGAAAATTGCGTTTCATTTGTATGAGAGCCCCCCCCCCCGTTTCAGAGGGTAAAGGGGTCTCAAACCACTATAGGAATATGTCTCTCCTTCAAAAAATTCCACATGCCAAATTTGATTCCATTTGCTTTATTAGTTCTCGAGTTATGCAGAAATTTGTGTTTCATTTGTTTGAGAGCACCCCCCCCCCCCATTCAGAAGGCGAAAGAGTCTCATGACCATAAGAACATTTCTCTCCTTCAAAAACCTCCATAAGCTAAATTTGGTTCCATTTGCTGGATTAGTTCTCGAGTTATGCAAAAAATTGTGTTTCATTTATATGGGAGATCCCTCTCACCACTTTTAGAAGGCAGAGGGGTCTCAAATCATCATAGAAACATTTCTCTTCTTCAAAAACCTCCATATGCCAAATTTGGTTCCATTTTCTTGATTAGTGCTCGAGTTATGCATGAATTTGTGTTTCATTTGTGTAGAGCCCCCCCTTCAGAAAGGAGGGTCTCAAATTGCATTGAAACAGTATTCATCTACAAAAACCTCCACATGCCAGATTTGGTTCAATTTGTTTGATTAGTTCTTGAGTTATGCAGAAAATAGTTTTTCATTTGCATGGGAGCCCCCTTTTCTTAAGGCGGGAGGGGTGTCGAACTAAAATAAGATCCTTTCCCGGACCCAAAAACCCCTGCATACAAATTTGCATAGCAGTAGGGATAGTTCTTATGTTTGGTTTGGATTTGTGTTTCGTATGTATGGTGGCCCCCCTTTTCAGAGTGAGGAGAGGTCTTAAATTACCACAAAAACATTTCTTGCCTTCAAAAACTCACCCATACCAATTTTGGATCCATTTGCTTGATTGGTTCTCGAGTTATGCAGGAATTTGTTTTTCATTTGCATGGGATCCCACCCTTTCTAGAAGTGGGAGGGCTCTCGAACTATTATAAGATGCTTTACCGGACCCAAAAACCACTGAATACAATTTTGCAAAGCAGTAGGTATAGTATTTGTATATGTATTTGTATTTGTATTTGTATTTGTTGTTGTAGATTTCATCTGACATATGTTTGTCTTAATGAATAAACCAGTTAATGCTAGTATTAAAATAATCGTCTTATAAAGGTAGTCAATGGCATATTAAAATCGAACAAGGAATAAACACTATTAAACGCATCGGCAGCAGCACGCAGAGGTTTGTTCATACCATAGAGATGATTACGAGGCACAAGGTGCAAAAAGTTTCGTTGTCGTATCACTCGTTCAGGTGCATAGAAGCTCAGTTGATTGAGAAGTTCCGGAGAGTCAATTTCACCGGTGATCACCTTAGCCGCAAAAACAGCTTGCACTCTGCGCCTCCTTCGTTCTAACGCACTGGTTCCCAACCTTTTCAGCTCCCACGGCCCCTTTTGTAGAACAATTGGATGTCTCGCGGCCCCCTGGAAAGTACCGTGAATAAATTTCGTTGAGATAAATAAAAACAATTGATTTGATCTGTTACTGTTAGATATTCGTTTTATTTCAAAATAACATGTCAATAACGGAAACAACTGATTCAGTGCGATTGTTGCACCTGCTATGAGCAACTAGTTTCGTAATACGGGGCTGTGTTTGCGACAATGCCAATCTCATATCATCCTCAACGTTCAATCTGTTTCTGGTCTTGAGTGCTTTATTTGGAGAAGAGTTGAAAATCCGCTCTCGCAAAGTACGTAGAAGCAAACAGGACAAGGATCTTCAATGCCAGCAAAGCAACTTTGGGATACGACTCATTACATGATACACCAGAACTGGTTCAAATCTTTTTCACGGAACAATTCACGAGATGAGGAATCATTTCTCAGGTCCAAATATTCGTCCTGTATTTCGTCAGGAAGACTAGCCACATCCAGCGAAGAAGAAAACGGATTCCGGACTAAACAGCATCTTCTTGCGTTAGCTCAGGAAGTAGCGCTCAAATTGTTCATCCAGCGAGTCAAGATGAGAAATAATTTCTGATTTCAAAACCGAATCCAGCTCGTTCGCTCCTTTGTCAGTCGTACTGCTGAGCCTATCGAACATGGCAACATTTCCAGAACTAACCTTTCGGCGCCAGTTTTTCAGCTTTGCCACGAATGCTTAAAGGTTGTCTTGAAAGTGAATTAGATTGGTTTGCTTTCCCTGTAGCTTCAAGTTCAGTGAATTCAGATGTTCAAAAATATCTGCTAGGTAAGCAAGGCGCATGTGCCAACCATCGTCACTGAAATTAGCAAGCAAGTCGTTTTTCCCTTGATTTTCCAAAAACATTTTGATCTCGTCCTTCAATTCAAAAACTCGGTTGAGAACATTCCCTTTCGACAACCAGCGCACGGCGAGTGTAGAAAGAAGAACCTCATGATCTGCATTCATTTCTTTGCAGAGTTCTTTGAATAAACGAGTGTTTAGAGCCCCAGATTTAACATAGTTCACAATTTTGATGACCGAATCAAGTACCTTTAACAATGGTTCCGGCAGGATCTTGCTGGCAAGGGCATATCGATGAATCATGCAATGAATACCTTTGGCGTGTGGAGCAAGGTCTTTGACCTTTTTCTGAAATCCTGATTTCTTACCAAGCATTGCTGGAGCGCCATCGGTGCAAACTCCACCGACTTTTTCCCACTGTAAGCCACCCGATTCAAAAAATGTCTTGATTTTAGCCATAATATCATCACTTTTGGTAGTAGTTTCCAAATCGCTACAGAAAAGAAACTCTTCCTTCAAATCGCCAGAGTTAACGTACTTCACAAATACCATAAGTTGCGCACATGAGCTGACATCCGTAGATTCGTCCAGTTGAATTGCAAACAAAGGGGATTGCTTGATTTCTTCAAAATTTGCACTTTAACATCTTCGGACATATCGGCGATTCGTCTTTGAACGGTGTTGTCCGACAGTGAGACTTGCCGCATTTTGGCCGCACTTGCTTCCCAAGAACTAAACTCACCATTTTCAGCATGCTGGGCTTGATGAGAGTTTCTCCGATTGTGTGTGGATTTTTGTTTTCGCAATTTCCAATGCTGCCTCATATGATGCCTGCACAACTGCAGTACTTTGTTGTTGGATGCTACCTGTAGCATCCAATCGCTGCCGTTTGAGGCCAGCTTCATAGCGTCGAAAAAATGCCACATCCTTGGTGTTATGCTCGGAATGTTTCGTGTCCAAATGTCGCTTCAGTTTTGACGGTTTCATAGCTTCAACACTCAACACAACGTTACACAATACACACTGTGGTTTATCGACTCCATTAACCGTTAGTATCGTAAATCCGTACTTAATGTATTCTTCGGAATACTTTCTTTTCTTCTCCATGTCTGCGACTACCTGCGATAAATCGTTAATTTTTAGTTCTTTTACGTTCCATGTTTATTTTTATTTTCAAGGCTAAATTACCGATTCAAATTTGCAGTATTTGCAGAAATAATCACTCGTTGTAACTCTCCGACGAAAACAAGAAACAAGATCTGAGCAGCAACAATTTTAGTTCCGAAAATTTTAAATCGTGCAGTCAATTGATGTGACTCGACCCATGAATGGCTACACTTCGTTGTACAGAGGACAGAGCAAGAGATGCTCATTCATTGCTGCCACTTTTTGACGTTTGATCGTCTTTCTCAATCTAGCTCACATGAATTAGTGATGGTTTGTTTTCCGTCTGCCACTAATCTGTTTCCCTCTTGCTCTCAGTTCTTCGTTTAAGATCGTGCAGTAGTGTGCTCCGATTGAAGGCCAAAATACTCAATTGACTTGCTTGTTGTGTTGGGAGTGTTGCTCTCGCGGCAGAGAGCCGACGCATAAAACAGAAAACTATTTGTCTCTTTTTCTCCCTGTTCGAGAGTTGCAGACGTTGCAGTCGGAAAACAAGTGCTGTCAGACAGTACACGGAGACAAAAAGATAACCATTCTTGTTTAACTTTTTACACTTTCAACTAAAATGGGATTTGTCAAACTTTTCAAAAGGCGTATTACTAAACTAGCGGAAAAAGATTAAATTTTTGTTTAAAAAACCAAGACCTTCGCGGCCCCCCTGAGAGGGCTTCGCGGCCCCCCTGTCGGCCGCGGACCACCGGTTGGGAAACCCTGTTCTAACGTATCGATTCCAAGCAATCGACACCGATCTTCGTAGGCAGGAAGGTTTGCTGCGTCCCGCCATGGTAGGTGGCGTAGTGCGTAGCGAACAAACCTACGCTGGACAGACTCCAGCCTCGCGATCCAACAGCGTTGATAAGGGCTCCAGACAACGACACTATTTTCCAGTAATGATCGCACCAACGAACAGTACAGTGATTTCAGACACAGAGGGTCCCGGAAGTCTTCAGAGATTTTGAAAATAAATCCAAGCTGCCGGTTTGCCTTCGCTATTATACTGTGGTAATGTGGCCTGAACGTTATCTCTTGATCGAGAGTCACTCCCAAGTCCTTGACCTGCCCCACTCGTTGAAGTACACTTTCCGAGATATGGTAATCAAATTCAATTGGCTTGCGCTTTCGGTGGAATAAAATAACCATGCATTTATTGATGCAAAGTGTCAGGAAATTTGAAGAGCACCACGTCGCCATATCATCTATACGTGATTGCAGGATTTCACAGTCCTCAAAACAGTTGATGGTCATGAACATTTTTACGTCATCCGCATAACATAATCTACACCCTGGAGGTAGAAGATGAGAGAGTTCATTGATGAACAGCGTAAACAGGAGAGGTCCGAGGTTGCTGCCTTGTGGAACACCGGAGGAATTTGTGAAACTTTCCGAGAGCGATGATCCGATTTTCACGCAGAGCAGGTGGTTCGTCAGGTATGATTTAAACCAGCACGCCACACGGGAAGAAGCACCAAGTTTTTTTAGCTTTGCCAGCAAAATGCCATGATCCACACGGTCAAATTCTGCCTTAAAATCTGTATAAACAGCATCGATTTGACCACCAGCGTCCATGGTGCGCACACAAAGTGAAACGAACTCGGTTAAATATGTAGCTACAGATCGTTTCGGGTAAAAACCGTGTTGAGCCGTTGAAATGTATGTTTTGTAGGAATTGAATAAAGCATCATTTATGATGATTTCAAACACCTACAGAGCACGAACATAGAGATGTGATCCCTCTGTAGTTTTCTACATTCCGTTTATCACCCTTTTTGTAGACAGGAAACATGTGAGAAAGTTTCCACTCGCCGGGAAATTTACTTTCGTTCAGTGACCGTGAGAACAGTTTAGCCAATGGTATAGCAAGCGAATTAGAGCAGTTTTTTAGAATTGACGATGGAATCCCATCCGGACCAGCAGTATATGAAATTTTCAGCTTTCTGAGGGCCGACAGGACGGTGTGTTCGTCAACAATAAATGCATTAAAATCTAAAGCATTACTTGGAGTGTATTGAATCACGGATGCTATTTGACCGGAAGTGGCAGGGATGTCGTTGAAGGTACTTTTAAAGTGCTTAGCAAATAGCTGACATTTACCCAGCTCGGAGCTAGCAAGGTTTTCGCCGAGTTGGACTGATATAGGCAAACCAACTTCTTTGCGCTTGGAATTCACAAACGACCAAAATCCTTTAGGGTTTCTACGAAGAGATGACTGCTTACGAATAACGTATCGACGATATAAGGAACGGTTGTAAACACGGTAGGCATTGCTAGCACGGTTGAACTGTTGCTTACTAAACTGTGAGTGACTCCGGCAGTGATGTCGCAATGTTTTTGCTATAACACGTTTAAGTCGACGCAAACGGCTGTTTGACCAGGCTGTTTCTCATGTTTGGTTGAAATTTGTTTCATTTGTATGAGAGCCCCCCTTTTTAGAGGGAGGGGGGCTTTGAACCACCATAAAAACATTTCTTGCCTTAAAAAACTCGTCCATTCCAAATTTGGTTCCATTTGCTTGATTATTTCTCGAGTTATGCAGAAATTTGGCTTCCATTTGTTTGAGAGCACCCTCTCCCCCCTTCCTCCTCATATGACGGAAGAGTCTCAAATCACCATAGAAACATTTCCCTCCTTCAAAAACTTCCACATGCGAAATTTGGTGCCATTTCTCTTATTAGTTCTCGAGTTATGCAAGGATTTGCGTTTCATTTGAATAGGTTTCCCCCCTTTCAGAAAGGGGAGGGATCCTAAATCAACATAGAACAATTTTTTGTCTTCAAAAACCACCACATACTAAATTTGGTTCCATTTGCTTGATTAGTTCTCGAGTCATGCAGAATATTGTATTTCATTTGAATCCGAGCCCTCCCCCCACCCTTTTAGGATGGGAAGGGGTCTCAAACCAACATAAAAACATTTTTTGTCTTAAAAAACCACCACATGCTAAATTTCGTTCCGTTTGCTTGATTAGTTCCCTAGTTATGCAGAATATTGTGTTTTATTTGTATGGGAGCCCCCCCTTCTATGACGGGAAGGGTTCTCAAGCTACCATAAAAACCTTTTTTGCCTTCAAAAACTCACACATGCTAAATTTGGTTTCTTTTGCTTGATTAGTTCTCGAGTTGTGTAGAAATTTGTGTTTCATTTGTATGGGTGCCCCCCTTTCCAGTGAAGGAAGGGGTCTCAAACCATCATAAGATTATTCTCCGGCCCCAAAAATCTCTGCTTAAAAAATTTCATGCCGATCGGTCCTTCCGCTCGCGAGTTAAATCGTGATAAAGGAAACCCCAACTCATTTTTATTTATATAGATTTTCAATTCAGGTTTAATTGCATTCTTTTTAAAATTCATTTAAAACGTAGAAACGCTATTTACTCACCTGTATACATGTCATTGTTTTATTTCCTCACTACCAATACTACTTCCCGAGCAAAGGTCTATACCAAATTGATAACAAGTTTTAATATCAGATTATCAGTCCTTGATAACAAAATACCTCATCGAGTTCATTTTGATAACTAATTTTGTGATATTAACAAATTTCTTGAGGTAATTTCAAATCATGTTATCACCATGATATCAAATTCATTCACTTAAATCTGTAGTAGTGCTTCTGGTGAGAAACTCATTTTCATATCCATCACATGCTGGTAATATTCAGCATTCGTCAGCATGTCGGTAGAATTTAGTAACGTTCGTCAAGAATCGTCCTTAAAAATTGATAACAGATGATAACAAAATTTGTCAATGTTGATGACTAAATTGGTTATGCGATAACAGGCGAGTTTAAAATGGTATCTGAGATAACAAAACTTGATAATTATTTGATATCAGTTTGTTATTTTACTTTGCTAGGGTTCTTTTACACTACTACGAAGCCGATGATAAGGCCAGGAATTACTAAGAAAAATTCCCTGAAAAATTCCACACTTCTAAACAAACAAAACAATCTAAACCTTCGGCATTCTCCCACACATTGACGATGCCACCACAAATAGAGCGTTTTCAATTGCTGGATTAAAGTTGCGCGAAATTGAATTGGATAATGAACTTCTACGACCGCACGCGGTTCTTCTCAAGTCCCCTCTCCAGGCAGCGCCGGTTTTGTGGCACGGTTCGGCCGAGGTTGAATGGAAAAGTGAGAGAGAGGTCATATCTCGTGTCAAAAATTACGCCTTCCACAACCGTACCGTTCTCAGACTGACCGACGGCCAACAACGATGACATCCAACTGAAAGGCATTCATAATTGAATCAATTTTACGAGGCGCGCGATAGAAATGACATTTCTCACTTGAATGGGATGTTTTGAATAAATTGAGCTTTTGTGGAAAGACACCGAGAAGATCGTTCGTCCGTTTCAGCTTCCACTGCTGGGGGGGATATTTGTGTAACGCCGAGGAGTCCCAACTGTTGGCTGTTGGATGATGGCTTGATTCCGAACAATTGAAATCAATTACATGGTTGCTTGTAAATTGTCCAAGTGGATAATAAATCTTGAGCAAGGAGGCATCGATCACGGTTGGATTCAAAACAAGCGAGAGTTGATGAATGGTTGCTGTGATTTATTGTGTAAAGCGAAGCTGAGGTTGTTTCTCGGTTTTGATATAGTTGTTTTTTTTTCATTTTCTGTTTAGTAGGCACAATAGCAATTACAGCATTACGGCGCCGAGAAGTGGAAACTTGTATGATAATTATGAAAAAAAAAACAATATAAATTAAAAAATTGATTACACTAACTCAAAACAGTTTCGATTACAATAGCATGGTTATCAAAGTTTAGTCTTTCTATACAATAATTTTGGCTGTGTTTATGAAGCTTTTAATGACAGTCTAAATCTTGGTGTTTTTAGTGCTAAGAATATCTTTAATACAGGCCTGTTGAAGTGGCGGACTTGTTCCGTCGCTACAACCTACCCCGCAGTGGGATGTTAGGCAAAGATTGACGTCCATGGTTCGAGTACCATTGGATACATGCCCTTTCGCTCAATTTTCAAGAAACATCTGTTAATTTTCCTACCTGCCGCACTCTGACGGACCTTTCAACACTTTCTCTTCACATCTTTCATTCTAGCCAAAAACATTGTTGTTCACTCTTGGTGCCGCATGGTGATGAGCGAACATCTCCTTCTACATCATAATCGTTACTCCTCGCACGGAGAATACATAACATAACAATTAATGTATTTCAATTGCAGTTTATTTGATAGAATCGATCAGAACTCTGTGTAACACAAAAAGGTTTTCAGCATTACAAAAGCCAGAAACGAGCATACTCAACCTTTGCCTATTTTTATCCCAATCGAAGTGCTTGGATAGATCAAAGTTCGCTGTGGAGGTCGATAATGTTTGGCTAGATTGAATTGAAACAGTTATTTCAAGACGGTCGCTTCCAGAGGGATCCTCCACAACTTTCCCTGAGCAATTCAAGGCTAATGAGGACGAGCATAGAGACAAATCTAATCTGCTGCATTGTTGATCGGGGCGTGCTATTCTAGTTATCTCACCGGTATTCAAAATCACAAGATCGAACTCGTCAGTCAATTCGTAGGGTAGGGAACGGCTTGATCAAGGGTGACTGTGTTGATCAGTTGTTAGGAGAAAGGTCTAAAACTCCTACATTTTCAAAATTATTTCACTTTTAACGATCCAAACATAAGCCCTACCTATCGGGCTAATGATTTGATTTATAACTCATGATTGATTACCAATTTATTTCTGTCCTTTTGAAGATTTAAAATACGTCATCAAGAAATCCATCAGATTCCTACCTGCTGGCGAAGTTCACTCAAATTTGCCTTTGTGTATTTTGCATTTGTTCGCGTGCACCGGAGGGAATGTCTTCATCAGCTCCTTCTCACGTATGTGCTTGTTGCCAGAATGTGATGTAGAGCATTGAGTGAAATTTATTTCATATATAGATGATCTGAAATCACTATTTATTTCATGTTTCTTCCAGTCATTTGAGGTTGATCTTTGCTTATGATTATATTGTCCATCATCTGGCACTATCATAAGCAATGAAAAATATATTTTTTGGAGCTGTGCAATAGTACCCCACGATAAATAATGCTTCGCTGTTGAGCAGCAGCTATGGCATCACTGTTGCTTTTAGGACTTTAGGACTCTCACCCTAGTTTTTAAGAGAGTGCTTGGATAAAGCGCACCGGTATTGTAACGTGAAGCCTGCTGTCTCTTACATTTGTTTGTTTTTAAACGAAGCATCCCGTTTGTTGTCACAAACACTTAGTCTAACATTTTCGTGAGAGTAAATGAAATAAGAAATACACAGTGCCAATCTAAAGATCAATGACAAACTAAAAGTTTAGTCATGTACATCTTTCTCGTAACGTGCTAAAGGGTGTCCACGATGAAATTGCCACACTATGAAATTGCTCTAACTTTTTAACCGTTAGGTAGAATTTAATGAAAATTTGGGTGGATTTAGTTCATAGTGCATTATTTACATCCTGCAAGTTTTAAAGTCCTGTGATCAAAACTCACGGAAATGGAGTCGAAAGAACAGCTCGTGCGTGATAAAATCTTGCGCATTCATCACGAGAACAAGGATCTCTCGCATCGTTCCATGGCTAAAACGTTGGGAATCGCGAATTCCACGGTGTCGCGAGTGATTAAGCGGTTCGAGGAACGGTTGACCACCGATCGGAAGCCCAGAAGTGAAGGAAAGAGTATTCCGTACAACACCAAAAATCACAACCGCGTAGTTGGGGCCTTCAACCGAAATCCGAACGCCTCCGTTCGGGATGTGGCTAAGAAGCTGCACCTAAGCCGAAGTTTTGTCCAGAAGGCCAAAACTAAGGCTGGGCTTCGAACGTTCAAGGTATAAAAGGCCCCTAATCGCGACGAGAAGCAGAACAAGTCCGCCAAAACCCGTGCCAGGAAGTTGTACCTCAACATGCTGACGAAAGTTGAATGCTGCATCATGGACGACGAAACTTATGTGAAGGCCGACTTCAAACAGATCCTCGGCAACCTGTTTTTCACGGCCAAGGATAAGTTCAGCGTTCCGGAGCATGTCCGCACTCAGAAGATGTCCAAATTTGCGAAGAAATTCCTGGTTTGGCAAGCCATCTGCACGTGCGGGAAGCGGAGTGCACCTTCCGTGACCCAGGACACGATGAACGGACAGGTGTACATAGAAGAGTGCCTCCAGAAGCGGTCGCTTCCTTTCCTGAAGGCCCACAACGTCCCAACAATCTTCTGGCCGGATTTGGCCTCATGCCACTACTCCAAGGACGTGCTGAAGTGGTATGCGGACAATAAGGTCAATTTCGTGCCGAAAATGTTCAACCCTTCCAACACTCCGGAGCTCCGCCCCATCGAGAAGTACTGGGCGATTATGAAGCAGCACCTTCTTAAACGACCTAAGGTAGTGAAGACAGTCGAGGAACTGAAGAAAGTATGGGTTTAAATGCAAAAAACGGTTGATTCACAGGTTGTGCAGAATATTATGGCCGGGGTTAAGGCCAAGGTGCGGGCATGTGCGTATGGACTGTAAATAAAATACGAGTAAAATGGTAAAATGAAGTTTAATAGTTATTTCTCAATCCCTGAAAATTTGATGGCAATCGGATGAAAACTCGAATTTTGCGAATCAATTTTGTGTGTGGCAATTTCATCGTGCACACCCTTTAGTTGACGAGTTTCTTATCATAGCGGTCGACATGTTTTGATTGATTGTTTTCGATTGTGGATGGGTAAAACGAAGGAGCGGGTTGAAGAAATTGACGTTTGCCGCAAATCGTGAACTGGCCTATTTCATTTCGCCTTCCGGCACATTCACGGAATCGCACTCATACAATATGGTTAGTTTATTTACAGATTGCGGAGCTGAAGAAAACATTTTTTTAATTGGAAAGCCATCCGCATGCTTATAATAAGTAACTGCAATTAACTGAACTTTATTCCATGGCTATGCAATTTTCTGAGTCTACTGCTCGTTTCTGAAGGTATTTTCCGACAAATCAGAAGTAAGCAGAGCGATAAACGTCTAAGTATTGGCAGTTCTAATTATAGATTACTTATAGCTTCATCAAATGTCCCACGTGCTGAATAAACTGCTTAAAATCCGTCTCGTACCCTATATGGTTTTTGCTCTGCTATCATATAAAGGTTCACCCCAAGCACAGTCTTAGGAATTGAAATCCCCTAGTACCATCAAAGGTGATGGTAGAGAGTCTACGATATGGTTAAGGTCGTTGTATCTGAGGTTGACATTAGGAGGAATGTTGATTAACGTAACGGTTAACGCATGAGGTCTTAGTTTGACGGTCGCCGCGAATATTTCAATAAAAGAGGATTGTTCTATCTCAATCTGGTTGAATTCAATCCCATGTTTGAAAGCTAACAAGACTCCTCCGTAAGGCTGACCTTTGTCGCTTCTGATTATGTCAAACTGAGGTACATAGAAATTTTTGTCTTCTGTTCGCTTTGTCTCCGATATAGCTAATACTTGAACTTGATTAGGATTGATTAAGGATATGAGGTTAGCTATTTTAGGGAAAATACTGTGCGCGTTCCGCTGAAGCAGGCATATTTGATTAGGCGTAGCATTAGGCATAATTAGCAGTAGTGAACGCAAGGAGGGGCTCATTGGGATCTTCGTCCGGGAGGTCTGCGAGTGGAGAGTACGCGTTTTCAAGAGCCTCCGTTTTTCATCGGCGCTTGAAACCAACTCAGCGAATGAGAGTCTGGACTTTGCGGGTAATTTTCGGCGGGTCATACTCACGTGGTCTACGTATGAGGGGAAACTCTTTGGGGAAGGTCATTTTCTGCATAACATCGAATACACAGAGGCGAAACAAAAGTACATATTGATTCGTTATAAATCTCAGCGCACTTACCACATCATGCCTTATTATCGAACATCTTGGCTGAGTGGCCGAACCGTTTACAGTTTGAGCAAACCAAGACTTTCGGAACGTATAGCCAAACCGAACCAAACGCTTGATTGATTTCGAGGTAGTCGAGAGGAGCGGTTCCCTCGAACGTTATGCGAAATGAGTGACTTAGATCTAAATGATAATCTCTCCTCCTTTGCGAGAGGCGACCTGTTGAACAACGTCCAGAATATTCACCGAGGGAGGATTTGGGTTTGCCAATGCCATTTTCTAATATGTGTAAAACGCGCAACGCGGAGTCATCCATGACCCCGTCTAGTTATCTCTACTTCCTCACTCCGAATGTATACTCTGTAATGCTTGAAGAGCTTGTTCTTCACCATCGCATTAGCATCGTTACGTTTATCCATTTTAACTCTGTTGTGAGTTACGTTTGACTCACTTTCGTCAAAAGTGGAGTCATTCAAATTTCAGTAAATGTAACTGGGATTGACAAGTCGACCAATCGAAAACATCCATCTGATTTGAGTCGATGTTTTTGATTTGTCGTCTTGACAATACCAGGTACATTGACTCAAATTTGAACGAGTCCACTAATGACAAAAGTGAGTCAAAACCGACTCAAAAATTATTTAAAATGGCTGGCCGTGTACCACTTCGCGAATTTTCTTAAGAGTAACCTTGCGAATTTCTTGGGTAGATCGGTAATTCTTGTGAAGATCATTACAGATTGTCGTGGTATCCAACGGTTTTTCATTTTGACGGAAGAATATGATAAAGGGGAACTTGGCTGTGGCCGGGGTATGCTCTGGCTCTCGGCATTTTTCTGGAAAAGACAAATCAGAAGGGTCTTTAACATCAGAGTCCAAAAGCTGCAATGGCCGAGTGGCCACCTGATCTTTCACACTGAACAGTTTCAATAGGAAGCAAAACATGGTACTTATCCTGATAAAAGATCGTCCAACCGAGGAAAAATAGTAGGAATAGTAGGCCGAACTCACAACACTACTATCGACGACTGATTTACAAACACGCCCGTTCTCGACAGAATCTAAACATGGAATGTTGATATAATTTTGTGAGTGTGTATTTTTAAATTATATACACGCAAAAAAAATCCGCTGTAGAAACTACCATTTCAAGGGTTAAGCGCAAACAATGACGTCTATATAAGGTCTGGGACAACGCGCTGCTTGCTTGTATTTAAAGCAAAAATAATGTAAACATGGCTGAGCTGACGAGTGATGACGTAACAGTATTGAACTTTCTATTGACGGACATAGGTTTAGAAAAAAAAAATCGGTTCAAACGTTTATTATAAAGGCTGATTTGTGGAAATAATCATGATACAAATGCCATTTATTGAACAGAAGCATTTCTTCCCGATAACATGGATCATTTATAGTTAATTTAACTGAAGTAATTGATTTTTTTTCCACACAAACTTTCAAACGCTGAGACTTGACAATCGAGAGCCAATTTTCCATCATCGGTAGACTGGCATCGGTTGAAAAATTAAGTTTTATAGCGCATACAATAAACAATCACGGAGCGAGCGAATCAAAATAAACAGTATGACGTAGCACTTTGCGAGCTTTTGTGTAGCGTGCGCAAGGAGTGCAGTGGTATTAGTGTCATGAGCGAATTTTGCTCAATTCACTATTATTGTTGTGGCTACTGCGCCAGACCTTATATAGACGTCATTGAAGGGCAAACACCAAACGTAAATCTGAAATGCAGGTTGCAAATTGACTCACTACGTAAGAATGCCAGTTTCTTGCTATTTTATTTCACAGTCCAGTCAAGCAGATCCGACCTGAGTCAGTCCATATCACTGCGATTGAGTGGTGAGTAGATATCAATATGAGGTCTGTCAAATATACCACAAATGTTGAAGGCTTTACCATAAATGTAGTAGATTTTACTAGAATTTTATGGTAGTTTTGAAAATAGGCATAGTCGGGTAATATGGTAATATTGCAGGATTTTTTGCAGTTTGCTTAGTCGACCAACGGAGGTCTAAAAACCTTTTGTTCTGAAACCAGTTATCCTCCATTTATCATTACCATCTCTTCTCCACAAGATGGAAACAAACAGTTATTTCGAGTAAAAATGTATTTACGGAAATCTTCTTTCAGTTAAATTTCTAGGTTTATATGTTTAAACAAATCAACTCAAATGCCACTTACCCCACTATCAGTGGATGCACTGAATCCTCCATAATTAGGCTATCATCCAATTTAGTCAAACAAGTATCCAAAAAACAAACAACAAGTCAAAAAACTCTTCCTCTGGTGATGGCAAATCCTTTTGCCTGACGAAACAACAATTCACTTCGCCTCTTTTCCCGTTTTTTTACCTCTTCGTCACTTCCGATGCACTTGATTCAGTTGTTGTCGATTAGATTAACAGTGTTTCGCAAGCAATGATTTTCAACAATTTCACTAGAAATGATTCACTTTCGGGATTTCGTACAACTATTTGGGGTTTTTTTCGGTTCCACTTCTCCAAACTTCCGAAGAAAACGAAACACACACTCACGAGGTTTTACTTTTTTCGCTTTGCTACTCTCACTATTGAGCTACTTAATTCTTTGTTTACTAGTATTCTTCTACTGTTACGTTGTGTGTGTGTATTATTAATTTGAACGGTTGCGCCTTTTTTTTTCTTCAGTATTTTCTTCGGCTAAGGTTGTTTACTTATTAATGGTTACGATAGTATAAAAACAGATCCAAACACGATTTCCTCGTACTTTTTTTTTGGCACTTAGAAAACTGATTCAGCTGCTCGTCTTAAAATTCTCCAATATCTCCTTCTACTTCCGATTTTCACTCGTTTGTTTATGTTTATATTCTTCCATTCAGTTTGACAGCTGCCCAGTCGTGAAACATTTCATAGGCTACAAAAACAACAAAAACGGGTAAGAAGTTCACTAGGCGTCAATTTTTAATCTAGAGCACGTGTCGACAAAGAACATCCGGTATCGACGAGGAAGCGAAAAGTGTGGATGGTGGTGTTGGGAAGCAGAAATCTAAACAATTTCCAAAAAACAGGGTTCTTTGCTGTGGCCTGACGTGAGACAGCCGCTGTCAAGAATTGTTCACGGACCCGATCGAGGGCTTCACTGACGCTCCGGAGCTGCTGCCGAAGATGACGACTGGTGCAGCTCTGCAGACTGTTGTCGCGTATTCGGAAGAAGTCGTCGGCGCTGTTGGATGTGATCGGAGCTCCATTTCCGGTGTATCATGGTAGGGATCACTTATTCACTCGTTGTGCTACAACAATCGACCGGCTCATTAAGAGAAAGAGCTTGGGGCTAAGGTTTTTTTTTGCGGGAAGCTCAGGACGTGATTGGATGGTGAGTATATTTACAAATGACGTCAACGGACTACCGAAAGGGATCGGTATTTTGGGTTCGATTATCAGTTGCTACGAGGGAGTTAAGTTTACGTTATCAACGGAGTGGGTTCAGCTCATGGTCCTGAAATAAAAATAGAAAAATTTGATTAGAATTGATGGCGTACAGTTGGATCCAGGATCTTTCCGCACTTCAACGTAACGAAGCAAATCAGTAACGCAGGACAGAGAGCAAGAGAGAGCTTTATTATTTTATTCCTACAACCTGGTGGTAAATCAAACTAGGCATCGCCAATCATGTTACCCATTTTGTTCACTAACAAACTTTGACAGCGATATGTATTGTTTTGCAGAAGCCACGGTGAAAGCAATTAAATCATCCGTTGGATGGTATCTTTTAACTACCTCCTGCGTCTTCGTATCGATTGGAAACAGTATAGATACACGCCTTGCTGGACGAAGGAAAGAGCCCGGCGATCCTGCGCGACTGGAAAGTCCAGTAGAAACTGAAGCGTAAAACCGAGGGACTGTGACGAAATGTTTCCGAGCCTTGGGTCGGAAGATCGGTGAAACTGGACAAACCATATAAAAGTACCACCCAGTCGATGGACATTGTCATGCGGAAGCACAGATCCAGGTTGACCGTCTCGGATCAGCAGGCCACCACATACTGGCAGCCACTGGAGACAATGGTCAAGGAGGTGGGGGTGATGGACGATGCGGCATTTCTGGTCCTAGATTGACTGAGAACCGGATATTTCGACCTCTTTCGGATCAGTGTCCCAGAAGTTCCGGATGTATGTCTCACCTTGTGTTAATTCCTGCTTAACCAAAGCTACGAACGGATGCTGGGGTCATGTAGTAGACCCCAATGGATGCTGATTAAGAATCTCCCCACTGTCAAGTTACCCCTGAACCGGAAATGGTGGTCGAGGTCTTGTCCCAGTGGCGGTTTCAAGTTCCATCTCCACGACGGCTTTGATGGCGGGCAAGTAGGTCGAGCCCATCCTGACCTCGCTCGGTCTAGCGAGCCCTAGCGGTTCCCAGTATGGCTCCTGCTCGCCTTCAAGCGTGACAACAGGGACACTAGCCACTTCACGTGGTTATGGATAGAGCGAAGGTGAACTGCCGAAGTCCTAAGTGTACTCGCGCTGAATGCGTAACGCCACACCGAGAAGGCAAGTCAACGACCAGCGGGAAATGGCAAGGATAGTAGCAGCGGAATAGGCCAGGGAATCTGCCTGCAAGTACACGTAGGCGGAAGCGTGAGATCCCGCCTCACCTACCGTGGTGGCAGGGACATCGAAGCGTGCAAGGCAGTCGCCTGGTCAAAGAGGTGGCGAGCTGGTGTCTGACGGCCCCATGGGCCAGAGACCTGATGCGAGCGTGGTGTCGGGACTGGCAGATCCGTACTCACACCAGCGAAATGATCCTATGAGCTTAAGAAGGACACTACAAGGGCTAAAGTGCTTCAGCGTACAAAAACTGGCCGAACAAACCCGAGGAGTGGGAGTGGCAGGTACGTGCTCTAGCCACTTTAGTGACTTCCAATGTAAAAACTTGAACAGATCGCGGAGGCTAGTGAATTTCCACGGCCATCAAGGCCCAGTGTGGGGATCGAGGTTGCGCACAACAGCGATACGTGCTGCGAAAGGTTCACGTGAGACTCAAGTAGCAACAATACTACCGCCGAGTAGCCGCCGCAGACTCGGCCCTAAAAGTGGCAAAACTCAAAGTGGGATGGTCTGTTTACCCACTGAGTCTGCATCAGCCGCCCAAGGCGTGCTTTAAGTGCCTCAAGGAATATGGCCTCGGGCATATATCGTGGGAATGTAAATGCCCCAATAGGAGCGATCTATGCCAAAGGTTCGGAGGAAATTGTCACAAGGCCCGGAACTGCAAGGAGCATCCCAACGTGCTCTGGGAAACTAGACGACAATCACGTCACTGGAGGTTCCAAGTGCCCATCCTACAAGAGTAAAACAATCAGATAAACACAGTGCCGGTAACCCAATTGAATCTAAACCACTGTAAGGTGGCTTAGCAACTGCAATTGAGTCAGGAACGGATATCGCAATAGTATCCGACCCATACCGTATCCCTGCCGGTAACGGAAACTGGTTGCAGATAGGGGCAATAAGGCGGAACTATGGAAGACGGGCAAGTTCCCAGTCCAGAAGCTTGTGTCCATCTCAAACGAGGGCGTCGCGGTCGCAAAAGTGAACGGTGTGTTCATTTGTAGCTGTTACGCGCCACCGAGATGGTCGATTTACCAGTTCTCACAAATGGTCGATCGGACGACAATGAAGCTAACCTCAACGCCTGGGCGTTAGAGTTGGGCAGCCGCCTTACCAACCCAAGGGGCCAACTGTTGAACAACTGGAGAGTGGAGGATGGCTACAGCTATAGTGACCACCTGGTGGTTCGCTATAGCATCACCCACAGCGCTAGGCAGTGCGCAGAGCAAGGAGCGCCCATTACGCTCGTCCGCATATGGAGGACGTCGTACTTCGATAAAGAAGTGTTTAAAAAGGCGCTAGAGCGGGATCAGAGATTGACCGCTACCCAAGATCCCTGAGGTAATCAACTCGTAGCACTTCTTACACGAGTGTGCGACGCAACTATGCCCAGAAAGGTCCAACCTAGGGATGGAAGGTTGCCGATTTACTGGTGGACAGAGACGATTGCAGACCTCCGGAGAATCTGCCACCGAGCTAGAAAGAGGATGCACACAGCGCGGTCGAACTCTGAAAGAACGCAACACCGCGTGTCACTAGCCACCGCTAAGGATGCACTTAAGAAAGAGATAGAGGTCAGCAGACGAGCCTGCTCGAAAGCCAACGTGAACTCATGAGGTGATGCCTATCGGGTGGTGAAAGCCAAAACCACGGCACCAGGCAGGGAATAATTCCACCAAAGGTTGGTGGACCCACCGACTAATTCCGGAAATATCTGGATGGGTCGATCGGCGTCATGGGTAAGTTACCTTCCGCTTGACACAGATACTGTCAGGCCACGGCTGCTTCAGACAGTATTTGCAAAAGTACGAGTCCTCAGCGTTTCCCATATGCGCGGAACCGGACGAAACTGCAGAACATGCGGTTAGGACACGACCCCGGACAATCTTGTTCAGAGAATGTGTCAACAACAGGACACTTGCGACGCGGTAGAAACGGTGGCCTCCCAAATTGTCTTGGAGCTACATGGCGAAATGACCAGCGACAAGTCAGAGGGATCAACTAACTACTAAAGCCCTAAGTAGGTAGACGGCTGCTTAACGCACAATAGCCCCCTCTCCGAAGTAATACTGGTGGGTTTTTAGTTGGTCGAAGTGTTGGCGTCTTCATCCCCACACCCTGAGTTCTTCAAGAGTCGGTAAGATTTTCCGACCCGTAAAAAAAAATCAAATTCCCGAAGAAGGTTCTCCTTAAACTGATCATCAGTGAGAATGGGATGAACAGTACCAAAGGTCTGCCGGAAGGGATCGTCATCATCTGAAAGTACCATGTGAGGGAGGATATGATGCTTCGGATGAATCTGTTTTGTCATCTGTCCAAAATTTCGTGGGAAGAGGTACCGCCTGAACGTCACTGTGATACCGAAGAACGCGGTGGTCCAACCATAAACGCGTGATCTATTCCATCAATCATGTGGCCAAAACCCTAGGTAGCCTTGACAGAAAATGCGAAGAACGAGCTGGAGAATATCCCAACATCGCCTCATCCCAGATTTTTGCCGTAAGTCAGAGTGTGGAAGCATTAATATAGGAAACCGGTGGTGGCTCAGGTTGCAGATACGCTTGGATTCTCTTAGATTACGTATACGATGGCGGAATAGAAACCTCTATCCTGGTCATGGCACCAATATGTTGGGGCAGGTTCACGATTTCCGGTGAAATTTCTTTGGGCAAATACTAGCTCTATACTAGAGCTGCTGCTATGTCCCACTAGGCTTCACTTTTCCTTTATGAGAATAACTTTTAGATACTGAGGAATGCACTTTATTCGCACTTTAACTGGTTGAAATACAATTTGGGAGAATCTATTTGTATCTAATATTGGATTTGTAATGATTTTATTCTATAATTTAAAATAGAAAGCAATCTTATCATCGACTATGACTAGTTCAGATTTGAATTCTATCTCATACATTTATAACACTACTTCTACCATAGACTAACTCTAAGACCAGCATGTCCCATTCAAAAACGATTTTTTTCTTGGCTCAGGCAGTACTAGAATATCAGTCCCAAGCTCGGTCCCAAGTTTAAGATTGCGCCCCTAATAATGAACTCACACAAACACACTCTCAAATATTCTGTCAAAATACCACAGCAAATCAAAACAAAGGCGCAAATATGTATAACAAGGTGCTGGCTTCAAGGTGTACTTCGGACCAAGGGGTTCTACAACAGTGAACCAATTTCAAATCGCTAGTTGCATATTGATTGTTGCTTCTACTATCTTGTGCTAAATTGCAGTACTAGATCAGGTAAGTCAGCTAAGTTGAAGTACTAAATTCAGCACGAATCTAAAGAGACATACTGAGAATTAATTGAGAATCAAAAGTGGATTCTGGAGAACAAAGACGGATACATACCGATCGACAACGAAATCTAAGGAATGTTTCAAAAATAAGCTATCCACGTACATTTCCGTTGTATGCGTGTATTAGTGATGTGTTCATCGTAAACTGGATCAGAATGGGGTTGCTCTAATTCGGAACAAGAACAAATCAATGTCGAAACGTGATTTGGCCAATAAAGCGGTAACCAGCGTCAGGATGATTGAACGTATTCAAGAAACGGAACAATCTAAAGGCCTACAAGAAGCAGAAAATCGCCAAACAATGTGCAGAACAAAACCAATAAGAGCCTGGAAATTGTATTCGCGAGTTGTGCAGTGACCGGATGCATGAATTTTGATGGACGTCGAGACCTAGGTCAAAGAGGACTCAGAAACCCTTCTAGGTCCACAATATTACCCTGCCGTTGTAGAGAAGGATGTAAGCGATGGAGACAGGTTGATTTAAATGGAGAAGTTTGGCCAAAAAGTGCTGGTATGGCAATCAATATGTTGCAGCGGTATGTAGCCTATCATTTTTTACACTGCCGGAGCAATCAATGCGGAAATCTATCAATCTGAGTGTCTGAAGAAGAGGTTGCAGTCTTTATTCCTTGACTGTTTTGGTCGGATTTAGCGTCGGCGCATTACGCCAAAGCAACTCTCAATTAGCTCACGGAAAAGGGTATACGTAGATGTCGTTTAGAAAGACATCAATCCATCAAATTTCTCTTAACTCCAGCCCATTGAACGCTATTGGTAAAGGGGGTCTTCAAAAAGACTGGTAAAGCTGCTGAAAGTATGCAGGAATTCAAACAAAAATGGGCAAGGCGTCCAAAAAAATATGAACAACGCTTGTCCGTAACTTGATGAAAAGTGTTTGATCAAAAAACCAATGAAAATTTCTGGATGTTTAGTTATTGGACACTGTTGAGTTTCTTCCAAAAATCCACAAGTATCCGAAAGGCAGCCTTGTCAAAGCGAGTCACCCAGCTGTAAGGGTAAAAGTCCAAGGCTTCTTCAGCCTACGCGCCTGTCCAGCTGAATAATAAATACTGTTCCCCGCAAGCTACACCTAAGATAACATCCCCATCACGGGGATAGGAACCTTAGGCCAACCACCTACTGCCTCCGAAGTTAAATTGTTACAAAAACCAACAATGAAAGATTATGGACTGATTTTACGGCATCGATTTTTGGCACGACACTCGCCACCTTCTCCCCGGCACCGTAGGAGTTGGTATTCCTAGCTGAGCACGACGCGCAGCTGCAATCCAGACTGCGCTCATCAATTTGGCACCAA
The DNA here is from genome assembly GCA_034211315.2 of Aedes japonicus. Classification (NCBI taxonomy): domain Eukaryota; kingdom Metazoa; phylum Arthropoda; class Insecta; order Diptera; family Culicidae; genus Aedes; species Aedes japonicus. The sequence continues at coordinate 947,563 of JASCZW010000012.1, read as the reverse complement.
TTAATTAGAGAATAATCTTGGCCAGATTTAGTACACGGGTTCGGAACCTTACGATAATCCACTGTTATGCGCCAACCGATACTGCCGAGCTACAGGACAAGGAGAACTTTTACATTCTACTTAATGCCCTCGTAGATAAAGTTTCGAAAGGTGATATCAAGATCTACACTGGCGACTTCAATGCGGAGATCGACTCCAACAACACGAACTTTGAGTAGTCTTAAATGGAACATACAGAAAATCAAATCGACCAGATCTGCATCAGCCGAACATAGAGATGGAGCTATCGAAATAAACGCAGTGGTGATTGGTGAGATCCGCCTGCGTATTGCATGGATTCGGCGACGGGATGAGAGGCTCGGACGGCGATTCAACACACGTCGACTAGAAGATCCAGCTGTGAAAAGTTCGTTCGTTAAAGAACTTCAGACTCAAGAAGCAGATGTTCCGGAAGGTGGCAACGTGGAAGAACAATGGATGGCCATCAAAAATGCCTTTATCGAGACAAGTGTAAGCTGGGTGAGCTGGGCACCCAGCGAGAAGAGTAAATCTCCGATGAAGCCTGGAGGATGATTGAGAAGCGTAGAGAAGTCAAAGCTGCGATAGAGTGGGCAAAAACCAGAGTCCCATCAACGGTACTCGGCTTTAGGGAAGGTAGTAAAACGCTGCTGCCGACGGGACAAGCGAGCGTGGGTGAACTCCCTGGCCGACGAAGGGGACAAGGATGAATCCGATGATTCCTGTGAAAGATGCGATTGGGCACTTATTCACCGACCCAACTGACCAGTTGAACCGTTGGTTTGAGCACTTCGAACAACTTCTGCAAGTTACGACGTCCAACCAACCATCAACATCTCGGCATGATCAGCCACAGATGAGGCGCATCACTCGCGTCAACTCCGAGGCCCCATCATTGCAGGAGATCGAAGCAGCTATCCGAAGTATGAAACCCAACCCAGCAGAGATGCTCAAAGCTGACCCCATGCTATCCGCACAAATTTTGCATCAATTATTCTGTATTATCTGGGTCACCGCGTCATTTTCGGTCGATTGGATGTAGGACGTCTTAGTAAAGGTCCCTAAGAAGGGGGATCTAACTGTGTGCGACAATTGGCGGGGCATCATGTTACTGTGTATTGTTCTCAAAGTGTTGCGCAAAGTTATTCTAAACCGGATTCAGGAGAAGATCGACGCGACTCTCCGGTGGCAGCAGGCGGAATTCCGTGCCAGACCATATTTTCACACTCCGAATAATTCTGGAGCAGGTCAATGAATTTCAAGAGTCCCTCTTTTTGGTATTCATTAACGGTGAAAAAGCTATCAACAGACTCAACCACGAAAATTTGTGGGGTGCCCTGAGACGCAAAGGAGTCGGATAAAATCATCAACCTCATCGAAGCGCAGTACGAGGCTTTCACATGCAGAGTCTTGCATAACGGAGCCTTGTCCGAACCCAAACAGGTAGTCACCGGTGTGAGGCAAGGATGCATATTATCACCGCTACTGTTCCTCATCGTAATTGACGAGATCATGAGAGACCTCTTCACATTGGTGCACGAATCAAGAATGCTAGAGCTGCTTTTGTGAGTTTAAAAAATATATGGAGGACAATTCAGATAAATCACCGCACCAAAATCCGAATTTTCAACTCAAACGTGAAATTTGTGCTGTTAGACGCCGGTAAGACGTGGTGCGTATCAGCGGAGAATATTGAAAAGCTGCAAGTCTTCATCAACCGATCGCTACGGTATGTTATTCGTGTCTGGTGGCCTCACAATTGGATCTCAAATGCTGAGCTCCATCGTCGATTGGATTGGAACGCAGCAGGAATTGTGGCGTCGGAACGTCAATAAGGAAATAAAGGAAGTCGATCGATATCTGATCTGGGCCCCGGTCAAGGCTAAAACGAGCAGCCACCCAGGATGGAAGTCTTTCACGTCGGCCCTATGCAACCCTAGGTATGGGCAGGAGACATAAGTAAATAAGTAACTCAGCAACGGTAGAATTATTTTGTCTTCCTTGGATTCCATGGCTTACTTGACTTCCTCAATACATAGTATGTCATATTTTGCCTCTCTTTACTGTAATTGTTGAAAACAGCATGTATCGATGAAAAAAAAATGCTTGTATCTTTTCATATTTAAAGGCTTGAGTACTGCCATCATCCAAAAGTTTGTGTGTTTTAGGGAAAGAAAAAACTTTCTTCACCATAGAAGGCCGCGGAAAAATCATAGAGAAAAGTTTCAACTGGAAAGTTCACTGAAGACTGTATTTTTACCGAAAACCACAGTTCCTTGATTTATGCCCACCTAGTAATTATTAATAACCCCCATATATTAAGACATAAAAATGTTAGGTAAGACATGTACCATCATGTCACGGAATTGTATTTTCAAAATGTTTGCGCCATTTTGAGATAAAAGCCTTGGGAAATGGTATATTTTGAACAACAAAACACTTGCTTCATATCAATTTAAGAGATAACGTATTGCTGTCTTCTAAAAATTTGTGTGGTCAAAAACTTTTTAGAACATAGTGGACCGCGGAAAAATAAAAGAAAAAAATTAGAGCTTAAAAACTCATTTGAACGGGGGTCCCATAAAAAGTGCTTCAGATCTTAATTAAAAATACAAAAAAAGCAAGTTTGTGAATACAAAAAAGCAAAGTTTATGGAAATTGTGAGTTCTACAATTTTGTACTATATGTCAAAAGCCTAGAACGCACTCAAAAAACATTAAAAAAGTAAATCGTGCCCTGATGAACGCAGTTTACGAACGACCCACTTTTCAGATGCCCCTGCGAAAACTTCTTTGAAGATATCAATTTGATTACACGTCATATAAGTGCACTTTTTATTTTATTCCTGAAAATCGACCTTTCGGACCAATGCACAGTGGTCCAGAATGCGAATTAAGCTGGAAAGATACATTTTCAAGTTTGAAGTGATGTTACAAAGTTGTATTCTATAAAGTTGTTTCTACTAGAAAGCCGCTTATTTTGGTGTGAATGAATAGTAGGGTGGTCATAATTTTTAGAGAAATCGAAAATCTAAATTTTATTTGCAATATTTTGTTTTTATTTCAATGTGCACTGCATAAGGCTCTTCCTTTTTCCAGGCTGGATTTGGGTTCCACCCACTACACCAATTCGTGAAAAAAGACATCAATCCGCCCAATCAATCCGTCCGGATTTTTAGCCAATTGAAAGGTATAGGGCAATTGTCAAGTAGCGCTTTCAGAATGAGGATACAGTGTCCCAAAACATGCAGGAGTTTCAGCAAAACAGTACAGCAGTCACAAAAGCAATTGTGAAGAATTTAATAATGAATTTCAAGTGGAAAGTGTGAGCGTTTTACAAAAACTGGTTTTACAAATTTCTGAAAATAGCGCTCGGGCGCTCACCTTTCAAAAACTTTTTTATTACCACAGCACGAAACTCCTTCATCGCTGGTAAAAGACAAACATCGAATGAAAACCATCGGACATAACCTAAAAGCGTTTCTATAAACATAGTGCAAAACTACACCAACATTTATGTGAAGCATATTGAGTAGTTGTACGACACCAATACAAGGAAAAAGTGTATGAGTATATATTAAACACAGTGTATGTAGCATTTTTGTCTATTATGATATCTCAATTTGTTGTGTTCAAAACATACCTAATATCGAATAACATACTGCGGGGAAAGGGAGGGACCATCCGGGCACCGAAGTGAAACGATTTGGATAGAGAGCATGGGACTGCCTCTTCCCTATTGTTGACATTTCGCGAAACAAGGGCGGACTCTTCGGCCCCATCTATTGGGTTTATTCTGTCAATCGAGGGCTCGATTCTAGTACTGTGAGTGTGAACTTGCTTTTGGAAGGAGATTCTCTTCCCTATATTCGCGAGTTTCGCGTTAGTGTCTCTGCCTACGGCCTGCCCGAACGTTTTTGGCCCTTCATACAGGAGCTTAATGATCACAAACGACAATAGAATCCTGATCAAATTGTTGTTCAGATTATTCCACTGCTATGGAAAGTTAAATTGCTACAATAAAAGGTAGTATTACATATTAATCATCATCGTTACCAAAACTTAGATTTTGATTTATTCAAACAGTGAATGCAATTAAAGGTTATTTTTCTACATTAAATCGAAAACCTTAAAGTGAAAATAAGGTTCTTTTATTCGAAAATAAATGTTGCCAACTACTTTTCGATACATTCTTTACAATTTGATTATAGATTCTTAGGGAGTTTGCAAAGCTTTAAACAAAATCCACGAAATTTTCAGAATCTTTATGAAAATCCAAAAACTTTTGGATTAAAAATAAAAACAACTACTTTCAAATACTTCTTCGTTCATCATCACAAAGATTTCCGAATGGTGGAGATAGTTCATCGAATCTTCCGGTCAAGTTCTAAGCGATTTGAACTAAACAACAATGAAGCACTAGGTGGCAATCCACCGATTGCCTGTCGATCTATTAAATTTGAAAGAGGTCTGCATTGAGTAATCTCAAATCAGAATATCACAAAACAATGCTATTGCCCTTATATAAAAAAAAACAATGATATTGATTAAGCGGGCTTGAGAAATGAAAATCATCAAAACCGATGAGCTTGGAAATCAATAGAATATCAGCAGAGGAAAAATCCTCGTGAAACAGATTTGTCGATTTGCACTAAGTTAATTATTATGAAATAATAACCGCTAGGTGGACATCAGAAAACATTCAAAGCAACTTCAAAATCTGAAAAAAAAAAAAAAAAAAGTGTAGCATCTTGTATCGTGCTTTCTTCTTCTAAAGAAAAGAAAAAACCCCACTAGCCCTAATTTACACCCATTAGATAATCCTCCTACGAAGCCATTTCTGGAAATGTCCTCGTTTCCCGTTTCGATTCAGCAGTCCCGCCATCGCACGATTCCGCGAAAACAAAAGACAACCTCGCTCTACTTTCACACAAACCTCAAAACAGGATGGGTGGATCAGGATCAGTTATCCTCAGTCAGCGGAGTCCTGCCCGTTCCCACACAGCAGCGTTGACATTTCCCATCACAACACAACACCACTACACCCATCAGCTGTGGAGGCTGAAAAGCGAGAGATTTCCTTTGCTGATTCACACGGCCACACTCCTACACATTGCCATTGGCGCTCTCTCGGCTTTCGTCCTGACTTTTGCATGCGCTCGGAGAATCAGCGGGACGTCGTCGTCTTCCTTCTTGCTTTCAATGTGTTCGGAGGGCGTCACCACACATGTATGCTTCACTTTTCTTTTTGTTGTTGGCTCAGGCACGAAAAATTGGGAAAATATTTAGAATTTTTCCAAAAAACGAATGCTTAAACCGTTCACTTTCTTCTGTAGCACTACTGATTTCCAGATATTGAAATTCACGTAACTTGTAAAAATCAAAGTCTTCTGCTGACACCGTTGGAACTACAATGCGTTTAAACTTCTTTGACAAGGGTCTGTTTCAATAGAGGCCACGGCCCCACAAAGTGTCCCACTGCACACACGGGTGGCAACGATTTTCACAACGACGATGATGATGATGTGCGATGGCACCGGGAGGCAGATAAGTTACAGCGTATTCCCTAGTCGAAGAAGTTGGTTCCACAATTCAGCAGGATCCCCGAGAAGATGCTCAGGGTAGCTCAGCATAGGGAAGAATGAAGTACGGTAGATTTTCGGGAGAGCCGTGTCGTCGCCGAGTCGTCTGCTGCTACACTGCTGTCAAACTGCTTGCCAACGTGCAGTTCGAGCGGGTCTGGCAGCCGATGCTCTGCTCCCCAGAAACCTGCCTCACTGCTCCACCTAGCTAGAAAGATGATTATGAGACTCTCAGTTCTGCAGATTAGTATCGCAGTAGACTCGATGGAAGCTCCAACACACAGAGAGACCGAGCTTTGCTGAGAGGCAGGAAGCTGTTTGGGAGCAGGTAGGTGGGTGGTCAGGGAGGGGGGACGGACGATGAGTAAAGTAGATACTTATGTACGTGTTTTGTCAAAGAGTACGTTTTTGTGTCTGAATAGGGCGCGAAGGGAAGTTGATTCTTTCGTTTCAGATGTCATATTATCGCGTTCGCGTTTATTACGGAGTTGTTCTTGCACGAGCCATGATAGAGTTACAAAGGCACGGGAGGGGCGAAAATGTCGGATGTGGAATGAGGCTATTTTCTATCAATTCTGGTGAAGACATTGGTTAGAAGTGTGGGCAGAGCAGTGGTTTGGATACGATTGAAATTTAATTTTGTATTCTGTAGTTAAAGACTAACACGATCATGACAGAAACTTCAATTAGAGTCGCTTGATTTAACTGTTTAGATTTTTTTTTATCTTTTTATTATTATTTTTTTATTTTAGAAACAGTTCATTCATATTTTCGTTTAATATATTAGTATTTTGGTTTCGGTTCGTTTTAGTTCGTTTTTTTTTTGCCGCATTTTTATACAGAGCAGTAGGCGATGCGCTCATGAGGATCATTATTTTTGGAAGATGGATTGCTTTTAGGATGGTGATAATCGATGGAAATTTTTATCGCTTTTAATAGTTTAACTGTTACTTCCTGAATGGGTAGTAAAGTATTTTTTATATAACTAGTAACCTAACGTCCGTGCTCCATCACAATATTTTCTATTGTGATGTGGCCAACTCAATGGATAAATTGAACTGAAGGTGAGTTTGAAAGAAGAGGAACTTTTAGTTGAGCAAACGTACCCACTGGTTGACGCTAAATATTGGCCAACGTTCTTTTGCACACATGATTGAGGATTTGTTAAGCGACACAAATTTCCAAATCCAAAGTTCGGATGCCGTATTGCATCGGTACCCGGACTTTTTTTTAATGAATCTGGACACTCTTCAAGTCAAAAGCTAGCATGCAGTTGTAAGCTTGTAAAGTTGTCATAATAGCGTATTAGCGATAAATCTGAGGTGTTGATTCATCGACTAAGTTCCTCAGATATAGCGCGAATGAGCTTCAGCTTAATAAACAACTGAGTATTGTAGTCGTTTATTCAATGAAATGTTCGCACTACTCTCATTCAATTCTCATTTCAGCCAATGGTGTCCAGCATATAGTTGCAATCAACCATCGACAACCCGCAACAATCTTTTCATAGAAATGGCTATGCTTTTCGAACATCCGGGGCATTGCAGAATTCTACTTATATCTTTGTTCTTGATTTTGTTTCTTTTCAGTCAACAAATAATTTATTTCCACCAAATTTTGAAGACAATATCTAATATCTCTCAATTTTTCATAACTTTTTAAATAGTGGTGCTTCGATTGAGCATGGAGATGAATTGGTGTACCAGAGGCTTGAAGGATGTGGAGCAAGACAGGTAATTGTTACACATTGTATCTATATGTCCTTTTTTAATAGGTTTGCGTCGACCATCAGTTGAATCGGTTGAATCGGTTGTGTCGATACGTTGTTCCGTAATATTTTGTTATCGGGCGTAGCGTTTTGTCTATTGTTTCGGTTGCCTATTGTTCGTTGCGCGAGTGATCGAGTGAGCATGAGAAGTCGTGGTTCGCCGGGTAAGATGGGTCGGTGGAGAGGTACATAATTAATTGTGATCCAAATTATTCGTTCGCCATGCTCGTCGGGCCACCCTATCTTGGAACAAATAAACCACTGTCCCATTTTGTAAGTGACTCCAGCGGCATCCGTACTGTTGGTGTAGATCGGTCCAAGTTGGCTCTCAGGCGTTGAGATGAATTGCCTTGTTTTCCTAATGAAATACCACTATCACACTCTGTGAGTGGCCCCAATAGCATCCTTACTGTTGGTTTAAACCGGTCAAAATCGGCTTTTCAGCATTATTTAAAATCACTTTGTTTTCCCAATCAAAAACCACAATCACACTTTGTGAGTGGCCCCAATAGCATCCTTACTGTTGGTTTAAATCGGTTCAAATCGGAAATCGCTCCTAATTTTCAAATATTTAACTTGACAGCTTATCGTTAACCAAAACGAACCCTGCTGCTACCCAATCCTGTTATCCAAAATCCCAGTGATTTCTCGTGGAAGTGCAGTGGATTCCGCGGCTTCCAATAAAGCGAGTATCACGTCAACATATTCCTACCCTTTCCTTACTTGACCTGCATTTGAGACCTTTGGGATCACCAGTTTGTACACATTGAAGATGTATGTTAGTCCCAAGCATCATCTGTTGGTTCTCTGTGTAATTACAGCTGATCTGGCAACAACGAAGTAGCAACCTCGGGCGGTCAATCATGCTCATGCTCATGCTCATTATTACTTTAACTGTTACTGTTAGATATGTTTAGATCCAAATCATTGATAATCGATTTAGTGTAGCAAAAAACATGATATCATTGATCACTTCTTCAACTGAAACAGGATGGACAGCTGTTAATTCTCAATAAGTTTTCCATAAGTATTCGAAATAAGAGTGATAGAAGGAGCCACATAAGCCTGCAATTTTCGAAATGTATTATTCCTATCCCAAATTTATGTTGAACAATAAAATATACATACAATATACAAAATATAGCAGATAGTTTTTTGAACGTAGACTACGTCTTACAGCAAGAGAAGGGTCAAGTGAAAATCTGAAAATAGAAACCGTTACGTAATATTGTCACAAATAAAATGTTAATAACTCAATAAATAGATTCGATATCTATAAGAAATGCATCGAAAACAAACCATCCACGTACACGGTGTTCAATAAGTTCGAATACAAGTTTTCATCATTGCGTAGGTATGCGCCATGTACATATTCTGCATTGGTATTGGTGTCAGCTTTAGCTTCATTCATACGCTACCGAATGTGCGCGGTGTTGACATTCTGTTAGTTGTTGTTCGTTTGTTACGCGCGATGAAAGAGTATCGGGACTTCGTAATTAAGCGTTTTTTGAACGGTGAGCGACCCGGCGATATATTCCGGCTGCTGAAATCGCATGGGGTCAAGCGGAACTTTGTCTACACGACCATCAGGCGATACCGGGAGACGTCCTCGACCAATGACCGTGCGAGATCCGGTCGGCCGCGTTCAGCGAGGACGCCACAGGTCATCAAGATCGTGAGGGAGCGAATTCGGCGCAAAAAGAACCGCTCAATCCGGAAAACGGCTGCAGATCTCAACGTTTCCATTGGAACCGCTCACACCATACTCACCAAGGACCTTGGTTTCAGGCCTTACAAAAAACGTAAGGTCCATGGCGTTTCCGGAGGCTACCAGCAAAAAGCGGTTGGATCGAGCTAAGAGGATCCTCTCTCGGCACGCTGGTCAGGAGTTTGTTTTTCGGACGAGAAACTGTTCGTGCTGCAGCAGCCGCACGATGTGCAAAATGACCGGGTGTGGGCGCCATCGAGGGACAGCATTCCTGAATCCAATATAAACATCCCTCGGTTCCAAAGTGCCGCGTCGGTGATGGTTTGGGGGGCAGTATGCAAACGTGGTAAGCTACCCTTGGTGTTTATTGAAAAAACGTCAAAATCAACGCGGCGTACAAAACTGGTTTGGAAGGTTGTTGCCCATTCCGAAGCCTCTACGGCGATGAGCACTACGTGTTCAGCAGGACGGTGCACCAGCCCATACGGCAATGTGGTTCAAGCCTGGTGTCGGGACAATTTAACCGACTTTCTGGACAAAACTTTGTGGCCTCCCAGCTCCCCGGACTTGAATCCTCTCGACTTTTTTGTTTGGTCCTATATGATGGCGAAGCTGAACGAATACAAGGTCAGCACTTTGGATCATTTCAAGACGGTAATTCTCAAAATCTGGGACGAAATGCCCATGCAGTCCGTGCGTGCCGCCTGCGACGCGTTCGAGAAACGTTTGAAGCTCGTTAAGGAGTACAAAGGGGGTCATTCCAAGAAGAAATGTTGTAAACGTTCCTTGTAAAGCATAGCTTTCAATAACATAAATCCAAAAATAAAAAACATGTTTTCATTTTTTAACAAATTTTGAAAGTGTATCCGAACTTATTGAACACCGTGTACATTTGCGTTGTTGGTTTTAATGACTTCATCGTAGCATGCTGTGCGTTTCCATTGCCATCTATCGTTTGTTTAATTGTTTGCACGGGTTAAATTCTTCGTTTTCAAAATGTCGTGCATTGGAAAAGACGTGAAAATTAAAGTTTTTTTGTTTAAACAAGGCTACGTGGCGAAACGCTCTGGTGTTCATTACGCGAGTGCAAAATTCATCATAACGAAGTTTGAGGGGCTTATTACGGTTGTCACCTTCACTATCACTTTCACTTCACGTACACATCACCTCACTTTTTTTATGCTATTACTGGTATCACCGTGTTCAAAAATGAACTTCGTGAGGTGGAAGTGATGATGAAGTGAAAATCGTAGTAGCCCTCAGAAAATCTACGGTTTGCGTCACTTTTTTCGGTGGCGTGATGGTTTCGTGGCAACCATAATAACACCGAATTCATTCGAATCGTCACCTTGGATGAACTCTTCCATATGTTTTCACTTGGGTGACATTCGTAATAAGGTTTTTTGTTTTCACTTCGTTTTCACCGTGAAGTGAAAGCCGTAATAAGCCCCTGAAGAACACTGTTAGCATGAACTGCTAGGAAGAACCGTGAAACGGGCTCAGCGGCACGAGATTAGTCAAAATGTAGTTTCTTTGCCTGTCAGGGAAAAGCCAGCTAACAAGTTCTGGCTCTATATGTCTCGCATTAGACCTGATGTGACAAATGAGGCAATTTCGTAAATTATGGTAAAAACTAATTTAGGAACTGGCAACGATCCTGAAAAGGGTTAAACTGGTGGCTAAAGGTACAGACACCAGCAACGTACCCTTCGTTACTTTCAAAATTGGTCTCGATCTAGCTTTGAAGAGTAATGCACTTGACCCCTTGACATGGCCAGAGGGTATAATGTTCTGGCAGTTTGAGGACAATAGCTCTCTCTGTTGCGAATCCAAGTCCATCACCAGTTGCACTCGCCGTAGCAACGAATTAATTCGGAATCATGTGGAATCATGTGGAATCCAGGATCTATCTCAGGCTAGTATGCACTTCCAAGTATCGTTCATTTGCCTGATTTCTTCTCACGTTACAGCTGCACTGCGACACGTAATGACAACTCTTCAACTTTGGTTCACTCAATTTTTGGATGTACCGACATCAGCTCTTTGGATGAATTTGACATCAATTCTTCGCTTCCTGAATTCCATTCGCTTCTTGTGTTGGTGTATCGACTAACTCACTCAGACATCGCCCATCTGGTCATCAAAGCACGCCGATAACGTAATGCACTTTACGAAGCATGATGGAATCCCTTAAGCCACTGGTCACAGTCGAGCAAAGTTGATCATCATCTGATTGTTGCCGCCATCCGTTCCTGTGTCGCTCAGCATAAACTCATCAGATGGCCAAACTTTCCAAACCTTCTTTCAAAGCAATTCCATTTAGCCAGATGGAATCTCATGAGCTTTCCAGCACAGTCATGCACCACCGCAATTTCCCGCCAACTTTACTCTCAGCAATCTTCGTTTGACCGTCGATCGCTGGGACGCATTGAATTTGGTACCATGGAATCCCTTGAGCCCCAGCCTCAGTTAAGTCATTCCTGCTAGTGGTCGTCAGTCGGCCCAGCCCTGTGTGCGGGTGTGGTGACAGGGTCTTCCAACCCACCATTCATGGCAAGTACGCTTTCTCTCCGAACAATTCAACCGCTGATGTAATTACCGTTAGGATTCGGTCACCTATTAAGCCACCTTGGAGCTACCCAGAACTGCGTCGGTTGAAACGTGAGTGAAACGCTAAACAGAGGTTACTTCGGAAGCAACGTTCCTTCACGCATACTGCCTTGTAAATGCTAGTCTGTAAAAATCACATGTTATGCGTGTACAATTTGGCTTGCGTAGAAATCCAAAAAGTTTTTGGAATTTTGTGAATTTCAAGAGAAAATGCTGTTCCATCCCGCCAAATGTATTTCTAGTCAAATAGAATCTAGAATAATCAGAAACTGTTTGCCAAGCATTTAACGTCTGTAATCTCCGCCTCTCAACAAGAAGCTAAAGTGGCAGCTTCTAGTTTTAACTGGTGATGTAGATGACCTGGACACCTTTTCCATCACTTTGGACTTGACCATTGCTGCTTCTAGGAAACTGAACACATCGTATTCGCCCGAACTCGATGGTGTACCGGCTGTTATCTTCGCTGTACTGCTTCCTTAGCGACTCCTCCTGGCCACATCTTCAACAAATCGTTTGAGCAGCAGCGGAGACGCTGAGTAGAAACAATCTTTTATGTTCCCCGTGTTCAAGAAAGGAGATAAAAGAAAGGTGAAGAACTACAGAGCTATTCGAAATAATCGTTAGTAATGTCATTCTTGGCTGTACCAAACAAAACATTTCCTACAACCAACATGGATTTATGGCAGGCCGCTCTGTAACGACGAACCTCCTGGACTTCACTAGTACGTGTATTACGCAGATTGAAGCTAAAACTCGAGTGGATGCCGTATATACGGACTTGAAGGTCGCTTTTGACGTCATTGATCACAGAATACTTCTGTGCAAACTATCCCGTCTAGGTGCATTAGAACGACTTGTGGTATGGCTGGAAAGCTTCTTGATGGGTCGGTTTCGAAGCGTAAAGCTTGATTCAGCTGTTTGAAATACGTTTATTTATAATTCAGGTGTACCACAAGGCAGTAAGCTGGCGCCTTTGCTATTTGCGTTGATCTTCAACGATGTTGCATTATTGTTAGGATGGAATTACGAACTCATATACGCAGATGACTTGATCTACTTGGTGGTGAGGTCTTTTGAGGACTGCTACCGGCCTTAGGAACATCTAAACATGTTTTCCACGTGGTGTAAGATGAATAAACTCGTGATAAGCATTACTAAATGTGTTGCGTCCCATCATTTTTAGCTACCAAATTGGTGGGAATGCCCTCGAACGCATTGACCAGGTCTGGTCGTTAATTTAATGAGCACCATCACCAAGAAAGCTTCACGACATCACCACATCATCACTAAAACCTCCCGTGATTTCACCGATCCTCTCTGACTCAAAACACTCTACTGTGCACTTGTTTGACCGGTTCTTGAAAATGCTGCGGTAATTTGGACTCCGTATCAAGTGCCATGTGACCTCAGAATTGAACGTGTTCAACGTAGATTCATACGCATTGCACTCAGAAGCCTACTCTGGCGTAATCCTCAAGATCCTCTTCCGTATCCCGAACGAATCCGGCTTCTAGGACTCGACACGCTGCACCATCGTCGAAATATTCAACAAGCTACCTTTATCGCAAAGATAGTGAACGGTGAAATCGACGCACCTGCACTTCTGTCTTGCATTGACTTTCGAGTGGGAAGACAACTTCGATCGTCATCTCTACTGTTGACCAGATACCATCGGAATTCTTATGGCTTTAAAGAGCCACTGACATCATGTGTTCGCACCTTTTCGTGAGGTTGACGGCCTCTTCGACTGGGGAGAATCTTCTAGATCTTCTAAATATAGAGTAACTGCGTCATGACTGCTACAATCTAGACAATTTAGACTACAATTTAGACTACAGTCAGATGAATTTAACAAAATAAAAATGAAATAAGAGGCAGAAAACCCAGATCTTCCAACCCTTAATCGGATTAGAAAGCCGTAGCTCTTATTTGAAACAGAAGAAAAACGCAGCAATAAGGACCCGGAAATTGTATTCGCGAGTTTTGCAGCGACCGAAAGCATGTATTTCAATGGACGACGAGACCTATGTCAAAGAGGATTCAAAAACCCTTCCAGGTCCACAATATTAAACTGCCGCCGTAGAGGAGGATCAGACCGAGCAGACAGGTCGATTCAAGTGGAAAAGTTAGGTCGAAAAGTGCGGTATGAAGTTTACAATTTTTTAAACAGCCGGAACAGTCAATGCGGAAATCAGTCGATCTGAGTGTCTGGAGAAGAGGTTGCTGCCTTTATATCAGAAGCATAGTCACTGGTTTGGTCGAATTCAGCGTCGGCGCATTACGCCAAACCCAACTCTCAACTGACACACAGAATTTCGTTGAGATTGACACCAATCCAACAAATTACCGTCGCTTCGGCCCATCAAACGCTTCTGGGTGATTGTGAAGAGGATCTTCAAAAAGACTGGTGAAGCAGCTGAGAATATGCAGGAGTTCAGAAAAAAATGGACTATGGCGTCCAAAAAAAGTGATGAAACACTTGCCCGGATCTTGATGAAAAGTGTTCGATCACAAATTCTCGGATTCATGAAAGAATAATATAAGGTTCATCCGGTCTTTGCAATGTTCAAATTTATTCCCGTACAATATGGAATCGTCCATCGTTTGAATAAAACATCATTTTATATGATTTGAAAGAAAAATATTTGGATATTTTATTTTCGATACAGTCCTTAGATGGATTTTCTAGTTTCAGTTCAATTCAATTATAGAAAATATTCCTCCAACAGTTGTAAACAATAAATCAGCTATGGCAGATTGTGCACGAATATGGATTTATGGCAAAAACTGACGCACTTGCCGTCACTAAAATCGGTCGACTACGATGGGCTGAGCATGGCGTAAGAATGTCGGACAACAGCCCTGTTAAAATGGTTCTCGAAAACGAGCAGACGGTTACAAGAAGAAGAGGCGTGCAACGAGCAAGGGGGATCGATGAAGTAGAATGCGACCATCTTGAAATCCGCCTACACATAAGTTTCGTCACCCATGACGACACAGTCGAACTTTGTGATCATATTCGGATACAGCTTTCGGGACCGTGTCTGTTTTGTAATCTCGGTTTGCCACCATCACCTTCTTAAACGTCGACAATTCGGCTCGTTTCTTGGCCCGCTGTACAGTAGTATGGGAGATATTGAGCTTGCCAGTGACATCCCGGGTGGAGAGGTTTGAATTCCGCATATATTTTGCCAACCCTTTATTCGTCGTCCTTGCCACGTCTGGTTTACGATTACCATCGATTCCAGGCTTTCTGGCCGTCGTCAGACGCCCCTTGAGACACATTTAAAACGTTTGTTACGGTCGAGCTGGCCAAATCCAGCAATTTAGCCAACCTGTCGTGCGAAAACGTCGGATTTTCTTGTGGCGCGAGCAAAGTTTTGACACGCTTCTCCTCTTGCTTGGACGTTATTTTGAAAACTAGAGAACAAACTCATGTGCCATTTCAGTTTTTTTTAATGCGTTTTTAACAGAAATACACCAAATTGAATTGATAAATTTTTTTGCCTTCCAGAATTTATAACTTCCTTTTCCAGACAAATTTCACTCAATACGCAGTATTGTTCTATCACAGATTTCACAATTGAGTTAGGGAGGTCTTATATGCAGCAGTGAACTACATCTAAAGGGTTTATCTTCACGAGCAGGGTTGCCGCATGCACAGATTTATCTAGAGTGGCACAGATTTTTCTCATTTTTTTCATACAGATTTCTGTTTGTAAAGATTACAGGTTTTTGAGAAAAAACCAAGACTTTTAAGATTTTTGGCAATTTCTTCAATTTCTTCAAATTTGAAATATGATTTCAGTTTGGGATCCAATTTTTTATCAACACTACTTTCCGTGTGATGTTTTAGGCCTAAGAAGCAAAATAAAACAGTTGACACTGACACTACAGTGGCAGATGACAGTCTCGCAGTCAATTTGTGAATGTGCCCCCAAATGATTTCTCCATATTTTTTATGAGACAATTTTTGTGGAATTTCAGAGAATTTCTTTGAAAATTTTATAGAAGATTCTCAGACATTCAATTAGATATTCCTTCTGGAATTGCATCGGCAGTTTTTCAAAACTTTCTTGTGATGAAATGTATATGGGGGTAGCAGCAGGAGAAATGTTTAGATCCTAAACTTTCTATGATACCACGAAGGAGGCATGTTACTCAATCTGCTGTGCTTTTGATACCTATTTGATTAAATAGATCATTGAGCACTTTGATCTAAACGATCCAGCTCTGACTACTACATCGAGCGTTGACTCCAAGAAGCTGCGCCCTTTGAAGGAGTTCAATTCGATTATTGAACAATATCCGAACTTCTTTGAAAGCGGTGAGGAACAGGCCGTTGAAAATGATTTTCGTTAGATGAAGATGGTAGCCTTCTGAAAGAACAACGAGGCTGAAGAATCAGAAGACTTCACCACTTGTTGAAGAAAACGTTTGTATTTCAAACGAGCTGATTGGGAGCTATCTTTACACTTGCTAAGAAAGTTCATTGCGAACTTTTTACTTATTGCGCATTCTTTTGCAGAAGAGGGACGAGTTTTCTCGCAAAACAATCTGAATAAGGAACCAAATCCGGAACCGCCTGAATACGGATATCATGGATGTCAAAGAAGGAAAAGAGGAGTATATCAGCTTATATCAACATTACAACAAGGGGGCGACCCCGGCGTATTGGTTAACATCCATACCTCTCACGCCTAAGTCACGAGTTCGAATCTCACCCCCGGAGAAGTTACGAAAATGCCTAAAAGTGGTGTTTGAGTGACTACGATGGAGATGAACCAGCCCGAGGCTGAAAATCTCTGATAATCAAGACAAAAAAAACAAAAAAAAAACATTACAACTAAAGCCCTAAATTCAACAAATTAATGTACACTACACTAATTTCGTTGTGATTTTGTTCACCTATCCTGGAAATTTTAGTAATAAAAAACAACTCTGGATTCATTATCAGGAGGTCAATACTGGCCTGTCAGAAGGGTTTAAGTGCAATGATCGATTTCCTCCGACAACATGAATCCCTTGAATACTGTTCTGTTTTCCTAGGCTGTGGCTGGCACGTCATTGATTAGGTAGCCATTGGTCGGTGCTAGGCAGTCGGTTTATCAAGACAGTGGAGTATTTGTAGCCAGCCAGTGGACGCAACCACAAAGAGCGAAATAAGGTGCTTTTTTTAATGAATTTGGAAACTCTTGAGAAAAGGATTATAGAAAAGGAAGTTTTGGAAGTGTTGCGTGTATGCTCTCCTCGTATAAAGACGGTCTACTAAGTACATTTTTGGAGCGCAGGCGGTGTCTTGATGCCAGAAATCGATCTTCGACTCCATTTAAGAATCAGAAATGGCGGCTACAGTTCCGTAAAGATTGGTGAATACTGTCAAAAGCCTGCAATATGGATACTTTTGGATCATAAAGGGCATATAAAGACTGTAAATTGATGTTTGACATGACTTTTAAAGTCAAAATGGCAGAAAAACTGGGAAATACTGTGAATTACTCTGTAATATGCACACTTTTGGATCAACGTATAATGGCGTTGTCAAGATGGTGGTTCCTTTGGTGGTGAAACGGTGTGAGTGGCGTATCGATGAAGTACAAATTTATTACTAGATTTGCTTCTCCGTTTCCAAAACGACTTGATCATTCTGGCTCTTATCATTAGACAACACCTGACATGACAACTCTCATTGTAATAAGGTTGAATAAACTAAGCTTATTTTTTCCAAACATCTAGTCTAACCTATTTTATCTAACTTAAGTCAACACCAGTTGCTTAAAGTTTTCGAAAGCATCCTTGAAAATTATCGATATGCTTCCATCAATTATCTTGTTTCTTTTGATAATTCAAGCTGAGCAATGCATTAGGTCCTAAGTAACACTGACAGATTCTCTTTACCGACTTGCTTTTTCGTTGAAAATTTGTCTATTAAACGATTTGTTGATGTTTTGACGTACTGGATACTTAATTACACTTTATATGACCGTACTGGGTGTTGAAAAGACTTGAACATGTTTTTACATAGCCGTAGGAACGCAAAGAGAAAGTCGACGAAGATTTTTTTCCAATATTTAGGGACCTCATGCATTATTTAGCTTAAATTGTTGCACTCACCAAAACGTCCAGGCCTACTTTACAGCGTTTAAGGGGCAAGATAAATCATTAAACATCGGGACTGTTTAGATTAGAGATTTAAGGGCTTATGCTGACGCGTTCTTGGCGGCAACTATTACCTCAACATTTAGAATTGATATAACTCAGAGTCTGATCTGATGGAATTCAATTCCATGTTCATTCACTAACAATCGAGATTTATCCATTTGAAATAGCAAGTCAAGCTTGCGAGAGCGAGATAAAAGTAACATGGAGCAGCAATTCACCTTAATAACAATATTCTAGAATTTAGTAGCTTGAGATGAATGTGGACATCTCGGACCGTACTTTTAGTGTTAAATCATTTGTAATTGGTCGTTGGAAGCACGACGGTAAGAACATGAGCACTCCTGCTCTATAGGGTGTCCCAACTCAAATTGCATCACGGAAAAAACGCTGAAAAAAATTACGCATTGGGTATTTTCTCCTGAAAATTTGGGTAGAATTATTTTAGAGTGGTTTTTGCCGTTGTATTTTGATAGCTGTCAGCTTTTCGATAGTTGATTTCACGCAAACATCCTGAAAATCCTCAACTCTCCCATCGGGACATCAGAAAACAACTCGGAATCGTGCAGACTCACCGTTGACTGTGAGTGTTAAATTAAGTAAAGTTTGATGTTTCGAAGGAAGTAAGGAAGGTCACACTTTCTAAGTTTGCCAAGAAAAACATAGTTTGGCAAGTCCTCCTTTTGATTTATGCCATATTATCGCAATGGTAAGTTACTATTTGGAGTTACTTCCACTACGGCAGTAGGCAATTTTCCCAAGCAGGTACTACGTTTCTTATGAAGTGTACTACTTGATTGGGAGCAGCGTTCCAGACCTCATAGGGCTCAATGAGCCCCTTGTCAAAAAATCTGCATCGTTTGTTGAATAGTGCAACACAGTCGCACATTAAATGCTTAGACCTTTCACTCTCTAATCCACAAAAGCGGCATTTATCTTCATGAAGTTTACCGATGATTTTCAGGTGATATTTACTCGGACAATGTCCAGTTATCAAACCAGTGTATGTTCTCAAGTCGTGTTTTGAAAGTTTAAGTAACTTTTTCGTATGAGAAGCGTTAGGCTTAATGAACTGTTTGGATTGCCGGGCATTGGTGGTACTATTCCAGATAGCTTGTACTTTGTCCTTTTCCCAGTTCTTTAGTTCTACTTTAAAGGCGCAAGAAGATAAACCAATAAATGGTTCGGGCCCTAAGAGGTTATATTTCATTGTCTCAATGTTTGAAAAGGATCGGTCAATTTGGTAATTTTCTATTGTGTTTTTTCCGTGATGCAGTTCGATGTGGGACATCCTTTAGTGCTTAAAAGCTTATGATTATAGCGCCATATTTTGCTTTCTGTAAAGAAAAGAAGCAATTGAAAGTTTGGTCGAGAATGGTTCGTGAATTCGAACCGACCGTTACCACAGAATTGGCGTGTAACGATCATGGCAGATCAACCATCTAGAAGGTTACCTATGGAACCTGACATCCTGTGGGGTTGGTATATATGCAGCGAATAGAACCGTGACGACTTCCGTTCTGAGGAAAGGACACAAAGGCTCAACAAAAATAAATAAGATCAAGTAAACAAAACTAGTAACCTACCACCAGTATAACAACGTTCTAGTCTTTACTCAAGCTTAGGCATAACATTTGCATTGAAAAATATGGACAAAAATTGCCAATTTTTCATGGGTTTACCTTCACCCGCACTGACAAAACTACCCATGCAGCATCAATCATAGTAACCCATGAGTCAGGGGTGTGGAAGTAGTTCGCATCCCCGCGGTGCACCCTGGAAACGTTAAGCTCCCCTTAACGGCTAAACGAACTACAACAGAGGAAGCGCCATACGGCGCAGGAGCCGGCAGGGGGTCGTAAACGGATCCAGGAGCATCTCGATCGAATCAGCGTCAGGTCGGCGAAGCTAACTACTAAAGACCTATGTAGTTAGACATAGTGGGTGCGTAAAGCACACTAGCCCCCTCCCTGAAGTAATACCGAAAGGCAGTTCTGAGGAGGGCCGGGGCTCAAGGCACGGGTGGGTTTTTAGTGGGTCGAGGAATTGGCACCCTCATTCCCACACCCTGAGTTCTTCAGGAGTCTGTTTGCAGATTTTCCATCCCGTCAAAAAAAAAAAAAACCATGAGTCAGCAGACAAAATTTGACAGCTCGTACTCCAACCGTGATGGCAAAAACAGTGAAGCAACTCCGTTCAGAAGTGTGCGCGGTCAAAAAACGGCACCTCGTCGCACCACAAACGGACATTGTGCGGCACTTTGTGGACGCCGGATACGCCCGTTCCGGCATCTACAACATCTTGGCACTATTAGACAACAATCAGAGCATCGAAAGAAAGCCCGGCTCCGGACGGCCGACGACCCTGAGCGACAAGAAGCTCCAAAGGATGCTGAAGAGGAAGACCGAGGGAAAAGTGGCTACATCGCTGCGTGTGCAGCGAAAAAAAGTGAAAAAAAGTACCTGGCGAACAAGAACATTCATGTCAGAAAGCGGAAGTCGCGTCCGTTGGTTTTGGAGCTGCAGGCAATGACGCAGCGGCAGCGCCTGAATAAGATAGTCAACTCGATTTTCCCGGCGAATCGCGACGTGGCGGTTGTGATGGACGACGAGACTTATCTCACCCTGGATGGCAACGACTGGCAGGGCTCTTCGTATCATACCTCCCCCAACGAAGGAAGTGAGCTCCGAGGTGTAGTTCATTTCACACACCAAGTTCCCCAAGAAGGTGCTGCTGTGACTGACAATCAGCGAGAAAGGGATGTCAAAGTCGCTCTTCTTTCGCTCCGGACTGGCCGTGAACGGGTAAATTTATTATTTAGAAATACCATAAGGGCGAAGACGCGGTGTTCTGACCGGATCTGGCGTCAGCCCACTACTCGAAGCGATCGTTGGAGGAGATGGAGCGGCTGAACATCGATGTGGTACTCAAGTCGGTGAACCCACCCAACGTCCCCCAGCTGCGTCCCATCTAGAATTTCTGGGCTAACCTGAACCGTAAGATCTACTCCAACAATATTGACGCGCAAACTGAGGAAGAATTGATAAATAAGACGAAGAAAGAACTCAAAAACATGCATACACGAATGCTTCCATCGTCTATGGCGAATGTTCTGGTTAAATGCCGGAAGGCCGCTCGCAAGGGCGTAGAAGTTTATTGCAAGTATGTTTAATATATTACCTTCCATGGGAAATTTATCAAAAGCAATTATCTGTCACTATCCGAAAAATAGTCAATTTTATTTTAATGCAAACGTTATGTTTTTCAAGAAATTCCTAAGTACTTTTGTTTCTACAAACCCACCGGCAGCCAGGATGAACAATTTAAAAAAAGAATCATGAGCATCCGTCAATCAACTTCTGAATGAAATGGTTAGATTCAAAATTTTATTTAAATTTTCACATAAGATAAAACGTTTTACAAACATTGGATAAACTGGCACCACTGCCGTTATGAGCAGCATCAACGGTGCCAACGATGATGATTCGACAAAGAAAAAAAAACACATACCCACCCCACTCACCCTCTTCTATTCTCTGTTATCAATCAGTCGCATTGGAGAACGCCCGGATGCGCCCAACTGTCATATGCTTTCGTTTCCAACACCTTTAGGTACCTGGTCGATGGACTGAATCCCCCTCCCATTCTTGTCATTTTTTGCCTTCTTCGTCATGTAATGATTTATGGCCCACCGAATTGGAGCTTACCTAGCGAAGACCAGAAGCGATAATTTTGCTTTTGGCTTATTATCAAATTTCAACGATAATGAAGAGCCGTAGCAGTGCTGCGATGATGACACCCATACCAATGTGCAGCCCCGTCCTCTTCGAATTCTTCGAGCGAGTTTTTGTTTACTTGCTCCACGGGAGAAGGTGGATATCCTTTTCCCATACGTTTGCAGGAAATTGTGAGAGCCAGATGAGAGCGAGAGGGTTCCATTGTACGTTCATCACGTATACACGCACGCACGCACGCACGTGGTACGTACTCGTGGAAGGACAACGGCATGTGAATGAAGAGAATTGAGGAACTGTCACGAAATGTGGGCTGAGGTGCACGAGGAAGCGGATGCTGACTGGTAGCGTACAATTGCGATTGCGATTACAGTGTAGGGATAATTTATCGAGTAGTGAAAATGAGCGTGTTCGGGGAATTTAAATTTGTTTTAATTTACGGAATGGACATATGATAATCGAATTCGTAGATGGCACAGATTCAATTATGCCATATTTACATGGTCACTTCCATATGATAGTTCATAGTTCAGCAGTTGGCACTAATAAGATCGATTACTCCCGTTCGGAAATCGATCAATTATGGAGTAATCCTTTACTTGATAAGTAAAATTGAAATTAATGTCAACCCACATAGGGTTGGATTTTTCGAAGTATGGTTTGTGGCAGAACAGATATAGTGCAAATATGAATGACCCATTTTCAAGCCAGAACGATACTCTGCGGTGCATATTTGCAGTGAAGGAATGAAATCTCCACTGCCTATCAAAGGAATTTCAAGCTTCCAATCTACTGTCAATATTTCTATAGTTCTGGTTTTTCTGATATAAAGCCTGTCCACGTTAAATTTCGGACACCAAAAAAGAAGCATAAAAAAAAATTACACATAATTCAACACACGTTCCTCTGCAATGTGGTGCTTAACTTTTTGTACGTATGATTTTGACTTCCCAACTTTGCGAGCCACATTTCGCACAGAGCGATTCGGATTTTTCTCAATAATGGCTACCACCTTCTTGTCGATTTGTCGGGAGCATACTTTTCGATTTGTTCCACTTCCAACCTTCCAATCCACAGTCAAGCGCTGGTCAAATGATTTGCAAACACAAAACACGGTTCTTTTCGGTAGTTTGGCAAGATCGCGTACTGGTAAATTCGAATTTTGCCCCCGTTCGTACATAATGCGTTTGCACACTTCCACTTGATTCGACACCATTCTACTGAGTGTAATAAGAATGTAAACATGTTGTACCACGAAATAAAGTGAAGAGTTTCAACTGCCATATGAGTGAAAATTTTCAGCGATCCGTGAAATAGTTCAAAATCTACACTGACAGAAAAGTGTCCGAAATTTGAATTGGACAGACCTACTTGATTGATACATATAGTGAAATAAGTAGTTTGTTGGATCCAGTTATAAAAAATCAAAGTTTACCAAACAAGAGCTTGCTTGCGTCAGGTGTGGTTGTGCTGATGCTGATGTCAGGTTGTGCTGATGCTTATAACGCACTATTTTGCTACCGGTAAACAACAGAAATGCTTCGTCAGGATGGAGTGTCGGTGGTGGCTCGTCGTGCCACCATATCCTGGATCAAGTAAACTACTGTCCCATATAGTAAGTGACTCCAACAGCATTTTACTGTTGGTATAAATCGATCTTAAGCATTTTTAAAATTAACCTTGTTTTCTTAAAGGAAATCCACCATCACACTTTGTGAGTGGCTCCAATAGCAACCCTACTATTGGTTTAATCCGGTTTAAATTTCTAGCATAATAAAAATTACCTCGTTTTCCGATACTTTGTGAGTGGCCCCAATAACTAATTGTTTACTATAAAGAACATTGCTGCCACCTAATCCTGTTTTCCAACATCCCTGTGATTTCTCGGGGAAGTGCAGATTTGTTCGTGGCTTCCAATGAAGCGACTATCCACGTAGCTCAGGGACACCCTAAGCTAAGTAGGAAAACATTCTCTAATTCGGTCATATCAAAAGATACAGAAAAAGTTGGATCATCAAAGTTGCTTGAAATTATTTACTGTACAACTTTACCGAATAATGTATTCCTTTATTTCTGCAAATAAAAAAGTTAGATTTGCGATTTCTCTGAAAATAAGGATCACCCTACCCAAGTAACAGTTTTAGTTTCATTCCAACCGTTTAGCACTCCACCCCGGCTTTGTTGATAAAAGTACATTCAAAGCTGTTTTATCCACCAACACCTCCTCTATGCATCTTTGAAGCCATGTCCGCTGGTAGGGCCAGTTGTACAGGAGGATTTGAGGTCAATCATCTTACGCAGTCGAACTAAGCAAATTCTCATCGTATCGGACGTGGAGAAAATGTTCAGACAGATCTTAACATGTGTGGAGGATCGACTACTTCAGTCCATATTATTTCGATTTTCTCCGGATGACGACGTCGCAGTGTATGAACTCAACACCGTCACCTATGGAACCAAACCTGCACCATTCCTAGCATCCCGAACTCGTCGACAGTTGGCTGCTGACGAAGAAGACCATTTTCCGCTAGCGGCAAGAGCACTCCGAGAGGAAGTCTACATGGACGACGTCATCACTGGTACGGACGAGTTAGAGGCAGCTATCAGTCTCACACAGCAGCTGACAGACATGATGCTGTGCGGTGGTTTCAAGCTCCGGAAATGGGCTTGTAATGTGCCCGAAGTTTTGGAAGGTGTACCCGAGGAAAATTAGGCTATTCGAGATCCAAAGGGAATCAATCTGGACCCCGAACAATCCATCAAGACATTAGGATTAACGTGGATGCCCATCACCGATACCCTTCGATTCCAATTCACTGTTCCTCCGTTAGATCCTAATGTTCCTTTAACAAAACGGCGCATCCTATCAATAATCGCAACATTGTTCGATCCACTTGGCTTGATTGGCGCCACGACATCGTCTGCCAAGATATTTATCCAGCAACTTTGGACGTTGCAAGACGAGAAGGGAAATCGGTTGGACTGGGATCAAACAATACCTTCGATGGTGGGTGAGAATTGGCGGAAGTTTTACGAAGGCCTCCGATTACTGAATACTATTAGAATCGATCGCTGCGTCATCTTACCCAAAGCAATTTTAGTGGAAATACACTGTTTTTTGGATGCTTCGAATAAGGCGTACGGTGGTTGCGTCTACATACGAACTCAAGACTCTAGTGGAACAATCAAGATACGGCTCCTATCATCCAGATCCAAGGTGGCACCACTCCGTTGCCTGTCCATTCCACGATTAGAGCTATGTGGAGCTCTTCTATCGTCCCAGCTATACGAAAAAGTTAAAAACTCTACGCGTTTGGCGGTTCAAACGTACTTCTGGACGGATTCAACATGTGTCCTGCGTTGGATCGAATCTCCACCAGCAACGTGGATCACATTTGTTGCCAACAGGGTGGCAAAAATTCAAACATTGACGGAAGGATGGAAATGGAACCACGTGCCTGGTACAGACAACCCAGCGGATCTAATATCTCGTGGAGTGTCACCCGAAGACATCGTCCACAGCGAACTTTGGTGGAAAGGTCCGACTTGGCTTAAGGAAATACCAGATGCTTGGCCTGGTGGTAATGAAACGAACCCAGCAGTTGTAGAGGAAGAAAGGCGTCGCACCATAGTTGCGTGTGCGGTTTCACCAGTAGCAGATTTCAACCAAATGTACCTCAACAAGTTTGGGTCATATTCGGACTTGGTTAGACGAACGGCTTACTGGCTTCGACTCATGAAACTGCTACGAAAATCAGCAGCTAATCGCTCTGCAAACGGATTCCTAACTACTGCGGAACTGAAATTAGCCGAAAACGTCATTCTTCGAAACGTCCAACGAGAAGTTTTCGCAGAGGAATGGAATTCCTTATCGAAGGGAGAGTTCGTCACAAGAAGATCACCGTCGAGATGGTTTCATCCGTTCATTTGTAAAGATGGACTTATCAGAGTTGGAGGACGATTCCGAAGAACTAGAGAGCACTAAGCATCCTATCGTTTTACCTGCACGACACTCGTTAACTCGGTTGATTTTGCGATACTATCACGAGAGATTATTGCATGCTGGTCCACAGCTGCTACTAGGAACAGTTCGGCTACAATTCTGGCCACTTGGTGGAAGAAATGTAGCTAGAGAAGTAGTTCACCGATGCGTTAAATGTTTTCGTCCAAAACCATCTACTATACAGCAGTTCATGGGAGAATTGCCGTCACCCCGCGTCACCGTTTCACGCCCATTTACGAAAACAGGAGTGGATTTCTTTGGTCCTGTCTACGTTCGACCGGTTCCAAGACGGACAGCAGTGAAGGCCTACGTTGCAGTATTCATCTGTCTCTGTACCAAGGCAGTGCATCTGGAGTTGGTCTCCGATCTTTCCACGGATCGATTCCTCCAAGCCTTGCGGCGGGTTGTGTCAAGGAGAGCAAAATGTTCGGACATCTATTCCGACAACGGCACAAACTTTGTTGGTGCAAGAAACAAGCTTACAGAGATTGGTAAACTGATGACGGATCACAACCATCAAGATCGAATCACTCGTGAGTTGGCAAGGGATAAAATTACCTGGCACATTAATCCACCCAGCGCTCTCCATTTCGGAGGACTCTGGGAAGCGCCAGTCCGATCAGCCAAAAGCCATCTCATCAGGGTTATTGGGGAAAGCCCAGCTTCATCGGAAGATTTCTCCACACTTCTAACACAGGTTGAGGCTTGTCTAAACTCCCGTCCTTTGACAGCTATGTCGGATGATCCAAACGATTATGAAGCCTTAACACCTGCGCATTTTCT
The DNA here is from genome assembly GCA_034211315.2 of Aedes japonicus. Taxonomy (NCBI): domain Eukaryota; kingdom Metazoa; phylum Arthropoda; class Insecta; order Diptera; family Culicidae; genus Aedes; species Aedes japonicus. Next base: position 921,199 of record JASCZW010000012.1, on the reverse strand, counting down.
GGTTGGATCATCGTTACATGCCCTTCCCAATTCCGAAGTCACAAACACCCCAATGAATCGATTGAATAGGTTCCAATTGATACAACAAAAGGTACAGCATTTCTGGATCAGATGGTATCAAAAGTCTTATTTTTGCGTGACGTAATTAAAGGACGTTCAAAGTGGAACAGTATGCAGAGCAAGACATAAGCTTGTAGTACACTATTTGTTCAATAGCCAAATATTTGTCATAGGCAGATAGGCATCTGACAAACATCTATGATATCTGTCAGCTGTCTAGCTGCCTATGCCAAATATTTGGCTATTGGACAAACAGTGTACTACAAGCTATACGCTAGTATGGTGACATTTTCTCCTAGGCCAGTTTAATTTTGCATGTGTTAAATTTGGTCGTGATGAAAAATGTAGAACGTTTTGAAAATAATTTCAAAAGAGAATTCATTTACCACCACTGGTTTCCAGTGTGTTGAACAGAATGACGAACGCTCGACAGATTTGGCTATGTGAACCATTTACATTTCCACCTTCATATGAGAGTAAATACACCAGACCCCCCTCAGAATACGAACCTCCAGCTTTCTAGTCTTCTGTGTCACATCGATACCACCGGAGCATCGACTCTACGGGAGCTAGTGATGGAAGTGAAACTTGCCTCCATGTCATCATCACCACCATCACCCGCATCGGAAAGATTACGTAACGGAAATTGTATCTAAGAAGGCACACGAGAGGCCTTCTTGTGGCATCCTAGCTCAGAAATAAGAAAAAGATAAAAACGGGATGCCAAAATCGCCCAGTTTCCCTTGCTGCGTTTCCTTTTGTTTCTGCGGTGTGGGAAGGGTTGTGGTGTGGTGAAAGTTCGCTCTTCTCTCAGACGGGTGGGTACTCTCTTAAACTGCTTCACACTCTCTTTTCGAGCGACGTACAAGTCTGACAACAACAACAACAACAATGACGATGGTTGCTAGGTTCGGTGGAGTGAAAGTTTTACGACACGACAACGGAGGTTGAGGGATGTTACAAAACTATGGTGAATCGTCGTGAAAACAAGATTTCAGATCTAGGGGTACCGGGGGATAATGAGCGTATTGAGTGAATGTGCCTATATAACATACACGTGAAATTTCCCCTCGTAAACTTGTAAGCTAAAGCAACTGTGAACAACGAATTTGCTTGCAATCTTTCATACAACAGACTAGATTCAGGTGTTGTCTGGCTTAAATTTAGTTTATGTATCCAATAAATTTATGCCAAATCTAGCATTCCATTTATGTGCTTTAGATAACGCAGAAAATTACACGTTGCTTTAAAACTGTGTACAACCTTAAATATAATGGAAATTACATGTGCTATAATTAATGCAATATTCAAATTATAAATACATGACTTAACGTTGAGTCCAAATTCATGAACATCCAAAAATATTGGTTGTCACATTAAAATAAACACAATATGGTGCGAAATAATGTCTTGCGATGTCTATTTCTACCCGCTTCATAAATTAAATTCAAAGTCAAGCGATACATTTCTGGAACTTGTGGAACAGGAGGTTATAAAACGTTAATTTGTGTTTAATGGTATGTATTAAATTATGTTTTAAATTAGGATTGCAGAATAAGTCAACATGAGCATAAGATTGAGTAAAGTATAAAGTTAAGTCTCAACATATTTACTGGCAACAATGATTACGTCACGAGTAATATTCATTATTGTTAATAGTGTATTCAGGTGCTTGAAAATAGATGAAAAATTACAAATTTAACTGTGCAATATTTGAATCATCTAATTAATTATGAAGTACAATAGTAATTGTTTTCTCCAGTAATAGTCATTAAATTTGTAAATGCTGGATTCGGTTGTAATATTGAAAAGCTAATAAGCTGAAAATAACGTAATTTATTGTAAAATAAAGTGTTCAGCTTTAGGTACATGTGAATACCTCGTTAGAAGCATTAACGCCACACAAACAGCATGTGTTGAATTCAAAGCAGGTTTCCGTTTTTGGCAACATGACCTAATAAACCAAGTATTTCCTTTGAGTTAGTTTAGTTCAATTTAGACAATTTTTCTTGAAGAACCATGTTAAAAGGTTCCTTAAATAATATTCTATTGAAATCAGAAATTGCATTAAGCGTTAGAAGGATTTCCTAAAAAGCAAAGAATACAAAAAGAATATCTGTTGCCAATTTATAAGTACATTTACCACTGTCATCAACTTAAGAATTTGCGATAGCAGCGCCACCATGATGTTGCTTATTGTGTTGTTTCGCTGAAGTGACCGTTAAATTTCAACACACTTTTCAAATTTGAGTCAGATGTCTGTTATCTATGGTTTCAGATCTTGCTGCAGCGATGGCGTTGCTATCTGTCTGCCGAATAAAGGTATAGAGAGCTCCCGTATTCGGCAAAGTTCATCAGTATCTAAAATGCAATTATCAGATGGGATAGTTTTATTTTATAATCGTAGAGGTTTGGGGCAAAAGGTTTTCCGTTTTTTATGAATGAAATGTTTTATGAATAGAAAAATATTAAAAAAAATGCAGGATTGCCAGTTTTCTCGGGAAACTCCTATCGAAATTTTCGTTTTTTTCACAAAATCACCATTTTCAATAATCCATATGTCAAGAACGAAGCATCGTAGCACAATATTATTTCCCAAATTGTAAGGGCATTTTCTCAGAAATCATGGCATCATTCGTCTTCGAAAATACCGAATATCTGAAACCGTCTTCCGAAAATGGTATACTTATAAAGATTCCAATAGAAAATCAGCAGTAATGACACTAAAAGTCATTCAAAGAATACACAGCAATGTGTGTGCTTTGCAAATGACAATCGAGTGACTTGATCTTGGAACATTCACCCCGAAACAGGTTCTCATGGGGTCACGGATGGCTAGAAAATGATTTGAATTGAACCCCAACAATATGTGTATCGAAATTCTTGAAATCGTTCCACAAGAAAATTTATAATCGTTATCGGTACATCCGATGACTTAAGTACTGATTGGTCAGTCTAGAGTAAGAAACGCGGGTTAGGAACTATTGCTACAGTTATATTTGTTGGAAATAGAATCCCGGATGGACAATTGAAAAGTGCTGGCTAAATTTTTCAAGTCCTTGCAAGAGACCTTGTCGCGCCTGAACCTGTAGATGATTCAGCTGAACGTGATGTAGCCGCAAGAGACCCACATAGTGGCGCTTACCACATATTTATTTTCAAATTTCTACCACTTCAAGCTTATGGGCTGATGAACAAGAAAATAATTTTTTAGGAATTTTGCATGAATTAAGTCATAGGTTTTTCCAACTTTCTTTGGAAATTTCTTTGAAATTTATGTGGGATTTTTTTCCAGGTTTTTGAGAAAATTTCATTAAAATTGGGGTTTTTGTTGTTGTACAATGCTCCATTCTTGAGTTATGAATTTTAGAAATTAATGATTTTCACAATCGGAAAATTTAAAGTGTAGTCTGTATGAATATAATTAAGTTTATCAAACATTACTCGAGAACCAAAAAACAAAAACACATCCTCAAATTCACTATTTGAAGTTTAGGATCTGGTAGACAAGAGAATTTTTTTTGTTCGAAATTTTCCATTAATTCATAGTTTTTCCGACTTTTGTTAAAAGTTTTCCTCTACCGTGAATTTTGTTTGTTAGATATTCTCTAGCGCCATCTCTGTGGCAAGTTAATAAACTAATATGATTTTGTGAAAACACGACAAATGATATTCAAAGAAACTTTGCAGAAAACGGCAACTCTCTAGCGCTTCATTTGGCAAAGATAGACTGCAGCACCATCTCTGAGACATGATATGGAACTAATATGGAATGTTCTGTATGCAATTCTGTTCATATAACAAAATCAAAACCTCCTTCCCTTTGTAGCAGATTCCCGGTGGCCAATGTTACTGGAACTAGGGTTTTCCACCATAAATGCATTTTTGAGACATAACCTTTTAAATGGGTTATAAACATTGTGTCTAGGTTAAAATATCATAAAGTTCTGTCCAGTTAGAATCCGGAATCACTTATTGTTTTGCAGTGGCACGGAAATTCTTTTACAGCGGTTTGCTAACCTAGGCGCCCACTTTCTGTGGTATAAATTTAACGGTGTTTCGTGCTGTAAGTCAAAAGTTATTCCAGATGGAAGCCGAGAGGAGAGAAAACAATTTGCACACCCACGTTGATAATCTATCGTGGTTCGCAATGAAAATCGCAAAAACGTTGAAAGTCGCTAAATCAACCGTGTATGATGTGCTCAAACGTTTCAGGGAACGAAAGAGCGTGGATCGCGTGCCTCAAGGTAATCGTCGTAGTGGAACAAATGACCGCAAGCTGAACCAGAAGGTGTTGAGAACCGTCAGCGCAAACCCTGGACTATCCGATAATGAAATCGCACAAAAATACGCTGCTGTTAGCAGTAGCGTTCGAAGAAATTGTTTGTGAGCAGGAAAGCGTTCTTATGGAGCCAGCAAGCGACCAAACAGAACGTTGAAGTTTCGTCACCAAAACTCGAGCTTGGGAATTGTACCAGCCGGGTTTGACGAAGTACCAAGGATGCCTGCTCATCGACGATGAAACCTATGTCAAAATGAATTTCGGACCTGGCCAAAAATTCTGCATGGCGGCGGCACCAGGAGATATTCCTGTGAAGTTTAAGATTCCTTCATGGACAAATTTGCCCAAAACTGATGATTTGGCAAGGGATATGCAGCTGCGGTGCAAAGACCAAGGTGTTCGTGACGAATAAGACGATGGAGTCGAAGCTGTACAAGCAAGAATGACTCAAAAACCGCGTACTACCTTTCATTAGAGCCCATAAAGGTCTCGCGAAGTTTTGGCCAGATTTGGCGAGTTGCCACCACAGCCAGGAATTCATCGAGTGGTACCACGATAGTAACGTAGATTTCATCGATAAAAACATAAATCCACCCAACTGCCCGTAGTTCCGGTCCATCGAGAGATTTTGGGAAATAATGAAGCGGAAGCTTAAGAAAAGTGGAAAAACGGCTCGGGACGCGACTCAGCTGACCAAAATGAGGAACAAATGTGCCAAGGAAATTGACTCCGGAGGTTGCAACGTTTGATAGGAGGAATAAATAGGAAACTGCGAATTTTCATTAGAAACGAAGAGAAATGCTTTGTTTTGATGCATTAAATTTATTTGTTCGTCAATCCGTTACCGAGCTATAGATGATTTTATTATTCCGGATTCTAAATGGATATAGCTTTAATTGTAGAAAGAATCCGGGTCAATATTGACCCTAATGTTTTATGTGTCAGTTTTTTTAATACCCGAGACGAGTTAATACAAATTCCAATTCTTTTTACCATTTTGTTTGTTTCGTTATCTCCAAATGCTAGTGAACATCTAAAATAAATTCAGTCGTTGGCTTTCGTGAATTTTTTTTATGGATGCTTGAAGTTGTGACCATGTTCAGATCAATGAATATTATAAGTGCTGAACTCCGTGTGTTTTTCTGAGTAACTGAGTATCACTGAAAAAGTTGAATTTGAAAACATTTCAGTTTTATATTTTCCTATACCCCAAATTTTGCTTAATTCAAGACTGCTCCTTTAATAACTAAGTTTCTATTATCCGAGCAATGAAATTTGATCTGTTATGCTTGTTATGTTATGTTTGATGAAACATGAAGTAATAGTTTTATAATCTATCACGCAAGAGAACCAATTTGAACTTGTCACTTTCCATTGAGCATGACGTCCGTGGAACCGACTGCTTTAAACAAGGGTGCGTGGTTGATTTTGACGTTGACACCAAATACAACGATCATATAAAATTAAGGCATGCAAATTCTAGAAGTAAGTCTAGTAGCTGATTTTAAACGTTTAACGGACTAAGATTCGAACCTATCAAATATATTCTAGAAACTGATGTGAATGTAGCATCCGGAAGGTTATTTTGAGTGCCACAGTATTTTCAATTTTTGATTGCAAATAAGGATTGAGTAATACATCAAATAGAACATTGAATCGAGTCATGTTTATATTTAAGTCCCAAGGTATTTACGTGCAACGAATTGCACCACTTGTAATATTCATTATTTTTAAGATTGTGTTTGTAACTATTTCACTTCCCGATTAACTGGATTTAATTTTCCATATATTTCTCGATTTCATCAAACAGATTTATTCCATAGTATTGAATAACAGCATGTTTGGTCCATTTGTTGAACGAATCAAATTTCATTAAAAACTGCCTTGTTGTACTGAAATTAGTGGTGCTCATTTCACTCCGTTTGCTCATTGTACCCTTGATTCCCCTATTCCACTACCACCTTATAATGCCCAAACAGAAATCATACACTAATAAAATGACACATCAGCCATTCACCCTGAGTACTTATTGCAAGGAGGAAGCAATCACTGTTGGCTTTCACAACCGTGTTCCGATAAAGGGGTTCATTTTAAAATAAGAGATAATTTCTTCTTTCAAACGCTCCGAATCAAAACCTGCCTCATCCAGAACAAGTCTGAATCAAGAGGTGAAAGAGCATGCGTTCCTCAAAAATCAACATTTGCTTCCTCAGCAGTTTGTTCCATTTCTCGAACAGCAAAAGCACACTACTTCTAGTCATTGCAGACATCAGTTTTGGACAACTTCGACACGTGTTGATACGAGCGGAAGGTTAAGAATTTCCAACTGTGGATAGGTGTGAGTGCTTGTTATCGTCTTCCATTGTTGTTTTCTGTCTGCTTAGGTTGCGATATGTTCTCGTTGTCACAGGAATCGTGTGTCAGTCAGCAGCATCATTGTTCTCGATTAGCTGGTAAATGTGAAAGAGGAAGAATGCACGTTTAACGTTTCGAGAGGACCTATTTAGAATTGTTTTCATTCCGAGAAACGCATAGATATAGTATGGCAAAACATTGTTTTGAAAATGTACACACTATTAAAAAGTGTGAAGCTTGAGATCTACTCCAACACTTTCGTCGCGAAAACCGAGAAGGGGTTGATACATAAAACGCCCAAGTAGCAAACTACGGTCATAATTAGTTGTAGTAACTTGATTATGACTTAGCAAGTCATATTTGTGTTATCTCAACCGAATGGCAACATGTGTGCTACTAGGGCGAAGAAAGAACTCAAAAACATGCCTACACGCAAGTTTTCGTCTGCCATGGTGAATGTTCCGGTTTACTGCCGGAAGGCCGCTTGCAAGGGCGTAGAAATTTTGCAAGTAAGCTTGAACAATTACCTTCCATGGGAAATTTATCAATTAAGCAGTTATCTGTCTTAGCTTTTTTTTTATCTCCATCCGAAAAAAAAGTCCATTTTTCTAATGCAAACGATAGTATAGAGAGTAAGGTGTATATAAAATCATGAATTTTGAGCCATCGAATGGTACACAAAATTGAAATTCCAAAACTGTCCTCTTTGAGCCCTACCGGAATCGGTTCCAGAGTATCCGGGTGTGGCCAAATGTCCTGGTATAGACCAACCAGGTAATGTAGTAATGTTTTTGGATATCAGTAGTTTTGAACCGTCGAAACGTAAAAATTCTTAAGGTTTTAAAATTGTCCTCTTTGGGCCCTACCGGACCATGTTCCAAGGGGCCAAACTCTCTGGTTGATCTATCGCATAATGTTTTTGAGGATTTGTATTCGAAACCGTGAATTTTGAGCCGTCGAACGGTACAAATATATGAGGTACTAAAATTGTCCTCTTCGGATGCATACCGAAACCGTTTTTGGGTGTTTTTGTGCCCAAAATGAAACAGGCTATCATGTCATTTTAAGAATCCATACCTTTTACTTGAGGTATCAAAAATCGGTGCAGAAATAATGTTTTGGGAGCATGTCAAAATCTGGGTTCATTTTTGACCCCGAATGCACTATGTGTAACTTTTTTTGTAGCGTCACTTCTAGAGGTCGCTGAGGGCTGTATATGCTCAAAATATGTTTTTTTTAAACTTAGGACAAGTAAGAAAATTTCGAATCCCTAGTTTATTCCGTTTAGGTGTTAGAGCTTCTTTGAGATGTTGATTGCTCAAAAACGACCCCAATACACAAGGAAGGTTAAGCTCTTTCCACACTATATGCAAGAAATATTGAAAATCTTGGTTGAAGATAGGATATAAAGGGTGTCCACGATGAAATTGCCACACTATTAATGAATTTAATGAAAATTTGGGTGGATTTAGTTCATAGTGCATTATTTACATCCTGCAAGTTTTAAAGTCCTGTGATTAAATGGAGTCGAAAAAACAGCTCGTGCGTGATAAAATCTTGCGCATTCATCACGAGAACAAGGATCTCTCGCATCGTTCCATCGCTAAAACGATGGGAATCGCGAATTCCACGGTGTCGCGAGTGATTAAGCGGTTCGAGGAACGGTTGACCACCGATCGGAAGCCCAGAAGTGAAGGAAAAAGTATTCCGTACAACACCAAAAATCACAACCGCGTAGTTGGGGCCTTCAACCGAAATCTGAACGCCTCCGTTCGGGATGTGGCTAAGAAGCTGCACCTAAGCCGAAGTTTTGTCCAGAAGGCCAAAACTAAGGCTGGGCTTCGAACGTTCAAGGTACAAAACGCCCCTAATCGCGACGAGAAGCAGAACAAGTCCGCCAAAACCCGTGCCAGGAAGTTGTACCTCAACATGCTGACGAAAATTGAATCCTGCATCATGGACGACGAAACATATGTGAAGGCCGACTTCAAACAGATCCCCGGCAACCTGTTTTTCACGGCCAAGGATAAGTTCAGCGTTCCGGAGCATGTCCGCACTCAGAAGATGTCCAAATTTGCGAAGAAATTTCTGGTTTGGCAAGCCATCTGCACGTGCGGGAAGCGGAGTGCACCTTTCGTGACCCAGGACACGATGAACGGACAGGTGTACATAAAAGAGTGCCTCCAGAAGCGGCTGCTTCCTCTCCTGAAGGCCCACAACGTCCCAACAATCTTCTGGCCGGATTTGGCCTCATGCCACTACTCCAAGGACGTGCTGAAGTGGTATGCGGACAATAAGGTCAATTTCGTGCCGAAAATGTTCAACCCTCCCAACACTCCGGAGCTCCGCCCCATCGAGAAGTACTCGGCGATTATGAAGCAGCACCTTCTTAAACGACCTAAGGTAGTGAAGACAGTCGAGGAACTGAAGAAAGTATGGGTTTACATGCAAAAAACGGTTGATTCACAGGTTGTGCAGAATCTTATGGCCGGGGTTAAGGCCAAGGTGCGGGCATTTGCGTATGGACTGTAAATAAAATACGAGTAAAATGGTAAAATGAAGTTTATTAGTTATTTCTCAATCCCTGAAAATTTGATGGCAATCGGATGAAAACTCGAATTTTGCGAATCAATTTTGTGTGTGGCAATTTCATCGTGGACACCCTTTATTGACCTTCCTAGCTGTACATTGAACAGATCGCATATGATGCTGAAATTAAATTGTTGTTAAATTGGTAATTTTCTTTTGTATTGTGATTTCACTTTCGCTTCAAGTAATGTTTTGAGTTCACTAATGATCAGAGACCAAAATTTTCGCCTACTTGAGAAGAGAAACGTCCATTTTCACCCGCTTGGAGAAACAGGTGAGAATGTGAGAAGCGAGAGACTATTTTCACTCACAGCAGGTTTCGCGAGAAAAACAAAGGCGATTCATAATTTTCGGAGAGCATGAGTAGCTGATAAATCGTTTCTTTTTCAGTGAATCCTAGAAGCCGATAATTATTTTTCACTTACTTTTTTACACCTGAAAATGCACCAGTCTTCATGCTTGTTTCATTCTGACTTTAGAATTTGACAATGATAGTCCATGGCTGTACCAGTGTGCACCGGCTTGGCCTTATTTTCGGTGTTTGCTCCTGGTATACGAAGGTAGAACATTTTCAGTGAAAAATGTGTGCATGAGTAAATATTTTCGTTGAATTTTGGAGAGTGATATTTTCGCAAATGCAAGAGAGAGGATAATGAATTATCGGCGAAAAAGGAGAGATGAAAATGTGAACGGTTCGCTACTCATCGACAACCTGCTTGAGAGATAGCATGGTTTTCACCCAGCTGAGTGATAATTTCGATGTCTGCTAATGATATAACAACGATTGAAAAACAAACTCCCTCTGGAAAGTCGAAAGTGCCGTAAAGACGCTTTGGACCTGCTTATTGGTTTTCTGAGTAGGACATAGAGGTACTGGTGTACACAGAAAAAATTATTAATTTTAATAAGCGCGTAAAATTTCGCTTCGTTTAATTCCAAGCCAAAGGAGGCGTAAACAATGTTTGCATACAACAAAGTTTGCATACAACAATGTTTGCATACCACAATGTTTGTAATCTTTCATACAACAGGCTAGATTCAGGCATTATCTGGCTTAAATTTACATGAAATATCCTTTAATTTTCTGCCAAATCTAGCATTCCTTTTATGTGCATTAGATAACGTAGAAAATTCAATGTTTCTTTTTATCTGTGTAGGAGTAAGATTGGGCTTGCTACAAAATTGTCATAACTAGAGGCATAACTTCTTAGAGGCATTCTCAACAAGAAGTACCCAGACACGATCAAGGGAGTTTTCATATTTTCTCAGATATGAGATAAATGAGTCTGGTTCCATGGACGTGGGACATTCTTGTTATTAAAGCCTGTCCACGTTAAATTTCGGACACTTTTCTTTAAGTGTGGATTTTGAATTATTTCACGGATCACTGAAACGTTTCGTCTATATGACAGCTGAAACTCGCCACTTTTTTTTTCGTGGTACAACATTTTTACATTCTTGTTACATTCAGTAAAATGGCGTCGACTCAAGCGGAAGTGCGCAAAAGTAATTTTTAAGAACGGCAGCAAAATCCGAATTAGTCGATACGCTATCTTGATGATGTATGATGTATGATATGTACTACCACCCATTGTAGCACGGAAACTAAGTCCGACAGCAGTGAGCTCTCCTCGCTGTTAGACTTGATCAAGCTTTAATAACCACTGATTATCCTAATCATGCCATTGTATGAAGGGCCAAAAAGGGGTTGGGTGGATCGATAGGCAATATCACTTATACGTATCCACAGGGATATTAAGAATCTCCTTCCAACAACAAGATTGGACAATTGGTCAAAAGAGCAAGCTATCTAACATGAGGATGCCCCAATGGGCGGGGAGAAGAGCCCGCCCTCTATTCACAAACTGTTAGCAATAGGGAGTTGGCATTTCCACTCTCCCCATCCAGAGTGCTTCAATCGGGTGCCCTGATGGTCCCTCCCATTCCCATGAAATATTTATATAATATTGTATATATTTATGTAATGAAAAAGACTGCAATCACTCGGTATCTATTATTTATGATCTCTTTCGGTGGATCCTGAAATATAAGAAATATTATAAAGTGTTAATGTGGAGAGTTCTGTGTTTTCGCGCTTAAGCACGTTTTCGTTCGTTTTCAGCGATAGCAGCAATTTCCCAAAATCTTGATTTATGGTATCCTAAAAAAAGTTTGTTAAATTTTACAAAAAATACATTTATACATTTTAATTTACTGTTGCCATGTTCACTATTTGCTGCTTCGTGTTGATTTCTCTTACAGCAATGCGCTTTTATTTTTGTTGGCCTAATAATTATTGCTCCTGTGTAAGGAAAACAGAGAAGATTTTATTGACAGGGAGTTAAAGACAAATGGACGTAAAAAACAATAAGCAATTTTTAAATCCTCTATGAAGTAAAATCAATAAAGCAATATCATCAAATTAAATGATATTGTGAATTATGATACGGTACTGACAAAAATTGAACTGTAACATCAGACACAATCCGAATGGCAAACAGCTCAAGTTTGGAAAAGATCCATTTGCAAACCGGAATTGAAAAATACATTAGGTAATAAGTGTGAAAACCTACCATAGATTCCGTTGCAGTTTTTTTTTATTCAAGGCACTAGATACTTCTAAATCATAATGATAATTGGACATATAAGACATAATAATTAAAAGTATATATAACCTGTTTGGTGAAATTATAAAAAAAAAAATATGTTAAAATATAAATCCTGAAAACACCAGTAAAGATCAAAATGATAATGATGATGATAAAGAAGATTGATAATGGTTATGAATAAACAATGTCCTGTATGATAATAAAGGGTGATACGGTCAAAATTTGGTCAAGGGAAAACGCGTGTAAATCGGTGAAATCGTTTATTTAAAAAATCAAATTAAATTTCTTTTTCAAGTTCAATTAGTATAAAATTCAGGAAAAATATTCAGTTAGGCTTCCGCTTTTCCAAATCCGAATTGCCGGGCCTTACGCTTGACCCCTACCATCAGATTTTGTACAGCCACCATGTCTACCTTCTTCGCCGCAGAAAGCCAATTTGCCTTGAACTGCTGCTTGTCCTTAGCAGTTTTTTTGGTCTTCTTTAGGTTCCGCTTGACAATAGCCCAGTATTTCTCAATTGGGCGGAGCTCTGGCGTGTTGGGAGGGTTCTTGTCCTTGGGAATCACCTACACGTTGTTGGCGGCGTACCACTCCATGGCCTTTTTACCGTAATGGCAAGATGCCAAATCCGGCCAAAACAGTACGGAACAACCGTGTTTCTTCAGGAAAGGCAGCAGACGTTTATTCAAACACTCTTTCACGTAAATTTCTTGGTTGACAGTCCCGGAAGCTATGAAAATGCTGCTTTTCAAGCCACAGGTACAGATGGCTTGCCAAACCAGATATTTCTTTGCGAACTTTGACAGTTTCGTGTGCTTGAAAATATCTGCTACCTTTCCCTTCCTTTTGCCGTATAAAACTCCTGTCCCGGAAGCTGCTTGTAGTCGGCTTTGACGTAGGTTTCGTCGTCCATTACCACGCAGTCAAACTTCGTCAGCATCGTCGTGTACAGCCTCCGGGATCGCGCTTTGGCCGTCGTATTTTGTTTATCATCGCGATTTGGAGTCACTACCTTCTTGAAAGTCGATAGTCCGGCTCGTTTTTTGGCTCGATGCACGGTTGTAGACGATACACCCAGCTTATTTGCGGCATCTCGGAGAGATAGGTTAGGGTTTCGCTTGAAACTACCGGCAACTCTCTTTGTCGTCTCAGCGGCTTCCGGTTTTCGATTTCCCCCCGATCCAGACTTCCTGGCTGTCGACAAACGTTCCCCAAACACTTTAATTACATTTGTAACGGTTGATTTGGCAACTTTTAGCGATTTTGCCAACTTTGCGTGCGAGTAGCTCGGATTTTCGCGATGCGCGAGCAAAATTTTGATACGCTGCTCTTCTTGCTTGGACGGCATTTTGACAACTGAAGAGTGAATTCCAAAATCAAAATAGGAGCAACATTCTACACACACACACCTTCAAAATGAGGGGTGTTCAGGTTTTTTAAATGCAAAATTGAAAGAAATACGTCAAGTTGATATTGACCAAATTTTGACCGTATCGCCCTTTACTCACTACTAACTTTACTAAGATTCAAAGAATAAAGAATTACAAAAAAAAAACATTCAAAATTCTGCTCCCCTATTCTACGATGACAGTGTCAGATAGCTGAAGGTTTAACTTGTTCATTGTGTTTGAAATGAATATCACACTATTCACTGACACCTAGGTGGCAGCACTGATGTACCCAAACCAAGGTCTGTTAAACAAAGTTTTTGTTATTTTTTTGTCCTTGGCGAAGCAAATGCATAGTTCTGTTTGGAACTAACGGTTACAAATTTTACAGAGAGAAGGATTAACATCTTAACCAACTGTTTCTAATGTAGATATAAATCTATTATTGTGAAATAACAACCGGTTTTGTTGAATTACAGGGTGCGGCAGAAAATAATGCGAAAATGTTCAAACTTGAGTAATTCGTTAATTCGAGTTAATTCGTGTAGCTAGTGACTAATTTCTATCGAAAGTGTATTTGTTCATGTTTACTTCCAAGTGCTGCATCCAAACATTCTATTTGTGTTATTGCAAATTCGTCAAAATGTTCGCGAAAGAAGTGATCAACAGTTTGTTGCTCGCCCAGATGAAGAGATTGCCAAGGTGGTAGGATGCCATTTGGCAACAGTTTACCGCATAAAAAAGTTCCTGCAGGATGGTCCTAAGCAGCGGCAATCGGGAAGCGGACGTCCGTGTTTTGCACGCACGCCGAACGTGATCAAATCGGTCCGTTCAAAAATTGCTCGCAACCCGGTGCGTTCCATAAGAAAACTTGCAAAGGAAGCCAATAGTTCGGAAAAATACATGCGGAGAATCATCAAAGAAGACCTGCATGCATCTTCCAGAGTCAGACTGACGCGCCACTTGATTACGAACCGGGTCAAGGAACTACGAGTGACTCGTTCCAAGAGATTGCTTTCCTTGCTGAAGAAGGAAAAATGATAATCCTGTTCTCCGATGAAAAGCTTTTCAGCATCGATGCTGTGGCCAACAGCCGCACGGACCGATTCATTTCACCGCAGAAAATGGAGAACGTTCCTGAAAAAGTGAAATTCAAACTTCAAACCAAACATCTCGCTGATGTCATGATGTTTGGCTTGGTGGCGTCCAACGGTTTGAAAATGCCGCCTGTTTTCATTGATGCTGGAGTTAAAATCAATACCGAAGTGTATATCGGTATTTGAAAGGACCAAGTGCTTCCCTGGGTGAAGGCCAACTTATCCGAGGACCAAAACGTTGTCCTACAGCAGGATGGAGCGCCGTGTCACACGTCCAATCGAACCCAACAATGGTTGAACGATAACATGAAGTTTTGGCCGAAGGATCTGTGGCCTCCTAGCAGTCCAGATCTCAATCCGTTGGATTATTCGATTTGGACACATGTTGAAGCACGAGCCTGCTCAACATCACACCCTAGTGTGAAAACCCTGAAGTCAACCATAACACGCACATGGCAGTCAATGTTGGAGGAATACGTCCGAAAGGCATGCTCTGGCTTCCGGCGTCGGCTCGAGGATGTTATCAGTAAAAATGGAGGACACATTGAATAAATCTGTTCAAACGGACTTTATAAAGATAACTGCACTCAAAAATGTTAATATTATTGCTTGAATTAGTTGAAAATGGGATTTGAAAGAACAAATTTTCACATTATTTTCTGCCGCACCCTGTATGTGTAAATTTATTTTGCTACTACTATTTTGGTGTCCAAAATTTAACGTGGACAGACTTTAAATGCCACAAGTAAAAAGAAACTGTGCTTTTTTCCTTTCATCATATCCAAAACCAATACCCCCCAATGCCACTTAAGATTGATTACTCTGGTATAGCTTCATCAGTGAAGCTTTTCGCCAAGGAGGATCAAAATAATACTCATCTCGTTGAACTGTCTTATACCTTTCCGGGAAGTCACCGTCCACATATCAGCGAAACCCTTTGTCCCCATTTCGCCAAACATCAACCGAAATAGAAGAAGCAACGTTGATCCTATTTTTGGTTAGATTCAACGATACACTCAAAGCTGACATGTGCATCCACCGCACTACCAGCCTTCCCTCAATCAGGAATCCTTAAAAACCGACATATTGGCAATGATAAACTCATTCTCAAGCTTATGTCTTACGTCAAGCACCCACCCACCCCATGTCCATCTTAAAATCCGCCCCTCAGTTTGCCTTATCTCATCTCTGAATTTCTGCTCTTCATTGGAGCAGCTGTGGAACGACACAATGCTGATAGACATCTCATTGAAGGGTACGACACTGATCGCTTTCAGCACTGAATCAGCGATGGTCACTTTTTTTATGAGAATCGGAAGGGGTTGGGAGGTTAGGTCGGTTCTGCTCTTTGGGTCAGGCATAGAAGGGTGGATGTCATGCTGCCATCATGATGGGTGCGGGGTTGTTTTTCAACTTCTTATGTCCTAGTGCTGGCTGCTGCGTGACATTAGAAACTTAAAAGAAAAAGCGAACGTGGATTGATTGATGAATGGATTTCCAGGAAGATGCGATGTGTTCAAAGGCTATCATGTTTCTCACTTTCTTCTCCCTCGATGGACTGAAAAAGTGTCGTGATGAGAATGAAGCGAATGAAAAAAAAAAAAAGTATTTCGTCAAAAGTTCCATTAATTCGAAAGTTTCCTGTCACGAACTTTCGCTCTCAATCGACGATCTACAATCGTCCACGAGGAAATAATCCATGAATCATTGGCAGCAGGTATTATCCCTAATGATTAATCGCATTGCACTTGATAGAGGAAACTACAGTCGATATCATCCCTGTCCTGATCCTCTTGAAAGCAATCAAAAATTGTTTACTGACCCTCCACCTTGGGCCGTCTCGGAGTGGAATCAATTGATTTCCTACGACGGAATACATCTATCAACGGCAGCCAGCTCTCACCTTCCGTAGGAGGACTAAATGGAATGGAGGGCAATCATGTATCATATCGTTTTTATTTGTTCTCGGTCCATCCTCTGTGACCCACTTCCACCGCATCATAACGATAAAGGACTTGCTCGAGATGAGTCTAATCCTGCCGACAAGCACTTCTGGTTTGATACATCGAAGGATAAAGCTCGCTCGGATGGGTTTTGAGGGATTACGATGTTGATGGAGTCAATTTTACTGCGGTAATTAATTTGTTGTAGAGATAGTATGTGTGGGTCGCATTTGGTCATGAACAAATTGTTTCGGGAAGATGAGTGAAGTATTCGTACATTTTAGAGCAACTAGGACTTAAGGCTTGCTCACAATAAATTGATACGTTTGCGTTCCGTTGAGCGTAATTTGACAGGAAACCTATGGGAAAACTATCAAATTCAAGCAAACGCATCCGCAACGTATCAATTGTAAGCCAGACATAAGTCGAGGCGCTCACTGATGTGGTGGAAGTGTGGCATCACATAACATGTCAAAATATCAAGTCAAAGTCTTGTGGCATGAGGCGAACTTCGACAAGATATTTTGGCATGCTAGCAGATGTCACACCTCCGCTATATCAGTGGGCGCCCGGCCTAAGGCATTGGATTCCGGGATTGCACTGTGGTCCAACGTGGAAAAAATTGAATTTTTGACGTACGGAGTGTGTTAAAAAGTAGTTATAAACATTTGATATATAATTGAGCTAAAACTAGGGCATATTATTTTAACGTGTTTTCGTATTTTTCACAGTTAATATTTTTTCTTTAATTTACAATTGATTTTCAATTTTTAATCGGTGTTATTCAATATCATACTATAAAACATCCAATTGCTCAAGAACCCGCGTAATGACAGTAAAGTAACATAAATTCTCGAGTACTTCTTCAAATGGACGTAAGTAACATTTGGACGAAAATAACAAAATTTGCATTAAACTTTTTGGAGTTTATTTTTATTCCTAACTAGCTGATCCCGGTGCGAGCGTTGCTACGCCTGCAACTAAATGAATGAACATTACATAGAACTGACGCTTTTTTTTAATGAGTTATTTTTTGAGTAAGATGGAGTTCAAACTTCTATCAGAACATTCTTCTTACCCAGACAATACACAGTTTGTGGCTTAGTTACCTGGATAATTCTCAGGATTAGTTGAAGTTATTGTTGTTTGAATTCACCATAGAAACATTTTTTGCATTCAAAAAACCCCGCATACCATTTTTGATTCCATTTGCTTGATTAGTTCTCAAGCTATGCAGAAATTTGTGTTTCATTTGTATGCGAGCCGGAAGGGGGAAGCGGTCTCAAACGGTCTCTTTCAGAGGGCAAAGGGGTCTCAAACCACCATAGAAATATGTCTGACCTTCAAAAAAATCCACATGCCAAATTGGATTCCATTTGCTTTATTCGTTCTCGAATTATGCAGAAAATTGCGTTTCGTTTATATGGGAGATCCCTCCCTCCACTTTTAGAAGGCAGAGGGGTCTCAAATCATCATAGAAACATTTCTCTCCTTCAAAAACCTCCATATGCCAAATTTGGTTCCATTTTCTTGATTAGTTCTCGAGTTATGCATAAATTTGTGTTTCATTTGTATGGGAGCCCCCCCCCCCCCTTCAGAAAATGGAGGGGTTCCAAATTAGCATTGAAACAGTATTCATCTATAAAAACCTCCACATGCCAGATTTGTTTCAATTTGCTTGATAAGTTCTCGAGTTATACAGACTATTGTATTTCATTTGTATAGGAGCCCCCCCTTTCAGGGCGAAGAGGAATCTGAAACCATCATAGAAACCTTTCTTGCCTTTAAAACCTCACACATGCTAAATTTGGTTTCTTTTGCTTGGGGTCTCAAACCACCGTAGAATCATTTCTTGCCTACAAAACCTCCACATGCCATATATGGTTCCATTTCTTTGATTAGTTCTTGAGTTATGCAGAAAATAGTTTTTCATTTGCATGGGAGCCCCCCTTTAAATAGTGAGGAGAGGTCTTAAATGTATGAGAGCCCCCCTTTTTAGAGGAAGGAGGGGCTTTGAACCACCATAAAAACATTTCATGCCTTAAAAAACTCGTCCATTCGAAATTTGGTTCCATTTGCTTGATTATTACTCGAGTTATGCAGAAATTTGGGTCAAATTTGTTTGAGAGCACCCCCTCCCCCCTTCCTCCTCATATGCGAAATCAGGAAAGTCTCAAATCACATGAAATATTCCCCCTTCAGAAAGGGAAAGGAGTCCTCAAATCACACATAGAAACATTTCTTGTCCTTCAAAAACCACCACATACTAAATTTTGTTTCAATTTGCTTGATTAGTTCTCGAGTCATTCAGAATAGTGTACTTCATTTGTATCGGAGCCCTCCCTCTCCCCTTTAGGATGGGAAGGGGTCTCAAACCAACATAGAAACATTTTTTGTCTTAAAAAACCACCACATGCTAAATTTCGTTCCGTTTGCTTCATTAGTTCCCGAGTTATGCAGAATATTGTGTTTTATTTGTATGGGAGCCCCCCCTTTTATGACGGGGAGGGTTCTCAAGCTACCATAAAATACTTTTTTGCCTTCAAAAACTCACACATGCTAAATTTGGTTTCTTTTGCTTGATTAGTTCTCGAGTTGTGTAGAAATTTGTGTTTCATTTGTATGGGAGCCCCCCTTTCCAGTGAAGGGAGGGGTCTTAAACCATCATTAAATTATTTTCCGGCCCCAAAAATCTCTGCATACAAAATTTCACACCGATCGATTTTTCCGCTCGCGAGTTAAATCGTGACAAAGGAAACCCCAACTCATTTTTATTTATATGGATTGAAAACCGGACATGTTTATTCCAATTATATTCCACTGAATAAAACATTGGTAAAATATATTGCATCACTGTGCTTTGTACACTAGGAGTGACAATTCAAGACAACGGTCTGCAAAAGAAAAAGAGAATACGTCATTTTGATAAGTCAGTATGATAGATGGCATGTTACTTGCATTAAAATGACACGTCAAGGTTGTTACGTCGAAATGCTACGACAAGTTGTCATGTTTGATACAGATACGTCGAACTTATCAAAATGACGTATCATTCCCCTCTGCAATAAAACGTTGTAAAAATATTCTTGTTAAAAAAATCAATTTTTACTAAAACAAAATCTCAATTTTTAACATGGGGTATAAAGACTTTTACCAAGTTGAGGGGCATTCAAATGATATAACAATGATTCGCAAGTTACTTTTAAACACCAGCGGCGTATCTACACTATTCCCAAAAAGTGTATAAATGATTTTACACCGTTTTGTAAAAAGTAAGTTGGAACTCTCAGGAATAATCTATCAGAAAGTTCATCAAATATGTGCATATATACATGATTTTCATAACATGCCAAGAACAACGCATTTGTTTACCTCTTTTTGACTTACGTCCTTTTGAAAAAGTACTCGAGAATTGGTATTTTCACAGAAGCATGTGAACTAAGGTTCATCTGAAAACAATAATAATCAAGCACCTGCGCTGAAATAGCGGCCTCCTTCGTTCAGTATTGGTCAACGAATGACAGCTTATTGGTTCCCTGCCCGTTCAAAAGTGCCTGAACCAAATGGACAGCTTGTAATGACCACTTGAAGATGCGATGGGGGATCATCGCTCAAATATTCCCATATGTAGCACGTAGTAAAATGTTTCTTGTCTTCTGAGTAAACGAGTGGAAGCTCATCGGGAATGATCTCTCATACACTGATAGGCAAAATAAAGTGCCCACCTCATCGTTTTTTTCAATTTCTCTCATTTACTTGGTTCAAATTAAAGTAAACACACTGTATTTTTTTATTATCTTATTTTTTATATTCTTTTTAAGTTTCACTTATGGAATACTGCAAAAAAAGGAGTTTTACTTAAAGAAAAAACAAATCAATTTGTATTGAAAAAAAAAAACAGTGACAAAATAAAGTGTCCACTTCATTTAGGCTACAGAAAACATAAATTATAGTAAAATAAAAGCATTTCAATAATTTATGTGTCCTCCTTTGGCCTTCAGGACCTCCTGGAGGCGCTTCGACATGCTCTCGACCAGGTTCTTTAGGTGCTGAGGATTTAGCTCTTCCCAGGCGCGCTCCAGGGCTTCAAAATAGTTATTTTTATTGGTAACACCAGTTTTGTCAACCCTGGCATCGAGAATCGCCCACAAATTCTCGATGGGATTGAGGTCCGGGCTTTGTGGAGGCCATTCCAGCGGTTTGATCCGACAAGACCGGAAGAAAGACTTGGTCTTCTTGGCAGTAGGCTTCAGGTCCTTGTCCTGCTGGAATACAAACTTCTCTTCAAGGCCCGTCTGGATCAGCGAAACCTCCAGATTTTCTCGCAGGATGTTGATTTAAGAATCTGCCGTCATTATCCCGTCGATTTTCACAATGCTTCCCACTCCACCCCACGAAAAACACCCCCAGACCATCACATTTCCTCCTCCATGCTTCATCGTGCCTTGGATGTGGCGCTCCTGAAGCTCCTCTCCCGATCTGCACCAAACACGAACCCGCCGCTTTCGGTTAAACAGCTCGAATTTTGATTCGTCCGTCCAGAGAACCGTTTTCCAGAACTCTAGGGGCTTATCAGCATGCTCCTTAGCAAACTTAAGCCGTTTGGCTTTGTTTGCCTTGCTGATAAATGGGCACTTCCGGGCAAGTTTGCTATTCAACCCCTGTGCTACGAGACGGCGACGAACAGTTCGACCGGAAACTGATAACTGAAGGGTTTCCTGGATCTCGCGGACAGTTACCTTCGGGTTCTTCTTGACTTCGCGCATGATCTTGGTGTCCGTTCTCGCATCCGTTTTCCGCTTCCTGCCTCTGCCAGGGCGATCCACCACTGATCCAAACGTTTTAAGCTTCAGAAGAATTTTGCCAACCGCTGTTTTACTGATACTGTACTTCTTAGCGACAGCCCGGTGCGATTCACCGTTTTGCACATCACGAACGACCAATTTTCGGATATACAAGGGAATAGCTTTCGAATGCACTGCGTTCTCCATTTTTTTTTTCAATTGAATCAAATGCGATCACGTATACAAATGCACCAGGTTGAGCCGTTTGCTTCAAAACATGTCAAAATATCAAACCATAAACAATCGAGGGGTCTTCCAATGGAAACTTATCGAAAACATATCGATTTTTGAAGTGGACACTTTATTTTGTCACTTTATTTTTTTTCAACAGAAATTGATTTTTTTTTCTTTAAGTAAAACTCCTTTTTTTCAGTATTCCATAAGTGAAACTTAAAAGGAATATTAAAAATAAAATAAGAAAAAAACTACACTGTGTTTACTTTAATTTGAACCAAGTAAATGAAAGAAATTGAAAAAAACGAAGACGTGGGCACTTTATTTTGCCTATCAGTGTACAGCAAGGTGCTGACTTCAAGGTGTATTTCGAACCAAGAGGTTCTACAAAAGTGAACCAATTTCAAATCGCTAGTTGCATATTGATTGTTCATACAACGCTGAACGTTGTACGATCTGTCAAATACTTTAATCCAGCACAGAAAAACACGTTCTAAATTAAAGAAGTACAACGCTGTCCGTTATATATCTGTCCCAGATATTAGAGGGATCAGACAATAGATCTCAGCAAGCTCTGTCCACGAACGGTAGAGTTTTTTTTTGCATTGTCATGTTTATTTTTCCTTATTGCTCTGTTTTAAGTTTGGGAGAGTTTTTTTTTATTTATTGAATATTTTTTGCTAATTCCGTCATAACTAAGTAAAATGCGGTACTCTTGTGTCCGATACACTTGGTGGTTACCGTCAGATATGCGAGAAAAATGTCTTCTGTGGATTCCTGTTCAAGAGCACTACTAGGGAAGTCTGATTGAGGGTATTGAAGAAAGTATCTCAACTGCAGCTACCTAGAAGGTGGATGAATCAACTCTGGATACTGAATTCGATAAGCACAGCAACGAGACACTCTTGAAATCCGACTGAACTTTAAATTCCTTGTTTGATTGTTTGTTAATTGTTGAGAAGGGATGGATAACGAATTTAGCTCTCTGGAGGTCTACCTAAAATATGCTTCGCATTTATTATCAAATTCATTTATTTTTACATTCTAACAAATTACCTTTAAAGATCCAACATTTTCTGTTCAATATTGCCAGAAGTATATAACATGAAACTAACAAATTTATAATTTTGTTGTGTGCTTTTGGTCGGGTAATTAATGATCTTAAAAGTGAAGTTAAAAAGAGAAGAACCGATTACTTGTCTCCAGCTCGAGGTTAGAGGGAATAACAATTTTATGGTTAGGAAGAAGGGTTGGGAGTTAAAATTATCATTTACAATTCACATGTGTTTTTAACTATAATTGTCTAATTCTAAGTGTCTTATTTTTCAACTTGAATTTTTCAAGAAGCATAACACAAACACTGAAATCAAAAACTAAAACCTAACATACAGGTTGAGCAAACTACAATCTAAAGCTAATGTTAGTCAAAAACACAAAATTGAGATTCATAAACTCTAGATCACATCGAGCCAAAATATTTCAAATGGGTACATTATGTTGTCTACCTCGAGTTCTAAGGGAAACATAAAGCTCAGATCTGACTCCACGATCTTCAGCACAAAACCAAACTACGTGATCTGCGTCCTGGTAATCTTATCCACATTCACAGAAATTGCTGTCACTCAGCCCAACACGGTATAAATGAGCGTGCAAAGAATAATGATTAGACATGAGATGAGACATCACACGAATGAAGTCTCGATCCACATCCAACCCCTTGAACCAAACATTTGTCAACACCTTTGAGATGATAGAATGTTGCCATCACCCCAAATCTCCTTTACTCCATTTATACTGCCAGCTAACGAGTGACTGTTGACGAAAAATAGCAAAAAATTCGTTGAAGGCGATTTGTCGATCATAAATACCGCCTTCCATAGCACCCACCTTTGCAAGCGAGTCCGCTTTCTCATTGCCTAGAATTGAACACTGAGAAGGGACCCATACAAAGGTAAAATAACGCGTAGATAAAGCACTTAGAAGCTCCTGTATTTTCATGAGAAAATACGAGGAGTGCTTTGCCGGCCTCAAGGAGCAAATAGCCTATAAAGAACTGAGACTATCCGTGAAAATGAAGTACTGATCCGGTGTGAGTGAGGTAACAATTTCTAGCGTAAAGTGTATTGCCGCTAATTCAGCGATATATACGGAACAAGGAGCTTGAAGTTTGCGATTGGCGCTATAAATTTCATTAAATATACCAAAGCCTGCTGACTCCTCTATCAATGATCCGTCAGTGAAGAACGATTTAGTGGAATCAACATGGCCAAACTTTGCAGCAAATATCTCCGAAGCTATGGAAAGATTCCTGCTCCTGCTTCATGGATAAATCAAAATGAACCGAACTGCCGAAGTCGGAGAAGCATACACGATTGGGAATATTCGGCGAAGGGCTGACATCCTGTGTTATGTACAAGTGGTACAAAGTCATGGAGCGGGTTTGATGATTCAACTCGAGAAGCTTCTCAAAGTTTTCGATTACCTGAGGGTTAATGACTTCACACCTGGTGAGGAGCCGGAAAGATAATTCTGTAAACCGATCCGAGAGTGGCAACATGCCAGCAAGCACTTCAAGACTCATGGTGTGAGTCGAGTGCATGCAACCTAACGCAATACGAAGACACCGATACTGAATACGTTCCAGTTTTATGAAGTGCGACCGAGCCGCTGACTGAAAACAAAAACTACCGTATTCCATAACCGACAAAATCGTTGTCCGGTACAACGTTAGGAGATCTTGAAGATGTGTTCCCCGCCAGGTCCCGGTAATTGTGCAGAAAAAGTTGCCCTTTGCTGGCACTTTCGCTTCAGATACACAATATGGGATACCCAGGTGCCCTTAGAGTCGAACCAGACCCCAAGATATTTAAATGACATAGAATGAGTTATCGGCTTACCCCAAATTTGAAGCTTCGGTTGTGCTGGGTTATGCTTCCTTGAAAAAACTACCAACTCAGTTTTCTCCGTAGAGAATTCGATACCTAGCTCTAGAGCCCAAGTAGACAAATTGTTCTAAGGTATCCTGTAAGGGTCCTTGCAGATCGACCCCATTGGTCCCTGACAGACACTACGCCGTCATCTGCAAGTTGTCTCAGCGTACAGGTCACTTAGACAATGGCTAGAGCAAAATAGAGCTTAATCATGATCCCTGGGGATGACAAATGTAGCTAAATCGGGAAGTTGAAGAGTTTCCAAGAGAAAAGCTCATTTGTTTCTCTGACAGCAAATTGTACAAACAATTATTTATTAATCGTGAATGAATCTTTTGATCAACATGAGACCCAAGGAGGGGACAGCACTTTCTGCTAGAACCAAAGATATGAAGAGAAAGTATTGTTAGAGAACGGCAAGCTGTGAAAATTTAATAGAAGCAGCTGAAATTGAGCGCAGAGCTACATTGGATGGCAGTACCCAATCAATTTTAAAACCTCTAATGGGAAATTATTTGATTTGAAAATGGAGGAAATATGAGGAAGTGAAAATGTGTAATGTTGTGCTTGATCTGGTACTACCTTTCAAAATAGCCCTCCGCTCAATTTGAAACTGCTTCTAAAGCGTGTTTCGATAACAAATTTCGTCGACTTAAACTTGAGCCATTTCCTTTCATCGAGCATTAAAAAAAATTTTTGCGCACATTTTGAAGTTGTATCTCTATTTTGATTTTGAGATTAGCACTTCAGTTATCAAAATGTCGTCGAAGGAAGAGAAGCAACGCATCAAAATTTTGCACGTGCATGGCGAAAATTCAAACTACTCTCACGCCAAGTTGGCAAAATCGTTGAATGTGGCAAAATCAACCGTTACCAACGGATTAAAAGTGTTCGACCCCTGAAAAGTGTTCGTTACCAACGGATTAAACGTTTGTCGACAGCCAAGAAAGCTGGATCGGGGGGAAATCGAAAGCCGGAGGACACAGCGACGACAATAAGAGTTGCTCCTGTTTCGAGCGGAACCCCAACCTCTCCGTCCGAGATGTTGCAAAGAAGCTGGGAGTGGCGCCTTCAACCGTGGATAGAGCTAAAAACAAGCTGGACTGTCGTCTGATAAGAAAGTGGTGAATCAAAATCGCGACAATAAACAAAACACGTCGGCCAAACACGATCGCGTTTGCTCACTTCTTCTTGATTCGACACCATTTTACTGAATGTAACAAGAATACAAACATACTGTACCATGAAATAAAATGGAGAGTTTCAGCTGTCATATAAGTGAAACGTTTCAGCGATCCGTGAAACAATTCCAAATTCTCCTCTGAAAGAAAAGTGTCCGAAATTTAACGTGGACAGGCTTTACACCTGCCTTGGCTGAATAGGTGATGAAGCGTTTGCAAATAAATCCGCATCGGAGTGCCATTCAACTGGCGAAGGATTTACAAATATCTGTATTCAACAGATAACCCTTATGAAAATGAATTAATTTTTGGCTCAGGAAGTACTACCACACCGTTCCCAAACTCAGTCTCAAGCTTAATGATTCGCCCTTAATAACGTAACTCGCACCAGCACACCCTCAAATATTCTGTCAAAATAACATAAAGAATCAAAACAAAGCCCAAGATACTAGTATCGAAAGGTACTGAAAAGTGCAAGAATGTATAGCATGGTGCAGACTGCAAAGTGTACTTCGGAACTAGGGTTTTACAACACAGTGAACCAATTTCACATCGCTAGTTTCACATTGATTGTTGATATTACAATCACGCAAAAGAAGACGCGAGTAATGAGAACTTAGGCAAAGGGCCGTGGAAATAAAGTTGAAAAATATCGTATATATATGTGAAAAGTTCTTCATTATTCAGCAATTTGTAAACAAGTAAAACGATTGGGTTTGGTTGACAGAAAAATGCAGAAGAATCTCCTACGTTTTGACGGTCACTCGACGATAAAAACTTGCTTCAGTGAATGCTTTGGGTCGGAATTACCCGGTCAAACTCCTCTGGTGTTTGTTCCCGAAGGAATGAAAATGAATAACAAACCTATCGGGAATTGGTTCTACAGAATGGTGATGAGCCGTGGCTACAAGCTCATTTTGGTTCAACTCCTTGAGTTTTGTAGCAGGACTCCGCACTGGCCCATATAGTGAATGAGACTCAACTGTGGATTGCTGAACATTTTACAGGATTCAATTCTAGCACGGAGTGACCAATGAATTCACCTGATGTGAATCCACTTAACTTGTCCGTATGATGCTGGAGGACGGGGTCTGCCCAAGAAAACTTGAAAGTATGGAAACCCTGAAGAGACATCTAGTGGCTGAATGGGATCTAATATCAAAAAAACACCTGCGGGCATCATACAATGTAAAGCTCGATTCAAAGTAAATCTGGACGCACGGTTTAATACACCACCGCTTCCCTGGTGGTTCGAACAAAAAACGTTTAAGAGGCATTTGTTGATGTTCCATTGACAAAGAAATTGGCGAAAAGTTTTCAACGATTGATCGATGCAGCTTGAAATAACGGATCATGGAACTTGAGAGAAGAAAATTAATTGAGCACAAACATCTAGAGAATCCTTCATGCTCTGCCTCAAAAATAGGAAGAGTGTTAAAATTCCCAAAGTCAACGGTGTGTCTTATAATCAAACGTTACAAGGATACTCTGAGTATGGATAGAGCACAGCGCATCTATCATAATTAAAGTGGCACTAGGGCCAACGAGCTGAGGAGAAAGGTGTTGAAGTACGTGAAAGGCTTCCCATGTGTCTCCATACGTGATTTGGCAAAGAAATACGATTCCAACTTTTCCAACGTGAGTAACATCCTTTCAAAGGAAGGATATAAGTCTTTTTGTGCCTGTAAACATCCGAATCGCTCCCTGAACCAAAATTTAGTGACCAAAAAGCAAGCACGATTACCATACGAACGAGTTCTGACGAAATTTGATGGCTGTGTTTTAATAGATGACGAAACATATGTCAAAATGGATTATAAACAAATTCCCGTACGAAAATTCAACCTGGCAACTGGTCGTGGGGATGTCTCTTCCCGGTATAAACCAGTATGGTCATAAATTCTCGAAATGTCCTCCAAAGACCTATTTTTGCCGAATCATAAGGTTTGATTTGCCGCAAGTCAGGTATGGAAAAGATTTGAATAAAACTACTTTCCCGGAGGAACTCGGATCCCGCAGGTCAGACACCTTAAAAACGTTTTTTGATGACCTAGTTTTGCAAAATCATGTGATGTGTCGCAAGCCAGGTTTTGGCAACAATTTGAATAGGGCCACTTTTTTCTGAGGAATTTGGACTCCGGAGTGTCTCCTAGAGTGACCAGTATGGTCAGACACCATCAGAATGTTCTTCAAAGACCTATTTTTTGCAAAATCATAAAGTTTGACATTACAGAAGCCAGGTTTTGGTAAAGATTTGAATATGGCCTCTTTTCCGAAGGAATTCGGATTTGGCTGGGCCTCTTTTAGTGGCCAGTATAGTCAAAAATCCTCAAAATGTCTTCTGATGGCCTAGTTTTGCTAAATGATGAAATTTGATTTGCCGCATGCCATGTTTCGCATCTAAAAGTTTTTTTTTTTTTTTATTTAAAGAGACTTTTAGCCTCCTGGGCTAGTTCGTCTCTTACATCTAAAAGTATTTTGTCCACAATCCCTGGACAGGTACTTACCCCAGTACTCCCACCTGAGAATCTACGGAAAACTACGGACATTTTTTGAAACAACCAGTACAGACCATTAAAGAAGGTTAGTTTGCTGATCTATTACAAAAACCTGCATCAAAATCCGATGGCTAACGATGGAGAATCATCAATTTAAAATTTGAATTTTTCTGTTTCAGAGGAGTTGGGGACGTACGTGTTAACTTCCTGTGTGGATACTCTAATTATTATGTTTTTTGTATTCTCCGTGCGTGAAGAAACGATTATGATGTAGAAGGAGATGTTCACTCATCACCATGAGGCACCAAGAGTGGACAATAATGTTTGCTAGAATGAAAGATATGAAGAGAAAGCGTTGAAAGTTCCGTCAGTGTACGGTAGGTTGGAAATAGAATAGAAGTATTGAAATTAAAGTGAAAGGGCATGGGTAAAGTAGTACTCGAACCAAGGACGTTACCTTTGCCTCACATCCCACTGCGGGGTAGGTCGAGGCACGGATGAATCCGCCACCTCAACAGGCAAAAGTAACGTGTTGAATCGCGCTCATGTACACCTGATAGCTTGTGATAAGGAGTGTATCGAATATAAGCTATTTACATACATTTGCGTTGTACGCATGTATTTGTGATGGTTTTTTATGCTCTGAACACTGCATGCTGTGCGTTTGACTGTCAGCTTTTTTTTGTTTACTTGTTTGTGCGGTTCAAATTCTGCGTTTTCAAAATGTCGCGTATTGAAAAGGAAGTGAAAATTAAGGTTCTGGACACATGGCTAAGTGAGAAGGGTATTACTATGCGAAAATTGGCGAAGCGGTTTGGAATTCATCATGCGAGTGTTGAAACCATCATTAATAAGTTTCGGGAACACTATTCTTTGGATGAGCTACCAGGAAGAGGCAGAAAACCCGGTTCTTCCAACCCGAAACTGAAGCAGAAAGTGGTATCTCTAATCATGAAGAACAAATGAATGTCAATACGTGATTTGGCCAAAAAAAGCAGGAACGAGTGTCGGAATGATCCAGACCTGAAGACCTACTGAAAACCTACAAGAAGCAGAAAATCTCGAAATAAAGTGCAGAACAGAAGAAGCGAGGCCCGGAAACTGTATTCGCGTCTTTTGCAGCGTCCGGATGCATGCGTTTTGATGGACGATGAGACCTATGTAACGGAGGACTCAAAAACCCTTCCAGGTCCACAATACTTTACTGCCGTCTTTGGGGAGGATGTGAGCGATGCGGACAGGTCGATTCAAGTGGAGAAATTCGGTCGAAAGGTACTGGTATGGCAAGCAATATGTTCTTGTGGTTTGAAGTCAATCATTTTTTACACTACCGGAACTATAAATGCGGAAATCTATCGATCTGAGTGTCTCCAGAAGAGATTGTTGCCTTTATATAAGAAGCATAGTACACCTCCACTGTTTTGGCCAGATTTAGCGTCGGCTCACTTTGCCAAAACCACTCTCAATTGGCTTGCGGAAAAGGGTATAGATTTCGTTGAGAAAAATATCAATCCACCAAATTGCCCTCAGCTTCGACCCATCGAACGTTACTGGGCAATCGTGAAGAGGGTCTTCAAAAAGACTGGTAAGGCAGCTGGGAACATGCAGGAGTTCAAAAAAAATTGGGCTCATGCGTCCAAAAAATGCGATGCAACACTTGTCCGGAACTTGATGAAGATCATTCGATCCAAAGTTCGAAAATTCGTGAAGGAATAACTTAAATTTCATCCGGTCTTCATTATGTTCAAGTTTAACCTCGTACAATAAAGGATCAATTTTTTGTATGAATAAAATATCGGTTTTCAACATAATTTGAAAGGAAGTTTGTGGATAGCTTATTTTCGATACACTCCTTAGTTTCTAGCGGTTGTTTGTAGGCACTCTGTTTGGTTGCGTACATGGGAGAGGATCTTGACCCATAACTGTTCGTGCGAAGGGTTAATAGGAGTAGGATTCAGGCAACTGTGAAGTCTTTGGAAACTGCTATCAAGACGCCATCACCACGAGATTTAGTGCTATTTATACGATTACGATCATTCGGAAAAACTGTGAATTGAACTCCAAATAGTTAAGTGGAATAAATTTGATCATTGATCCAAATTTCGGATAAAACTATCACGTTGAAGTTGGCAGCTAAAAAAAGGTCGTCTATTTTCGTTCGAAGACCACGAACATTCTGGTAAAAGGCCAGTAGTCCGTGAAGCAAAGCAAGCGTACAATCAGAGTGACTGGAATCGAAAGGCTGGAATGAAATCAGTTCTAGCTGGGCAAATAATGGAGTCTTACTTGCCGTATGAAACGTTTTGGAAGATCCTCACTGGTGGAAATGGCTCGACAACGATGAGGGGATCGAGGGCTTCCACAATACTAATCTTGGTGCGTCCCCGCATTCAGCTAACACTAGTTGTTTCCTGACGAGCTGTTTCCAAACTTCCTTGAAATAAGCTGCATTCGGAGAGCGAATCAGGTCTTATCGGGCAAGTAGGAAAGTCGTACTTGCCTGTAGTTGCCCTTTCCCCACACCCACATATAGTTTTGATGAAATTACATGTTGATTTAAATGTAGCACTTCAAATCGCGGGCCCTGTCGTGTGTACAACATTAGCTAACCCGTATTCCTTCCTAGAATTCACCCTTCCTTCCCAAAATTGAAGGTCGTTCAGAAATGTTCTATAAAAAAAATGTCCACTACGATTATATCCTTCTATCCATACCAGAACCAAGGCCGTGGCTAGGGGATTTCTTGATTGATGAAGGTTGTTTCACTCCCCCCGAGAAGACAGTAATTAATCACCCATAGCATAGTGTAGCCGTCCAGAGTTAGGCAAATGCTAGAAACTTGATTTATGAGAATCCAACATAATGTCACCGAAAACGTACCATCAATATATACAACAACAAAAAAAAACAAATTGAATACGTTCGTACCTTTGTCCCAGTTTAATTGAATCGTAAAAGGAAAACCACAACATTATCGTGCATTATTCGACAGTTTGCTGGGCTCTCAATAGCTGTAAGCCCCCAAACCACGACGATGATAATGCCAAAATTGCATTTTTCGCTCAATGACAACACCCATTTCGGCACTCCGCTGTTTCAACACTGTCAGAGCTTTATCAAAACTGCAAAAATCCTATTATCCAACATTTTCTCACGCCCCATTCTCCACCGCCCGCCCCGCACACAGAAAAGCAAACAACTCACTATTTCACCACCCATTTTCCCATCCATGGCATTTCTTACTTGATCGTTGCCCATCCGTCACCTCGTCTTCCTGTCTGCCACCTCGGTTGTCAAAGTTGATCACGGTTTTAGCGAAAAAAATAGCATGAAAATCCCTTCGCCTTTTTTTCTCATTTCATACTTCTCTGCCGCCGCTCAGCATCCTTCCTCCCCCCTCCCATCAGCATCCCATCCATTCAGGACACGGAGGATGTTAGTGAGGAGCCGACCTGTCATCTCGTCACTGTTAGGATTTTCCTCTCGCTGTCTCCGCTCCCTCTCTGCTGCGCTCGACGACTATTTTCTCTAATTCAAACATGTATGTGTGTGTGTATGTGTGTGCTTGTGTGTTTGTGTGTTAAATCGAAGAGAACGAGTGGGTCACATTTTAGCCCCAAATCCGAACAAAGCTCTCTCCCTCTCTCGGTTGTGTCCCACTCGCACACGGTTCACGCCTTCTTTTGATTTCTTCAGATTTTCTTCGATATTATGAAACTTTTTCCCACAAGGGAGGGCATCACTTTTGTATCCTCACAGAAAGACACTATAGGAAACGACGATTTAACAAAAAAAAACAATTCCTTAATTAAATCATACATCAAACCCGAAATTGTCGACGATATGCACCCGTTTGTTGCTGAATACGAATGGAAAAAAAAATTAGGGCTGGGTAACTCGGGAAAAATCTTCTTGTGTCACAACTTTTCCACTCGCACACACACAGGCGCACACCGTACACACCCGAGGTCTATCCTTGAATGAGGAAAATTTCGATGCAAAAACGAAGAATTTTGTAACATTTTCGACGAATGATTCTTACCTAGTTTCTAACACATCACACGCACGCACTAGGGAAAACGGAAAATCCGAAAAAATCCGCTCCTTCCACTTCAATTCGACGATCGAGAGCAGATTTTCCTCCACGCCTTGCTCGGTAATTTTTTCCCCTATCCAACTATTGATTCCATCGTCCGTCCCGACGTTAACGTTATACAAAAAAATACTAACTAGTTTCCAAACTCAGCCGCCAGCCAAAAATCCGCACGCACCATTTTCCGATTTCAAACCATTTTTCCTCCCAACTTAAGCACAGTTTTTCGCCCAACGTTCAGCCAGGATTCAACTAGTCGAGGAGGTCTTCCTGCAGCGCAAACGTGCCCACCGTCGTCGCGTAGAGAAACTTGTCCACGGTCCCGTCGGAACGGCCTTCGGGATGATGTTCTTCCAACCAGTCCAAAAACGGAAACCTCCGGAACCAAATCTTCAGCAAAAAAGGTGGATTTTTCCTCCAACAAGCCCTATCCCGAAAGACACCGTCACTCACAGTCAGAGTCTGACTCTTGCTTGCTTGCTTGCTTGCTTGCTTGCTTACTGTCTTGCTGCTCGCGACTCTCTCTCACGCGCTGGCTGTCTCCGTTCGATGGGACTGCAATTCTTCTTCTAAACCATCCGTCCCCGAACGAAGGACCGACAGACCGAACGACGACAGGACTCTTCTCGGCAGGCAGGCAGGCTGGATGGAATGTTTTGTTGGTTGATTTAACACTCTCTCTCGGTCTCACGCGGGAGCTTTTCCCACATTCTCACTTTCATCGAGATGTGATGAGTGAGGAAAATCTTGGTTCCATCATGTTTGAATCAATGCAATGGCAACGGAAAATTGATGCTTCAAT